>CM062289.1:244460936-244963086 GCA_031216915.1 Pictodentalium vernedei
CTGGAAGTGCAAGAACATTGCTATGCAGACTTCACATGTCAATTCTCACAAACACGGCTTTAATACGTGTGTTTCTTTAATAATACTGCACAGTTAATGAGATATGTAACCATGTGTTTTACTGTTTATGCATTCCAGTTATGGTCATAAAAAAATATTACTATAAATACGTCCGGATGGCTCACCAAGAGCCCCCCCCCCTCCACACCCTCCACCCCCCACCCCCACACACACACCCTACACTTATTGTTTTTTCTTCCGATAAAAAGAAATCATATTTGGACGCCCTGGGAGCGATATCTGAGCGTTTCCACAACACTGCTTGGACGCGGTCTTCAGAGGCCCGCAGATTGTGTCTGATAGCAATATGAAGTTTGATTTTTTTTTTGGGGGGGGGGGGGCGAGGGAAAAGTACCCCAACATGGCGCGCCGCCACTGGTGAGAGTTGCGACTAAATGCCCGCTGTGAAAAAATAAACAATACTGAAAGTTCCTTACCTTCTACGACTTTTTGGTACATATAATAAATAGGCCTAACGCCAATGTTACACCGCAAATCGTTCCACTTTTGGCATTAGTCACACGTTATTGTATTATTTCGAGGATTAACTTTCTTGACGCATATAATGCAGAACACAGTGGTTGTATCCATTTTGGAACTGTTGACAAAATGAATGAAAAGAAAAACTTCGGCGGAGTGTCTTTTTTCAAAATTTTATGTTTCGGCGAGCTGTCTTTTCCGGCGAAATGTACTTTTGTCGAAAGGTCCAGGATCCGATAAGACAGACATTGAGTAAATGTAACAAGTTATTTGTTTTGGAGCCATTAATTCCTCCACATGCACACACTCATATATACATGGACCCATATATATGTATGTATATATACAAATATATGCCCATGTATGCATACATGCATATATACATACATCACACACACGTATTATATACAAACACACATATATATACTTAATGATCAATTTTGTTGGGCGTTATGTTTCGTGAGGAGGTCACTGGCCGCTGAAAAGGAGAATTTATAGGACAGATAGCATCATTAGCGAAACACAGGGCAATCTGCATTAGGTTGGCTCCTTATATATATATCTTGTCTTGTCAGTTTCTACAATCTAAGCAGCGCGGATTGCTGCATACGACAGACGTTTGATACGCACCCACAAGTTTGTCGTAAAGTCTTTTCTTGAATAACTGTCTGGGGTGTACAGGTTTTAGTTGATTGCCGAGTTCGTTCCATATGGCTGGTAATTTATATTTTGGCAGGTTTGCAATGAAATTTGTTCGCGGTTTGTCACAATGAATTTGAGGATATCTGGACTGTCGAGTATTATTAGTAACACACGATTTAATCTTGAAGATGTCGTTAAATGACATGGCTAGATTTCTATTTATAAAGTCAAACATAAAAAGTGTCAATCGCACTGTGTAGAGAAAATCTATTTTTAAAATATTGGACTTTCGGAATAAAGGGTCGGAGTGACAGTTGTACTTGCCACGATTTATAATGCGAATTGCACGTTTTTGGAGTGTGAGTAATTTTTTGCATACTGGGGATTGTCCCCATACTTCGATTCCGTACAGGATGTGGCTATGGATTAGAGAGAAGTAAAGTTGTTTCATGGCGGCAATAGGCAGTATGTTTTTGACCTTCCTGATCACAAAGATGGCTCTGGATAATTTAGTACATACGTGGTCTACATGATCTCTAAAGGTAAGATTTTCATCAAGGAGAATACGAAGAAATTTAACATGTTTTTCTGTCTCTGAATTGCTTTCTTATCTTTTCTTGTTTCCATTTATTTTAATATAGCTATTTCCTAGATGTACTTTTGTACTTGCGGGGCGAATTAACATGCACTTAGTTTTATCTGCATTAAGGGAGAGGTTATTAGCTGAGCACCAATTCCTTATTTTGTAGATTTCCTTGTTGACTTCCAGGAAAAGAGAGTCAAGCTCGTGTCCTGATTTGTATACCGTAGTGTCATCGGCAAACGAGAGAAGTTTAAATGTTGTTGAATTTGTAATATCATCAACATATATTAGGAAAAGTATAGGACCTAAGATGGAGCCTTGAGGGACACCACACGTAATGTAGTTACCTTGGGACTTATGACATTGAAAACTAATATTCTTCCCCCGTGCCGTCAAATAACTTCTGAACCAATCGTTGGCTATACCTCTGATTTCGTAATAATCCAACTTTTTAAGAAGAGTATTATGGTTGATGGTGTCGAATGCCTTAGATAAATCTAGAAAAATGGGTAAAGTATATTCTTTTGTTGTTTTGTCATTGTTTGTAGCCACAGCCGTATTGGTGTTCGTAGAGATTGTTATATTGGTTCAGGAATGATGTTAACCTAATGCAGACTATCTTTTTAAGGACCTTTGAGAAAAACGGAAGTAGACTAATCGGCCTGTAATTATTAAATTCTTTGGGGTTACCGCTTTTATATACAGGTATAACCTTCGCTATTTTCATTTTTGTTGGAACGATTCCAGCTTCTAGTGAGTTATTTATTATATGGCATAATGGTATTGGCACTTCCTGAATGGTTTCTTTTAGAATCTTTGTTGATATATAATCACAGTCTGTACTGGTTTTAGATTTTAACTTTTTGACAATTGATATAATTCCCTGCGGGTTAGTTCGTGCTATAAAGAAAGTATTAGTGTTTTTGTTATTGATGTAGTCAGTGAAATGCTTTTCTGTATGGGGTACTCTGTCGCTGACCGTTTGTCCTATTTTAGAGAAGAGTTTGTTGAAATGTCCTGCTATATCTGACGGATCTGTAATGGTTTCTCCATTACTCACGAATAATGAGCATATAGAGATATTTTGTTTCTTTTTTTGGATTGCCTTGTTCAAGATATCCCAGGTTTTTTAATGTTATATCTATTTTCATAACATAAACGGTCATAGTATGTAGCCTTGCTTAATCGTTTTAATTTGTTGAATATTTGGATATAGAGTTGTTTTAATTTCATTTTATTTTCTTCTGACGGGTTGTTTAGTTTCTTTCTATATAGTTTATGTTTACTTTTGGAAGACTTATTAGACCACACGTCATCCAGGGTTGATGTTTGATATGTTCTTTCTTAGCATTTACTGGCTTAAGAGGGAAGGTTGCTCGGCATGTGGTTGTGTAAATATCTAACAATTTATTATACCCTACGTTTGGAGAGGTTGTTTTCAGAACAGATGCAAAACTGCAAGATGATAATGCGTTTTTAAGTTAGTTTAATGTTTCTTGGTTAACGACGCACACGGTTGTGTATTTGTTTGGTGGGTCGGTTGTGCCTTTTGTTCACAGCAAAATGTTCCAAAGTGGTCTGCTCGGTCTGTTATGATTCTTCCAGCTACATGATTTGTTTTTATATTGTTAGTTAAGATGTGATCTATTAATGTTGCTGTAAACTCTGTGACCCTAGTTGGTTTAGTTATAAGGGGTAAAAATCCCTGGCTATATATGGCATTGGTATAGTTATTCGTTTGGCTGTGCTCATTATATGTAAGGAGGTCAATGTTCATATCTTACATTATATAGGCACATTTTCTTTCCAAGTTTATTTGATTAGTGATGTTTGTAAATATTTCGATAAATCGGTTAATGTCTGCGTTAGGGGGAGTATAAGGCCGATAGATAACGCCGACAATGGTATTATGTTTTTTATAAGAAATTGCGACAACGAGTGATTAGAAAACGTTTGGGATGAATATCGATAAATCTTCTCTAATTTTATAGTTTAAGGATTTGCTAATGAAGAGACCAACCCCCACCCCTGATGCCTTTAGGATTTGGGCGAGTTTTGTATATTAAGGGGTGGTATCCATTTATTTCATATGATAAGGCTTCTGGCGAACTGAATATTTTAGTGAGTCCTATAGCTTCAAACGTATTTTTCTTGTTGTTCAGTTCACAGAGGAGGTTGTTTAGATCATTCCAGCGGGCGTTTAGACTTTGGCAGTTAATATGAAATATTGATAACGGGTTAACTTTATCATATTGATAACGAGTTAGCTTTGTCATATTGATAACGGGTTAGCTTTATTTATATTCATAACGGGTTAGCTTTATCAATTCGATTGCGTAAAATGTTTTTCGGGGGGTATATTTCATACACGTCATAACGTCGCTCAGACGCGTAACGTCCATTCAAATGCGTTCTTACATTACGTTCCTATGCGCTATCCAGATTCCACGCGTGGTGTAGACAGAACGTTTCTCATTGTCTGTATTGGGTAACGTTGAATTCAGGCAGGAATCGTGGTATAATGAGGAGTTTGCATATTCAAGGTTCACTGAGTTATAAATTTAAAATAGAATTACTTCAACTTCAAAAAAGGGTTGTCAGATAAACATTCACCCTTTTAACCATTTCACCATACTATTTATTATTATTTGTTCGGATTTGAGGTCACTTTCATTATCTATGGTGATATATCGATGTAACACTGGAATAAAATCAAGTTTAGCCAGTTTTCATAATTATGTTGCACACTTCAGTGGAGTGACATTCTTGACATTAGTGACGGTGTCCTATTATACCAGTGGTTAAAACCCTTATTCTACAAGTGGTTTAAATCTGATCATCGCCCCTAGTACCTATTTGTTTTATTTATACCATGCTTTTAATAAATAATCGACTTTGTCACTTGAAATGTAGAAAAAACGACAGTTTCTGTCGCAAACACAGGGTTTGTTTTGTTTACATCTGCGCCGGTGGGCAGTACTAGTACTACCGGCTGCATGTGAATGCTTGATTGACAGCTGGACACATCGTCAAAGTTGATTGAATTTACCTTGCTTTTTCAGTGAAATTCTTATTAACAATTCTTAAATTTTATTTTAAATATTTAATTCTAGGAATTTTAAACTTAATAAGTCATTGCACATAATATATAATACCGAAAACGTCGTGTGTTTGAATGAAACATCGCGAAGTGTGAATGTATCGAAGTTGGCAAATTGCGTCATGTCAAAGGTCAAGTTGGATGAACTTCCTACTATAGGTGTAAAAGTAAGAAAAAACTTTAACCGCAGTAGAAGCTTTACACCGGTAGTGGGGTTAAAAGCTAAAATTTAACATACAGGCTTTTCACAGGTAGTAACATATGTGAGCATGGGTAAAAATAGATTTTTTGTGTGAAGTGAAATTGTATCGTCTTACAGACAGCATATAGAACAAAAAATGGGGAGGTAAATCAGTAACAGCTCAGTCCTACAGCCCAAGGAACTGCAACACTAACTTAACTGGTATAACGTTGGAAGCCCATATTTGGGCTGTACTCTTAGCAAGAGCACCGTAGGATGTGTTTAATATTCTCTTTGAAGTGAAGTTATGTAGTCTGTTAGGATTTGGCTTGTTACAATTTATGGGACGGCGCCTACATGCATTAAACCATGAATAGTAACAAGACAAATGTGTTTGAACAAATTCTGATGGCCATAAAGTCAAGTGGCTCTACTAGTTAATGAACGATTTTAACCCTTTGAACCCTAAAGGCTTTTTTCCAGTCGGGGGACATGATACGTCATAAATTAATTAACTAGGATGGCTGCAGAGTGAATATATGAGGGAGACCAATTAATGAATGTGGACTCTTCCAGTTGCTGCCGTTGAACTGACATGGAAGATACTACCAGGGTTCACAGGGTTAATACAAAATGGACGTGTCCATTTGTTGACAATTCTGTGTATACTGATTCTAATCAAAAACTAAGCGTTGCTTATAGCATATTCCAGAAGCACTGAAATATACAAAAGCTAACGATGAACTTGGCCTAGCCGTTTTACAAACACCTAATTCATTGCACACTTCTACTGTTTCTTGACATCACTTGATATTTTTTGTCAAATTTTGTGGACTAATTGAAGTTATACGTTTGAATAACCAACAGTAAATTTCAGTCGTCTAATGTTCCTTCATCTTTTTAACATTCCGGGTACTATTTAAGCTGTTTAAAGATTTTCCATCAATAAATGCATTCTGTTTTTCCTTCATTTATAACATCGGACTTTTACACGATATATTTTCTCAGAAAACCCTTCCCCAGGGAGTTTGTGTTGTTACTGAACAGAGGAGAATGAATTTCAATGCAGTCTTCTTACAACTCATTGTGGTTGGTGGTGCACAGTACATATCAAATGATTTGAAACTCGGCTAACCCAATTGGTGAATTCTATCTGTAGACTTATTTACTAAACCTGAAGAATTTGACGACCCATCAAACAAATCTGCATATACTCGATGGTGCATGTTCGTTGCGAGTGGTCTAAAACTAATAAATGATGAATGGCGAAATAGAAGTTACGACAATATTCACAAAATCATGTCCACAGACAACAAAGTCGAAAAGAGCAATAACTCAGTAATAACATCTCTGATCAATCTCATAATTGCAAGTGTACGGGTTCCCAAGGAGGTTAACATTTGTGGCAAAAACACACACTCAAAAATGACCGACAAAAACTACGTACACAAACTTACTCTCCACAAAAATAGAGAGGTACTGGCTGGACACAGAATTAACTTGGGATTATCTGAGAACTAAAACACCACAATTTTCATTCACAATACTGGCTAGCTCAGTTCATAAGTATCTATTGTTTGACTTGACGCCCAAAATTTACTAATTCATTCTTTCCCTAGTTCTTTTATGACAGATGGCATCTCACCATAGTCCAGTAGTTAGACCTCCAGGTGGATTTGCGACCTTTGTTGCAGGTCTTTGTAGTTTCTTCTCATCTACGTGTGCACCTGTAAATGAAAAAATACATATAACTGAAGTCTTTTTAACATGTATGACAACTATAATCGACTTTCAATACAAATATAACATGATTTTAGGGGGTTGCACATCTTTATTTGCGAGTCTCAATATTCCGTTAGCTTTCTGCATGTCCAAACAAACATCATCCGTGCTAATTACAATCTATTCGACACCATGTTCAAAATAAGGTTCTTTGATGTCCAACAAAAAGGATGCCTGTCATTTCCAAACTTCCTTTCACATTATTCACATTATTTCAAAAGACAGTAAGTTTATTTGTCATTTAAGAGTTGAAATGAATTATCTGATAAACTTCATATAACTTAACTCGCCCTTCATACTCCGACAAAGCGATAGATAATTCATTTCAATTCTTATCATTTTATTCAGAGTGCTTGCTTGTATTATAATTTATACCATGATTACCTATTTTGCTTTATATGAAATGAGTATGACATAAATTCTAGCTTTACACACCAACTGTGGTGAACACGCCAGCAATGGGATTTCAATAGTTAAAATGTACGCCTACAGTGGAACTACATCCAATGTGACCTTTGGTGACATCGAACTGAATGCGAACTTGTCTAAATTTATCGCACGTCGCCTCGGGAAGAGTGAAATAAAAGTGGAAATTGTTTATTACATTTTTAAATGAGTTTACCCCATAAAACACCCAAAAATAACAAACATGCATTGTCTCATGTTAATAAAGCATCCATAACTCGAAACAGTATGTTATTATGTTATAAAAATGAAAAAGGCCCTGTTTCAGCGGAAGTACCGCCCACCGATGCTCATATATGAACAAAAACAGATTCACACGTATGTACGTCTGCTGCTCAGTAAAATGGAGAAAAAATAATAGCGACTTTTAATAATCTGACGATCATGGTATGAATAAAATATACCCAAAGTAGATTGGTGTACCAAATGTTCATCACTCGTGGTGAAGTGGTGTTAACCGCGCGCCGAAGGCTCACGGTTAACACCACTTCACCACTCGTGGTGAACATTTGGTACACCAAGCTACTATGGGTATATTCTATATGTATACCAACGTGGCCGAAGTCTTCCTAATTTATATCAATGTGCTCTTGTCAACTTTTGTGCACACGGCAGTTTTATTATTTTCAACATGGGCAAATACACGCAGTCTCAAATACTAAAGAGAAAAACTAGTGTGAACAACCAACGTGATTACTAACATCCCAAATGCCGCAATTGGATTTTAACACTTAACCTGATAGGTATTTGCAAGATATTTTTCATCAAATCTAGTCATGGCTGCTATGAAGTAGCCATGACTAGATTTGATGAAAAATTAATCTTAATATACCACGAGAAATTATAGGTGAAAAAATCCATTCAATTTACAGTGGGAAATATGATTAAATGTGCCCAAATTATACTGATTCCTATAGCATGAGAAACCCTGTTCTGGGCAGGATATCTACCAGCAGCACGTAAAGAGTTAATAACACCCTTGGCCCACAGTTTTTTGAGGTTTTTTGAAAAATGAATGGGACAGAGCAAAAACATTCATACAATAGGAAAATTGTCCATCGAGTTATGAAAAACTCACCTTGACCAATCACATGCCTGCAAAGTGGTCACCACTGAAGAAAATTAAATTAGTACAGAAGAGCTAACAAATGAATACCAAGGGTAATTTAAGTAAACTTTCTCTCTTTCTCACTTTTGTCTGAGCTGGGTATTTAGTAATCTAGATAAGTGAAAAATCAGTCACTTGAAATCTATTGATACACTTTATTGGTATCCAAAACAACCGTTCGCACAGTTTGTGCTGTCATGTTACTTGTCAAATATTTATTCCCACCTGTTTGATTATTTTCAATCACTTCATTTGTAAATCCTTGCTCTGCATGATCCACAACAAAATATATGAAATAAACACTATTTAGCTCGTAATGTAGAACTAGAGTCCGGCATGTTTTATATAAACCACTGGTTGAAGGACTAGCATGGAACATCTCATTAGATTTACCTGAGGTTTTAGGGTTTTCAACTTTCTTTAAAGCTGCCGAAGCTGACGCAGTTATATCGTTTACTGGGCCATCATATGGTTCCCTATAAACCTTTTTAGGTTGGCAAACCTGAAAAACATTTCAGAAAAAACAACTCTATTTTTAGTGTGAACAGATGGCTTTCCTCTGGCGAACTTTAATTTTTAAACTTACTTGTGTGTTTAGTATTTTTGTTTGGAGGCCCTAAACTATATTGCGTGCTTTGTAAAACATAACCAAACTAAGGACGAAACAGTATTTCGTTCATAGTTTGATTATGTTTTCCAAGCGAGTAACCGGCTAACAAATTTATGACTTTCTGTTCAGTGAAACACTTTAGCCGTAATGAATTAGTCTTTCCTTTGGATTACCTATTTTCCTAGAAAATAAGTAATACTTCTGCAGTTTCGAAAATTTTATTTTCTATCGATAACACCCCTTGCATTTAATCAATGTTTTCTCTATTTTTGTGTAGTATATATTTTTATTTTGAGAAAACCCGAATTTTAAAAGTATAATATACTGTGCCGCAAAATTAGTCACGATATACCGGGATTCAAATTTGACGGACAGTATTCAACCGGTTACGATTGTTATACTGGTACCAACTGGTACACCGAAATACTGTGCACCCCACGAAACACTGCAGGTATTGGTCAAATGTTTTTAAACACAATATAAACTAGAGAATTGTAATTTGTTGGACAAATTACGGGCTTTCCCAGCTTTTTAGTGTGAAAAGGCAGGTTACATATAGTAAAGCAGAAGTGTTTGAAATTAACCATTTCCAAAATGATAGAAAAAAGCATCCAATGTTGGCTAATTTGGCATTCTTAAACTGTACTCTTATTCTCACTCTCATTATGCTTGAGGGTTAGATCTGAGTTCAAAAAGTAAACAGTAACTATCTTCTGCAATCATTGTTCCATGTATCCATACCAAAATAATTGCTACACCAACCGTGCAATTAGAGCAAATAAGTATAGAAATTTACAAAGTTCACTGAAAATCTATTTTTGGGGGACAGTACTATTCCTTAAGTGACCAAAGCAAATGTTGGGTTAAGCCACAGAGCATAATTTACAACAGCGGATTAGTTCATTAAGCATCTCTACCTATAGCAAAGCAAAGTGCTTGAAATTAACCCTTTCGAAAATGATTGAAAAAAGCAACTGAAGTTAGCTAATTTTGGCATTTTCAAGTGGTACTCTTATGCTCTCCGTCATTGTGCTTGAGGGTTAAAGATGAGATTAAAAAGTAAACAGTAACTTTCGTCTGCAATTATTGTTGCATCTACACACACCAAAATAATTGATACAACAACCTTGCAATTAGAGAAGAAATTTGCCCTTGAAGTTAGTCAATCTTGAAGATAAAATGCTATATTCATATCTTTTGTGGCCAATATGGGTTAATTTTGAAATATTTATGTTGTAATTTTGGTGTATCATTTTATGCTCTAAATGTGTGGACATTAATCACAGACTGAGTTTCTGATAAGAGGCTTGGAGGAATCTTGAATCTTGGTATTTGGATGAAAATGTGCCATTTGAGGGTACTCCAATTCAAGGACTGACAACTGGTTGAGAGTTAGAACTTTGAATATAACATGTAACAGCAAAATTGTTCTTGGATGAATGCTCTATCTTTTCGTGGGAAACAGTTTGAGAAAATATGGCTTCAGTGCTGAGAAATCGCATGTAACATTTGGCGAAAATAACAATTATTCCGACAGTACCCTTATGGGAAGTCTCAAATCTGCCAAGAGTTAAATTTTTAATAACATATAAAACAAAATATTTCATACTTTAACTGCTTCATGCAGCCATAGAAAACATTCAGAGCTCAATCAATTCAAAATGTAGTAAATTGTCACTTAAATTTATCAAATTCTGAAAAATGGGAGTTTATTTGGACGGTACCTACATTTATGAATGGGCATAGGGTTAAACTTTACAACCATATTTACAACAGCAAATATGCTCGGTAGTTAATTATGAATACGGACATGCAAAGTGTTTGATATTAACCCTTTCCAAAATGATAGAAAAAAGCAACCAAAGTTGGCTAATTTTGGCATTTTCATACAACACTCTTATTCTCTCCCTCATTGTGCTTGGGGGTTAAATCTGAGATTAGAAAGTAAACAATAACTTTCTTCTGCAATCACTGTTGCATCTATCCATACCAAAATAATTGTTACAACAACCTTGCAAATAGAGAAATTTGCCCTTGAAGTTGGTCAATTTTGAAGACAAAAGTGCTATATTAATTTCATTTTCAGCCCACAGGGGTTAATTTTGAAGGTTTTGGCAGAAAATTTTGAAAATAAGCGTTTTCACGGAAATGCCGGTAACTCATTTCTCTAGATATTGCAACAATAAATAATGTTACCAAATCTGGTTGAAATCGTACAGCTTGTTTTTGAACTATGTTGAAATATGGTGAAATTTGAAGGTTTTGGCAGAATATTTTGAAAATACGCCCTTTCACACACATGGCGATATCTCATTTCACTAGATTGTATGGCATTACATAAATATACCAAATTTGGTTGAAATCGTACAGCTTGTTTTTGAGCAGTACAGCAAACAAAATTGACGGCGAAGAAAAAAACTAGATTTATCGATTTCAAGAAATCGACAGATTCACCTATTCTGCTTGTCTTTTGAGGCATTAGCGACTGCAAACAGAGCAGGAGAGTATTTCAGGCATCTCACTTTGTAACCGATAGAAAATTGTGTCTAATATTTCTTCTGAAATTACGATTATTGACACCTCATGGATGACCCTTCTCTGAAATTAGATCATTCCAATGGGGGTTATAAACAATCCTTTTGATACAATTAATTTTCCAGAAATCTTTTGTTGCCATTAGAAATTTAATGATACCAATCCCCCCTCCTCCACCCACCCCCTCCAAAATAATAAGCTATTTTTGTACTGGCCAAATCAGGCAGCTACACAGTGCCTGAAAAGCACTCCAGGCTATTCAATTTGTAAGACCAGGAACAGGCATTGCCCTATCATCGCATCAAATTCAATTCAAATTGCAATGGAGTTTAGTTAATCAGTTCCTCTGTAAGAACCTGTGGAAATGAAGCAGTGCTTGTTCACTAAAGTAAACAAGGTCTGTTTTACAGGCAAAGTACCCGGATAACCCATTTCAGTGGACCTCAACACTAGGTACTTGTTAACAAGTTCTAATTTACCAGTAGGTCGGGCTCGAACTGTCGACTTTTTGGTTTCCAGTACGATGCTTGAACCAATGATGACTTAACGCTCCTAGGTAAAGGATTAATAACTAAACTGAAGTCACAACCTATAGTAGGAAATGTACTTGTGCTATTTATTGGCACCTACTGTGCTACTTAGAAAATATTTAGAGATTACCTGTACCAGAGCTCTCAAAACCACGCGGGGGGGGGGGGGGGGGTGATCTTCAATTGCCACATAAAAAACAAGAGCTGTCACACTGTGACTGCTGCAGAGAGCCATATTAAATATGCTCCTAATTACCAGCAGGTCAGGCTCAAACTGTCGACCTTTTGGTTTCCAGTTTGATGCTTTAACCAATGAGGCCTTAACGCTCCTTGGTAAAAGGTTAATAACTAAACTGAAGTAACAACCTATAATAGGAAATGTGCTTGTGCTATTTATTGACACACTTACTGCGCTACTTAGCAATTATTTAGAGAATGCCTGTACCAGAGCTCTCAAAATCACACAGGGGTAATCTTTAATTGCCACATAAAAAACAAAAACTGTCATACTGTGACTGCTGCAGAGAGCCATATTAAATACGCTCAGTTGTCAGTTGTAAATACCAATTAAAAACTAAACAGTAACTTTCTTCTGCAAGCATTGTTGCATCTATGCATACAAAACTAATTGTTACAACAACATTGCAATTAAGAGAAATTAGCGCTTGAAGTTAGTCAATCTCGAAGATAAAATGCTATATTCATATCATTTGTGGCCAACAAGGGTTAATTTTAAAACATTTGTGTGGTGATTTTAGTGTATCATATTATGCTCTAAATCAATCACAGACTGAGTGTCGGATAAGAGACAGGGAGGAATCTTGGTATTTGAATGAACATGTACAAGTTTAGGGTACTCCAATTCAAGGCACGACAACTTGATGAGGGTTAAAACTTGGAATAAAACCGCAAACCTGTGCTGAGAAATTGCATGTAAATTTTGGGCGAAAATAACAATTATTCCGACAGTACCCTTATGGGAAGTCTCAAATCTATAAGGGTTAAACTTTTAATAATAACATATAGAACAAAATTTGTCTTACTTTGACTGCTGCATACATCTATAGACAACAGTCATGGCTCAATCAATTAAAAAAGGAGTAAATCGTCACCTAAACTTATCCAATTCTGAAAAAATGGAGTTTTTTGGACGGTACCTACTTTTATGCAACCAGAATGGGATAGGGTTAAACTTTGAAACCAAACTTACAACAGCAGATTTGCTCGGTAGTCAATTGTGTGTGTCAATACGTACGTGAAAAGTGTTTGAAATTAACCCTTTCCAAAATGATAGAAAAAGCAACCAAAGTTGGCTAAGTTTTGGCATTTTCAAACGGTCCTCTTATTCTCGCCCCCCATTGTGCTTGCGGGTTAAATCTGAGATTAAAAAGTAAACAGTAACATTCTTTCTCAATCATTGTTGCATCTATCCATATCAAAGTAATTGTTACAACAACATTGTTATTAGAGACATTTTCCCTTGAAGTTGGTCAATTTTGAAGAAAAAATCTATATTCATGTCATTTTTGGCCAATGGGGGTTAATGTTGAAAGATTTGAGTGGTGATTGTGGTCTATCATATTATGCTCTAAATATGTGGAAAATTTGAGCTAAGTAGCTGTAAACAATTTTGAAACATTTGAAAAATGGTGAAATTTTGACGGTTTTGGCAGAATATTTTGAAAATACGCATTTTCACAGACATGATGATACGGCATTTCGCTAGATTTTATGACATTACATAAGTATGCCAAATTTGGTCAAAATTATACAGCTTGTTTTTGAGCAGTGCAACAGACAAAATTGACGGCGGAAAAAAAAAAAATTTTTAAATTTTAAAAAATTAAAAAATAAAAAAAAAAATAAACAGTAACTTTCTTCTGCAAGCATTGTTGCATCTATGCATACAGAAATAATTGTTACAACAACATTGCAATTAGAGAAATTAGCGCTTGAAGTTAGTCAATCTCGAAGATAAAATGCTATATTACTATCATTTGTGGCCAATAAGGTTTAATTTCAAAATATTTGTGTCGTGATTTTAGTGTATCATATTATGCTCTAAATGTGTGAAGAGCAACCACAGACTGAGTGTCTGATAAGAGACGTGACGGAATCTTGAATCTTGGTATTTCAATGAACATGTACAAGTTGAGGGTACTCCAAGACAAGGCACGACAACTGGGTGAGGGTTAAAACTTGGAATAAAACATATAACAGCAAAATTGTTCTTGGATGAATGTCCTATCTTCTCACGAGAAACGTTTTGAGAAAATATGGCTCCAGTGTTGAGAAATTGCATGTAAATTTTGGCGAAAATATCAATTATTCCGACAGTACCCTTATAGGAAACCTCAAATCTGCCAAGGGTTATACTTTTAATAATAACATATAGAACAAAGTATGCTATACTGTGACTGCAGCATGCGGCTATGGAAAACATTCAGAGCTCAATCGAGTAAAAATGAAGTAAATCGTCACCTAAACTAACCAAATTCTGCAAAAATTGGATTTTTTTTACGTTACCTACTTTTATGCATCCAGAATGGGATAGGGTTAAACTTTAGAACCAAACTTACACAGCAAATATGTTTGGTAGTCAATTGTGAATACGTACATGGAAAGTGTTTGAAATTAACCCTTTCCAAAATGATAGAAAAAGCAAACAAAGTTGGCTAATTTTGGCATTTTCAAACGGTACTCTTATTCCCGCCCTCATTGTGCTTGAAGGTTAAATCTGAGATTAAAAAGTAAACAGTAACTTTCTACCGCAATCATTGTTGCATCTATCGATACCAAAATAATTGATACAACAACCTTGTAATTAGAGAAATTTGCTCTTGAAGTTGGTCAATTTTGACGAAAAAATCTATGTTCATGCCATTTTTGGCTAATGGGGGTTAAAGTTGAAAGATTTGAGTCGTATTCGTGGTGTATTTTATTATGTTCTAAATGTGTGGAAAATTTGAGCTAAATAACTGTAAACAATTTTGAGACATTTGAAAAATGGTGAAATGTTGACGGTTTTGGCAGAATATTTTGAAAATACGCGTTTTCACAGACATGACGATACCGCATTTCACGAGATTTTATGACATTACATAAGTATGCCAAATTTGGTCAAAATCGTACAGCTTGTTTTTGAGCAGTTCAACAGACAAAATTCAGGGAGGAAAAAAAATTTTTAAAAAATTAAAAAAATTAAAAAAATAAAGAAAAATTTTGAGCAAGAAAAATAACAAGAGTCCAGTTTGGGAAAGCCTAAAAAAAATAGAGAAGAAAAATTACCAATCCCCCCTATATCAAGCAGCAAACATCAGTGAACGAGATAGCTGTTTTCTTTCACTCTCTGCCTTTTGAGAAAGTGAGTAATACGTACTTATTCCCAAGGTGGGACGCGTATTTGTTGAGACTACCGTTATTCTCGTTGGGTATCAGAGGCGGCGGAAGCTCGATAAAAGTGGAGGTGTTCACTTTTCAAGGATTCCATGGTTTGGCCCAGTCTGGTCCAGTAGGAGAAAATTCACAATCCTATATCGAAAAATGTACCGTGACACACCATAGTCTCTCGTTTAGATGGTCATGCTGCGATGTGCTTACTTTCCGGCAGTGGCGGCGCCACAGGGAGCCCGGGCCCACCACTTTTCCCTCGCCCCCCCCCCCCCCCCAATCAAACTTCAAATTACTATCTGACGGCAGTTTTCCCACCCAATATCACACCCACAGACGGCACACAACAATATACATTATGTTCGGTATTGTAAAAACACTCAGATATCGCTCCCAGGGTGTCCAAATATGAAAACAAACGGGAGGGGGATACCCTTCTCCCTAGTTTAGCGATCTGAATGTAGTGGCTACTACAGGGGAGTAGCCACTACGTTCAGATCGCTGAACTACCTCCTCCCCTAGCTCAGGACTGCGACGTTCGGGAGATGCCTTCAGTATCTCAACCTTGCCCCCCCCCCCCCCCCCCCCCATCTTACTTAGGCCCCCTAAATTGAAATCCTGGTGCCACCACTGTGGAAGAAACGGACTGAAGAGACCGACGGTGGGATTCTTCATTATGTAACCGCGTAACATGCCTGTGGAACAACAGTGGAGGGGCACTTGTAATTTGTGCCCCAACCCGCCTCCTCTGTTGGGTGTAGATGTGATACGGATGAATCTTACACCGGCGCAAGATTGGGCGAGACTCGAAGCTTGCATCGTGTTGGCGCAAATCTCTCGCCACAAGGGTGAAATTTTGTCCTATCCCTCGGCGAAAACCCATCGTCGATACTTTTTTACATCACTGGGGTTCAAAGATTTGTCATGTGTGACACCCGATCCCGTATTTTCTACAAACTGGGTTCTACGAATAATCATGTGACAACCAGTCTACCAAATAGCTGGCCGGTTGTTTGCAACATACGCCGAAGGAGTGATGCAAACTTGAGAATATGGATATTACAAACTTAAAAAACAAACTGCATTCTGCACAAAGCCAACCTCAACCCTTTACCCAACGTAACGGCCAAAACCGGGCAACGCTATTCTCAAAAATCGCGAATTAATTTTCATTATTTTTTTCATTTTTGTCTCAAATATATAGGTTATGACCCCTCATTGGAACGAGCCCGTTGAGCTCTTCCAATGAGGGGTCATAACCTATGTTTGGAGACAAAAAATGAAAATTAGTTATTCAAGAATGTTTTTGCAAGTGTCGTCTACTTTTCATGTTAGGTAAAGAGGGTTAACATCCCATAGAAACTGATTCCAAAATACCCAAATTTTAAGAAGGGAATTTTCATTTAATGCAACTAAAAATTTAATAAATTAATTTTAAATAAGATGAAACTGTGTAAGTCTCTTGCCAAGAATATTCGATCGAATTAAAAACTCAAGATCACCGGCTTTGTGAGGCTTTTGAGAAAAAAAAATACGACAAAATGATTTCCCCTCAACATTTTGCAAGCCAACAAACTGTAATGGAAAGGTGACGCATGCGTTTAGAAAGCTTAGAACGACAATCAGAAACGGGTCTAATAGTGGGAAAGCGTTGAAATCTTTTGATCATTTTTCCTTTTAAACTTTTACTCTATTTCTTACTATTAGACTCGTTTCTGATAGTCGTAAAATTATCATTTTTGTGGTCTAAGGGAGATAACTCGAACGCATTTTCGCGTTTTTAACGATGATTTTTTTATTTGGACCATAAATGGAGTTTTGTCAGTTTCCTGGTAGAAAAGCCGGTTATCTCGGACGATTTTACGGGGATTTCTCCTCCGTTCTACTACCATCTCATCAAATAATTGTATATAGTGATTTTGCTGGATAAACTGTATCATTTTTATAGCGGATAAACATCCCTGAGATCTCTGTTTGGATAAAATAAATAAACTCGTAATCACAAACAGAACGCAAATAAAGAGGCGTTTGGTTTATTTAAGGACTTCAATACATTATTATTTTTATTTTTTTTGTCTATCCCGAATACTGAATGAAAATGTTCGATTCAGCATATGTGAGTGGCAGAACATCACACAATTTAAATTCGGTAATGATGCATGTTGGACTCGAACAGCAATCCTTCAGACTTCATGACCAATAAGTTACCACTGGGCCAAGTGACAACATTAAACAAGAAGAAAACGAGTCAATAAAACTACCATCCAAACAGAAAACAGAATAATGTTGTTTTGTTAACCGCTTTCAGAGAAAATAATGAAAATGACGGCACGGGGAATCGAACCGTCGACCCTTAGTTTTAAAATCCAGCGAGTCACCACTGATCCACAGACACACGTATATTCACCTTTCAAAATGTTCATATGAAGTCATTCAAAATCCGTATCTGAAGTCATTTACAGCTCCTATTTCCAATGACTTCATATGGTAATTGTACATGGAGTGTTGATGCGTGTCCGTGGTTTAGTGGTTGATCGCTGGATTTCAAACCTAGGGGTCCGCGGTTCGATTCCCGTTCACGACAACATACACATAATCTCAATTTTTTTCTGTTGGCCACACATATAAAAACTTTTCTTGCATAAAATAGTATTTTTATTGACTCGTTTTCTTCTGCGTTTGATGTTGCTACTTGGCGCAGAGGTAACTTATTGGTCTTGTAACCTGAAGAGTGGAGATTCGAGTCCAACAACCTTCAATTTCTAATTTAAATTGTGAAACTTCACCGCTATGCTTGGTTTGTGACAGTGTTGAAGACTTTTATCACGTAATATGTTCAGTTCATTACTTTATTCAGCATAGACAAGAAAATGAGCAGAAATATATTGTCGGTTTCAATTAAACTGCGTTGTGACTGCGAGTTTCTTTATTTCATTGAAATAGTGATCTGAAGGATTTTTGTTCGCTATAAAATTGACAACGTATTGTCCAGCATCCCCAGATAACATTTATAGACTTAACGGTGGTAAAATGAAAGAGGAATCGCCCTTAAATCGTCCGATAAAACCGGATTTTTTTACCAAGAAACTGTCAAAACTCCATTTGTGGTGCTATTCAGAAAATCATCGTTAAAAACGCGAAAATGCGTTCGAGTTATCTCCCTTAGACCACAAAAATGAAAATTTTGCGACTATCAGAAACGAGTCTAATAGTAAGAAATAGAGTAAAAGTTTGAATGAAAAAAAGATCAAAAGATTTCAACGATTTCCCACTATTAGACCCGTTTCTGATTGTCGTTCTAGGCTTTCTAAACGCATGCGCCACCTCTCCATTGCAGTCTGTTGCTTGTAAATGTTAAGGGGAGATTATTTTGTCGTATCTATTTCATCTTGTTATTCAAAAGTATCACTCAGATGATGTTCTTGAGCTTTTAACTTCGACTGAATATTCTTACAAGGAGACCACTTATAAAGTCGCCTCTTGAATGTAAACCCAATCCAGTTCGGGGCGACGGTGGCGCGATCTTCAATTTTAAATGTCAGGTGAAAAAAACTAGCAACACAAAATAAAACAAACAGCTGCAAGGAATTTTGGACCGAGATTAAATAAGAGAGCCCTTCTAATATACAGAATTTTCAAGGTTGGCTCAGCGCTAACAAATCGTGAAAATGCGCACCCAGAGCTAGTGGTGGCGCCAGAAAATGTTTCACGTGATGGGAGTGGGGTAGATGAAGGTTTTCAATGGGGTTCGTGGGGGGGGGGGCATTCTACAGTATCTGAATGCAATGAGCAACCGTAGGGATTTGTTTGAGTGTGTGTTCGGGGGGGGGGGGGGGGTACTTGTCCTCCCATACAAAAATAATTGAATTGTTCTGTCATATGAAGCCTTCAGGTGGCTTTTGCGGCTAAATCTTTACTCTTGTTTTTTTTTCCTTTTTTGGACGTCGAAAATAAAGAACTGCGAATATGACCGAGCAACCTTTTTGATGAGCTGACAGTTGTTGCTTTGGTTGAATAAAACAAATTTCTTGGATGAGTTTAAGTTTTATTTAAGTAACAAATGATAAATTCTTTAATAGAGGTCACTGAACAATGCCAAAGAAGACAAAAAACTATATTCAATGACGTAGGAAGCATTTCCCACGGTTGGATGGGGGGGGGGGGGGGGGGGGGCACGATCAAACCATGCAGGCCTGGCATTCTTTAGGAGTGCAGGAGTGATGAGCGCCTAGAAAAAATTGAGGAGGGTAATGTTTTGCACCCCTTGATTTTTTAGAATGCCAGACCTGTTTGGGGCTGTCTTTAAAATCTATTATCATTTTGTCCCCTCAGTTCCAATGTGTTCTCTGTGCAGAGAACACATTAGAACTCAGGGGACGATTTGTCAATATTGCATTGATTCGAAATAATTCATGACCCATTCTATGTCGCATTTCGATAGATTTTGAGCGAAGAAGACAGTCACATAAGAATTGAATGCATCATTTTGAATAATGAGATGCGTGCGCCAATTTTTCCACTATGTAGCTGAATGTTACTAATACAATTTTCCAGTCACAATATTAATACCTTGAAGTGAATATAACCAAAATAGCATACAAGTTTTTGCATTAGAAATTTCAGGTGCCATTGCACTCCCAAGCAATCTGAGGAGGGCAACTGTTTTGCACTCCTTGATTTTCTAGACTGCCAGACCTGACCATGGGTATCAACACGGTGATCTGCCTGTCTGTCTGTCTGTCTGCCTGCCTGCCTGCCTGCCTGCCTGCCTGCCTGCCTGCCTCTCTCTCTCTCTCTCTCTCTCTCTCTCTCTCTCTCTCTCTCTCTCTCTCTCTCTCTCTCTCTCTATTAAGTTTGGGGAAGGGCAGGTGTCATCTGCGTCACCATCGGCTGATACGTCTCTAATTATATATGATATGTAATCTATTTGCACCAGTTAAAGTCCAACATGATCAAGAATGTGCGTGTGATGAGGAAGAAACTAAACAATTTGCTCACTTGTTCGATCGCATAGATTACCTGTCAGCTTGGGAGATGGGGTGATGTGGAATGTCCGACGGGTAATGACGACACTGAACAAAACTGAATGGATATTAAGACAGAACACAACGACGGTGGGGGGCG
Source organism: Pictodentalium vernedei (assembly GCA_031216915.1). Taxonomy (NCBI): domain Eukaryota; kingdom Metazoa; phylum Mollusca; class Scaphopoda; order Dentaliida; family Dentaliidae; genus Pictodentalium; species Pictodentalium vernedei. Next base: position 244,481,527 of record CM062289.1, read on the forward strand.
GGGGACATCATTCAACGACCCTAGTTGTATTTTTTTCCTGTATTTCACGTGCATCGAGGAAAAACAAACACCAACTAGAGAATTGTAATTTCTTGGACATCATTCAACGACCCTAGTTGTATTTTTTTCCTGTATTTCACGTGCATCGAGGAAAAACAAACACCAACTAGAGAATTGTAATTTCTTGGACAAATTAGGGCTTTCCCAACTTTCCAATGTGAAAATGCGAAATTATCCATTTCCAAAATGATAGACAAAAAGCATCCAAAGTTGGCTATTTTTGGCATTCTATAACGGTACTCTTATTCTCACCAAACTGGGTTTCGGAAAGCCTAATTAAATTGGGCGCAGTTATCACTATATGGCTACAACGTTTACCATCACTAATTTGGATGAATTTATACGACTACATGAGTAGGCATAGAAAAACGAAACATTTGTCTCCTGATATAACAAAATATAAGATGTAACTAGAGAATTGTAATTTGTTGAACAAATTACGGGCTTTCCCAACATTCCAATGTGAAAATGCAGACTACATATAGCAAAGCAAAGTGTTTGAAATTAACCATTTCCAAAATGATAGACAAAAAGCACCCAAAGTTGGCTAATTTTGGCATTCTCTCACGGTTCTCTTATTAACGCCCTAATTTTGCTTGGGGGTTAAATCTTGAGATTAAAAAGTAAACAGTAACTTTCTTCTACAATCATTGTTGCATCTATCCATACCAAAATAATTGCTACAACAACCTTGCAATTAGAGGAAATGAGTACAGATGTTTGCAAAATTCACTGAAAATCAATTTTTTTTCTGACAGTACTATTCTTTACATGGCCAAAGCTTTTGTTGTGTTAGGCCCCAAAGCATAACTTACAGCCCCAAAGCAAAACAAAGTGTTTAGAATTAACCCTTTCCAAAATGACAGGAAGATGCAACCACAGTTAGCTAATTTTGGCATTTTCGGATGGTACTCTTATCCTCATTTGCTTGAGGGTTAAAGATGAGATTAAAAACTAAACAGTAACATTCTTCTACAAGCATTGTTGCATCTACACATACAAAAATAATTGTTACAACAACCTCGCAATTATGAGAAATTTGCCCTTGAAGTTAGTAAATCTTGAAGATAAAATGATATATTCATATCATTTGTGGCCAAAAGAGGTTAATTTTGAAATAATTGTGCGGTGATTTTAGTGTATCATATTATGCTCTTAATGTGTGAACATCAATCACAGACTGAGTGTCTGAAAAAAGACATGGACTAATCTTGAATCTTGGTATTTGAATGAACATGTACAAGTTGATGGTACTCCAATTCAAGGCCTGACAACTGGGTGAGGGTTAAAACTTGGAATAAAACATATAACAGCAAAATTGTTCCTAGATGACTGCCCTATCTTTTCATGGAAAACGTTGTGAGACAATATGGCTCCAGTGCTGAGAAAGTGCATGTAAATGTGGGCGAAAATAACAATTATTCCTACAGTATCCTTATGGGAAGTCTCAAATCTGCCAAGGGTTAAACTTTTAATAATAACATATAGAACAAAATTTGTCATACTTTGACTGCTGCAAGCAGCTATAGAAAACATTCAGAGCTCAATCAATTAAAAATGGAGTAAATCGTCACCTAAACTTACCATATTCTGAAAAAATTGGAGTTTTTTTGGACGGTACCTTCTTTTATGCAACCAGAATGGGATAGGATTAAACTTTACAACCAAACTTACAACAGCAAATATGCTTGGTAGTCAATTGTGAATACGTACATGAAAAGTGTTTGAAATTAAGCCATTCCAAAATGATAGAAAATGCAACCAAAGTTGGCCAATTTTGGCATTTTCAAATGGTACTCTTATTCTCGCCCTCATTGTACTTGAGGGTTAAATCTGAGATTAAATAATAAACAGTAACTTTCTTGCACAATCATTGTTGCATCTATCCATACCAAAATAATTGTTACAACAACCTTATAATTAGAGAAATTTGCCAGAAGTTGGCCAATTTTGAAGAAAAAGCTATATTAATGTCATTTTTGTCCAATGGGGGTTAATATTGAAAGATTTGAGTGGTGATTGTGGTGTATCATATTATGCTCTAAATGTGTGGAAAATTTGAGCTAAATAACTGTAAACAGTTTTGAGACTTTCGAAAAATGTTAAAAGTTTGAAAGTTTTGGCAGAATATTTTGAAAATTCGCGTTTCCACAGACATGACGATACCGCATTTCACTAGATTTTATGACATTACAGAAGTATGCCATATTTGGTTAAAATCGTACAGCTTGTTTTCGAGCAGTTCATCAGACAAAATTGATGGAGGAAAAATTAAAAATCATAACTCTTGCAAAAGAAATCGGAGAGGACTTTTTTTGGACATGAATGAGACATTGCTTAGTAGAAACCACACGCCAAATTTCAATCATCTGTGTCAACTTGTGTTAAAGATATGCGCTAACGGAGAAAACTGGTGAAACTCACAAACCATAATTCCAGTAGAAAAACATTTGGAGAAAGCTAGTTTTCGAACTTGATCAAGACATAATTTAATAGAAACAACATACGGAACTCCAAGCAAACCCATCAACGAATGTTAAAGTTATCATGATAACGGGGGAAAATGACAAACTAAAAAACATATTTCCAGTAAAAACTATTCGAAGGAGGATGGTTTTCGAACCTTTTTGTTTTGTTTTTTTCTACAGTTTTTTATTCAGATAAACATAAAGATATACATAACATATACTCACAAATTCATAACATGTTGACGGAAGTATAAGTTAAAGAAAAATAAATACCCAAAATGGTGTTTTACAGAAAGTATTAACTCTATGGGTATTTTGAATTGAAGAGTTTTTACTCAGTAGAGCATGCTTTCAAAGAGTTTTTCGAATGGTGAAACAAATTTCCTTCGGGGCTGTCGTTTGACTTAAAAATATTGGAAATTATTTTCCTTCAGTGTGTTTGAGAAGTCCGTGTGTAGGTATGCACACATACAAAATAGATGCTTACATACACAAATGTATTTGTAAAAGACATACGCTGCGCGAGCGTGTGGACAAACGCATGAAAATACGTAAACATGCACATACATGAGCGTGCGCACAGACCTTCGCACGTACATGCACATACAAAAATCCGAACCGGACTGGATAATAATTGGTTTAACAGCCAATTATTAGCTGACAAAACCATTCTTTATCATATTCCATCTCAGTTTTATGCAGTTTTCCTTTTTCAAAGCGTATGACCATGTAGACAGTAAATCCAGTTTGTAAAACCCTTTCATTTGTTTCATGACGAAGAAAACATTCGGTGTGTATTGATGTATTTTTATATAATTACACTGTTAATGTAGTTATACGTTTTGGGTCCAAATACTCAATTCCCATTGGTCAGCTGGATGAAAACGTCATGACCAAATGTAATTCATTTTCCAGTGAATACATTTGGTCGAACTTTGACCCGCATTTACGGTAGAGCGCAGCTGACAGAATGTAATTCGGGCGGTGTTTGGGTGGGTTTATAACTTTTAGCGCCTTTCGCAGTGATCAGTGATTATAATTTACTGATATGTTAAATAAATTGTTTTGAACATTCCAAGTTTCATTGCGAAAGACGGCAATTTGACAAATTTGGGTCAATGCCAAAAACCGGCGCTCAGCTCTGAGTTGTGCGCTTTGTCTTTAGTGTGAGGGTGGTTTTTCGCCTCGTTCGTTCGTACATGTTTTATTTCGTACTTTCTGCTTTGTTGTTTGATAAAAAGTAGTTTAAACAGTTACAGAATGTAATTATAAGAATTGAATTCAATTTTTATAATCTTTATTGGAGTAAGAACGTGTGGGAATGGGTACAACTTGCATGAATCCCTTCGGGATTCATACATAATTTATACTCATTCCCACACGTTCATACTCCAATAAAGATTATAAAAATTGCATTCAATTCTTAAATATTAACATAGACGAAGTTAATATATCATCTGTTGTACTCTAGCAAAAAATCTAAAAGGACGTAAGTGATGTTCAGTGGGAGAGAAAAATTGCATTTGTCTTTTAGTTACTCTGAGAAATTTAAGAGTACAGTTTTTTTAAAGTAGGCATTCAGAAAATGAGGTACTGTTCCTTTTGTGTTATTGCTGAATCTGCAAAACTCTGTTTTCAGAAAGGTTATATTTATGAAGTTTTGAGTTTGTGTACAATGTTCGCTGAAAAATTGTATGTTGTAAAGTTTGTAAATTGGTATCATCTGTTATATGAAAGGCATTTCTGTACACCTTCTCCAAATCTTGGGGTTAGAAACTGATATCCTGAACAGCTTTCCATTTATTTTGTGTTTCAACCGGGGAGGCAGGCGAAAGTTCTAGGATTAAGGGATAGAACGTTTTACAACTTTTTGGGATCATTTAAGTTTCTCTGTAAAACTGTTGGTAACTGTCTCGAGTTTTGGCGTTTGTTTTATTTCTTCATTCCAAGATCTAAGTATTGCATCAATTACCCCCTGATAGACTGTGAACAGAGTGTTAATATTAAACTTTTCAGAAAATTCGGAAAAAACACGAAAATTTTTATTATCACTTAAATAAATCGCTTATGAAGAATTTTTTCCAAATGGCTTACCGTTAGTTTTCATGTTATTATTGTAGAAGAGGGACTCACTCAAGTTTTCGTTGGGGGTCTCGCTTACATACTTGTCGGTTAGTAGCACCCACGCACTCAAAGTATCTTTCTAAAACTTATTCACGTGTTTTCCTACATTTTGTAGGCCATCTCTGTGCAGATGCCACACTTGTAATTGCCAAACTTCTCTTAGTCGTCCAGCATGAGGGTTTTCCATGGGGCCAACACTTTAGAATCTAACAATTTCTTAATCCATGACATTTTAAGGGGGTGGCTGTAAGTTTCAATATCGGGGTATTTTAAGCCTCCCTTTTCAATTGAGTAATTACTATTCCGGGCTTTATTTTGTGTTTCCTCCTCGACCACAAAAAATTGAACAATTGAGATTGCAGTTTTTTATGTTGCTCTTCTGGTGGATTTGGAATGACTGTTAGACAATGTATCAAGATGGGCAATGTAATGGTTTTTACCTTTGTGACTCTGCCAAGTAATGTTACATTTCTAAAAGACCAGTCACTTAAAACTTTACTGAGTTTGTCCGTCTTCTTTTCTTATTTATTTAATACGCAGCTATCATTTTAGAGATTGTATTCAATTTCTAGAATAATAAATAAAGAGTTGTAATTCCAGTTAACGTTTTGGTCGGTAAACGTTTCTGAATTGCACCCTTTTTGATCGAATCCATATGATTTGAGTTTTATCAAAATTCTCTTTCAATCTGGAATGTTATAAAAGATATATAGTGTGTTGAGCGCGTTATTTAAATAGTGTCCGTCATCCTTCAGAACAAGCGTTATTTGCGTATCGATTTATAACATATTCACAATTATTTACATACATACCATTTATATTGGGATTATATTTAAGTGCTGTGCAAATTATTTCTGCCCTAAGTATAAAAAGATACGGTAAAAGTGCATCGCAAATTCTCTAGTTGCTATTCTATGTTAAATTTAAACCCCCTCTTCCACCCCCCCCCCCCCACACGCACACACATGTACACACATCAGTCGAGCGCAAAGTCATGAGTAGTATACAAGGACCCCGGGGTACGACCTCGAGGTCATTAATCCGTTAGGCCTCTCGTCCCTCTCCCCTTCCCTCTCCACACTAGGCCTAGGCTATTTTTAGGCGCCCCTCGCCCTACCCGCCCTGCATGTACCCTATTTTGTAGGCTATCCTTCCCCAAAGCCCATTTTAGGACCCTTTAAAGGGACCCAGACTGTGTATAGCCCATTTAGGCAGTCCCCACATTGTTTAGGTTTTCCCCGTATGTGCCCCCCCCCCCAAAAAAAAAAAGAGCCCAGTCCCTCCCCACCAAAGCCCTGGACTGTTCCTCCGCCTTTCAAGGCTAGCCCAAAGCTGGGGGACTTCCGCACTGAGGTGTCCTTATGAGTACTAACAAAAGAGTGCCACCATCCCCTATCCCCTCCCTGCCCTCCCATAACTTTATTTCTTGGTAAGTATCTCTAAGGTAAATGTTGTCAAGCACATGTACACGTAACTACAAACAAAAAAGATTATTTTCAAGACTACCTGGTTTGTTTAGACATGTCAAATGGGATTAAGATAGAGAACACCTGGTCTTTGTCTATGCATAGATAAAGGTGATTAAGATAGAGAGAATCTTTGAAATCCTTGAAAGGCGGAGGAACAGTCCAGGGCTTTGGTGGGGAGGGACTGGGCTTTTGGAAGGGGGGAGCCCACATACAGGGAAAACCTAAACAATGTGGGGGAAACCTAAATGGGCTATACACAAAATAGGGTACATACAGGGCGGGTAGGGCGAGGGGCGCCTAAAAATAGCCTATGCCTAGTGTGGAGAGGGGAGGGGGAGGAGAGGCCTAACGGATTTGGGCACCAAGGCCAATGACCTCGAGGTCGATGTCGTACCCCGGGGTCCTTGTAAAGGTTCTCGAAACGTGCGAGCTATACTACTGTCATGAACAAATTTTAATCTGGGTGTCATAGTAATGCTATTATCAAATATCAAAAGGTTCTGCTTGCCGAATCTGAAGAAGACCCCTGAAGAATATTCTTCAATTGTAAAAAGTTAAAATTCGGGCTCCCGTAAGAAGCCAAAAAACGAACCCAGGAACTTGATTTGAACGAACTTGAATTTGACCCCCATGAGGATGCTGGGTCCCAAATAGCAAAGGATTCTGACTTATGGATCTGAAAAAGAATAAAACTTTTGAAGAATATTTATTTATTTATTTATTTATTTATTTATTTATTTATTTATTTATTGGGTTTAATGACACTTTCTATAGCCAGAGTCACGTCGTGTCAGACAGTTTTACGGGTGGAGGAAGTCGGAGTACCCAGAGAGAACAATCGAGAGGCGGCGAGCAACTGTCAGACTCCACAAAGTACTAACTTCACACAAGCAGGGTTAGCATTGGTTGCATTGGTTGAAGACCGGTGCACCATCGACGTGCAGTACGCCTTAATACACAGCGCCAACATCCTCCCACGTGGGCAATCTGGATTAAGTGCCTTACCCCTGGCGGAGTCGAACCGTGGACCTTTCGGTTTGAAGTCCAATTCGGTAACCACTGAGTCACGACATTCCCATTCCTCATATTACACCACGTTAAAATTCCAAAATATGTATCAAAGTAATTAATTTGAACAAACTTAAGCCATTGAACCCTCGTTTCCTGGAATGGTATCGCCTTTGTGTACACTTACAGTGAGATGGGTCAGTCCAATATCATTATACAGGGAGGATATAATAATAACTGCACTCTGCAGCCTCCCGGCTGCAGACTGCAGTTATTATTTTATCACCAATGCCCCGTATAGACCTCTTGCAATAAGACAAAAATGGGACGGAATAATGTCTTGGACCGAAAAATCGGCCTTACGGGTTCAAAAGGTTAAACTTGACACCCCTACATGTAAGGATGATGTACACCAAATATCAACAGAGTTTGAATGCTTGATCTGAAGAAGAAGATTTTGAAGAGTTTTCCTCATATTTCATCAAGTTGAAATTCGGACCCAAGAGGAGTTTTGTCTGTCAAAGAGGTAAATTGTTCCTGAGATTGATCATGGCAGGCAAGCTCTCAAGGCATCAGTCAAATTCTGTTAGACATCCAAAGCTACTTTGGCCAGGAACCAGTCAAGCATTCCCCAAGCCTCCCCCCCCCCCCAAAAAAAAATAGTCCATCGCCCACGTTTTCAATTTAATCGTCTGGAATATATGATTCGCTTTTCCGACCAACTGAAATAGGTGATTGAATCTAAAAGTACCACAAACATTCAATTGTTTAAACACTGGAAGAAAAGTTTCTCAATCGAGAATGGATTTGAGCGAATCTTTACTTGGATTACAATACCGTTAGACATGTTTTTTTAACTACAGTGCTCCAGCTTCTCCCACCCGTAAAACTGTTGCGGTCACGATTAGCCATTGTGCATAAGTGTGTGACCTTAAACACAAATAAATAAACTACAGTGCGGCCGCCGTGGATTGGCCACTTTCATCAAAAATTTAATTAATAAATCACCGGGTACAACCCGGCGATTCTTTAATTAAGATTTTCCAGATGATGATTTTTATTACCTGGTAAACGAATGCTTGGACATCACTGCCCATGCGTGGATTACGACCAGTTCATTCGACTGCACTGTGCTTTTGAATTTAGACTCGCCACGGCTGTAGTTTTTGGGGTTTTTTTTTGCGTACGTGGCGTATTTCCACCAATTATGATAATATCTTGATGTTTTCAAGGCAAAATAAATATTTGTTGATTTGAATACTTATAAATGGAGCACGAGAACGAATAAAGGTATATCTTTGCGAATAAAGGGACATAATATTAAATCAAAAGTAATATGTGCATAAACTCCATGAAAAGTGGTTAAACAAACAGCTCATTACAACGTTAGGTGTTTTGCCGAATTGATAGGTGGGCTGAGAGCTGAGAGCTTGCGCGACAGGCTGATTATTTGCAGGTTTGGTTTAATGGTCGGAAATATGATCAGAACACGTGATAAATACTGGATGAATAATAAGATATAACACAACGAGGGTGTAGCACCGGGGGGCTGCAGTCAACGAGTTGAAGATTTTCCTCTATTTCACGAGCATCGGAGGCGCGCGTCAACAACAGGGAAAGCCCCAACAGGGATAGCTGATTCCGGTCCCATGTACTCTACCCAAGTTGTTTACTGTATTTTTATTATATGATTATGTAATTTAACCGCTAAATATTACTACTGTTTGACTATCTTTTCCTGGTCCCCGAAAAATCCACAGTGTGGAATCCGATTCCGTATCACTATAGTATGACGGATTATTTACAAAAAATCTAGTTCCGGCAGTTGTAAACAACAATTCTCCACTTCACAAAATTCAATTAAATCAGGTGAACAAACAGGATAAACATCAGTCCGTGGTATGTTTGAAAATGCTTCATTGAACAATTGCCAAATTTCGATAAACAATTACTACGGGCGTACTAGTCTACCGAAGAGGCGCAGAATTTGTGTCATAGACAGCGATTCTGGCTGAAAATCAAGAATTTAAACACGGATTCAAAAAGAAAGTTGACTGTTCACTTTGTTACATATTTATGCGCATCGGGGGATTCTCCGGAAGTGTGCACCTGTTACAAAAATAGGTGTAAACAAAAATAGTTCTATTTTACTTCAATCCAATTTACCAAAAAAGGTTAGGGGAATTGTTAATACTAGCGTTGGCATGAGATGTTGAACTATAAGTCATATAATAAACCTTTTACCGCTACATTGAGGTGATCTTGGTCGTCGCATCCCGTCTGGTTGAGAAGGTTTCATCGCCGGATCAAACTCGCTGTCTGAGGCAGTTCGTTTGATTTGGCGATCTGATCTCAACTCGACCTGATATTTCGACCCAGATCACTTTACTGTAGCGATAATATGTATTTGTCCCTATATCCCGATAAATTCTGTCTTTTGATTGGTCAGAATGTCTTGATGCCTTGGACAAATAGCCATGGCAAAGGGTGCACCCAACATCCAAGGTATATGAGAGCGTGCAACATACAGGGTATAAGCGTACGCGAAACATCGGGGGTTTATGGTTAAATGAAAGCCTTTCGCTTTTGCTCGCCTCGATATAAAAGTGGAAACAAAAACCTGGATAATAGTCACAAATATAATCAGCCTACGGCTCGGTGTTTAAAAAAACCGACATCCAGGTATTAAATCTCTATATACCATACATGTTGGCGGAGATAACCTATAATCAGGGGCAGCGGAACAGGGGGGGGGGGGGCTGGGGGTCTTCAGCCCACCCACTTTTTTGCCGGTCCATGTTTTTTTGTATGCATATATTTTAACACAACCAATGACTGGTGAAACAAGGGGCGATTCCAGAGCCTCTCCCATATTTTTGCCAGCTATGTTTCTCTCGTGCTGGTTCAGTTTCGATGGATTTCGGATCATTGTTTGCAGTAGGTGGCAGCAAACGCTAAAATGCATGCAGTCTGTTTAAAAATCGGTTAACTGAAATAGATCGAAATCTTACAAACATACGAGTACCAAATCCACTCCCATACAAGATAATCCACAGACAGTATAATTGCTGTTAACGTCTGGTAAAGTATACAGGTGAGGTCTATTTATCAGCTTTGGTCGTAACGACCAAAGCTGATAAATAGACCTCACCTGTATGCTTTAGCGACGTTTTTTAAGGGCTCTCAAAGTGTGAAATCTCAAATACATCTCCTGAAAAATCTCAAAGTATCCGCTCAGATGCATGAAAATGGGTTTTTTGGGAACTACCTCCTACCCCCCCCCCCCCCCCCCCATCGGTTTACTTGCTTCTTAATTGGACCTTACCCGTTCGTCTAATAATTTCAAGGGAGATAATTTTACCACAAATAGATATAAGTCAGGGATGTACAACTTTTATAGTATGAGTTTAATGGTCGGAAAAATTATCGGTTCATGTTCTAAATACCAGATGAGTCATGAACAAATCACCTCACCACAAAATGTTTTGATCGGAATAGTAAGCATACTTCACATCAAAAACGGACGTGTAAATAACAAAGTGTAGATGACAAACTATTACATACAGCTTCTCTCGTCTTTATTCTGGAATACACATATGCGTCACAGGGTTTGGAAATGTACCGCCCAAGTCCTTGTGTAACTTTCACCTGTAACCATAAAGGGAGGTAAAATGAATTGGGATGATGTGAAATGATATGCTAAACTCAATACACACAACCGATAAAAATAGCTATATAACAAACAAGGCGATCCAGGGGCCTGATGTGTTCACCTTAATGATGAGATTCCAACCTCACGAGATGCCCAGTGATAAACCCAAAATAATCGGCAGATAGAAGTTAACATTAACAAGATAATCAAAAGCAAATTTTGAAACGAAATTCGAAGATAGTGATGGAAGATATTTTAAATGGAGGATCTCCAACGAGTTCTAAGTTTATATCAAAATTTACAAAACGAGTTCTTTAAATTTAGATATAAATTGGGAACGTGTTGAAGATTTTATTTATTATTTGACCCCAAAGCCCCACAAAAGACACTAAAATCGAACGAGAAACAAGCAGCGACGTCTGTGAGACCTGCAATTACGTTACAACTTAAGATGCGTTGTTTGTCAGCAGTGCCCGCATCGGGAAATAGTCCCCAATGAAGAATAGATTGCTAAGTATTTTAATGACATAAATTTAATGAAATAGTTTTCAAATAAACAACAACTACTGACAAAGACAACAGATTTTTATTATTCCTCGTCCCCGAGCCTGAGGTTACGATTAGGATCCGGCGTTTGATGGGCAGTGCATTATCATTTTTAACCCTTTACCTAACGTGAAAAGCAGACGACACTTGCAAAAAAAATTCTTGAATAACTACTTTTATTCATTTTTTGTCTCAAAAACATAGGTTATGACCCCTCGTTGGAACGAGCTCGACGAGCTCGTTCCAACGAGGGGTCATAACCTATGTTTTTGAGACAAAAAATGAAAATGATAGTGAAAATTAATTGGCGATTTTTGAGAATAGCGCTGGCCGGTTTTGGCCGTTACGTTGGGTAAAGGGTTAATGAATGAGCTTATTAACCCTTTACCCAACTTAACGGCCCAAACCGGCCAACGTTTTTCATAAAAATCACCATACAATTTTCATTATTTTTTGTCTCAAAAACATAGCTTATGACCCTTTATTTGAACGAGCTCGTTGAGCCCGTTCCAATGAGGGGTCATAAGCTAAGTTTTTGAGACAAAAAACGAAAAATATTAGTTATTCAAAAATCTTGCTTGTAAGTGTCGTCTGCCTTTCATGTTAAGTAAAAGGTTAATAGGAAGAATGAGCTGATCATATAATAAATATGTATTTGGACCAGGTAACACTACAAAATACGAGAATTTTAAAATATTTAACCTCCAGAAACCATTTTCTATTTTAGAGAAATATAAAAAAAGTTATTTTAACCTCTTGTATTTTAACCTCTTTTTAACCTCTAACCTCACATTAGCCATATGTGACCTTAAACACCAATAAATAAAAAAAATTAACCTCCTGGATATGCGGAGAAATTTTTTGGCACGAATCAAATACATATGACCAAATAATACCGCATACCAAATTTGGTGAAAATTGACTTATCACTTCTTTAACAGAAATATCCCCATGTTGAGACCAAATACTGACCAAGAAGCTTTCTTTGAATGAACCTGAATCTTCACCACCAAAGGATTTTACATACCAGATAGCAAAGCAATCTTACTCGTGGTTTAGGAGAAGAAGACTTTTAAAGAATTTGAGGCTGTTGGAGTATTTCTAGTAACCCAAGGAAAGCAGCTATCTATTTATGAACACAAACTGAAAAGAATATACTCCTCTGTGACAATGCGTGCCAAGTTTGTTTAGATTCGACCCAGTGCTTCTGAAGAAGACTGAAATCAGTAGTTCACAAGAAAGAGAGTAACTCGGCATTTTCCATTATCAACAGTGTTAAAATGGGCATTCCCATACAGAACCCCATAAAACAATCCATAGTAGCATTTTTTCCATTCGATTCTACTGCCCTAAGAAAGTTTCTCACAAAATAACAATTCATTGTTCCATGCAGTTTGGGAAATATTGGCGCTTGACAGTTCTTCAGTTTATAGCTCCCAGGGTTGTTTTGCACAAATCAAGTACATGTGACCCAATAAAACTGCATTCCAAATTTGATTCAAATCGACCTATTCGGTTCTGAAAATAGAAATTATATATAGCCCATAGCCCAAAATTGAGATCCTACAATAGCATGTTCAAATATTACCCCAGAAACGTTCTTTGAACCAACCTGAATTTCCACCACCAACGGTAGTGGCATAATTAACACCAAAGCATTTTTCTGGTCGTTTCTGAGAAGATTTTGAAAGAATTTTCCTCTCTTGGGCCCGGAGGGGGGGGGGGGGATTTGGGGGCAGCAACCTTTTGGAAAAAAAATGGAAAGAGTATACTCTCCCAAGAAGATGTGTGCCAGATATGGCAGATTTGACACAGTGGCTCTGAAGAAGAAGTCTTAAGTCAGTGGTTAAGAAGAATGAGTCACTCACCCATTTGCATTACCGAGAATGATGAAATAGGTAAGTTCTCGGCACGTTCTGGGGTGGATTTCCATTGCCGGGCACTTATTCCAGACGACACAGACTTACTGGGTTTAGATGGAACAGTCTGAGATTTTACTTCTGACAGACTCAAAAAAGAAATCTAGTGAATACATTGTGAATGTCTTGAGGCAAGATCGGTCTTATAATCATAATCATAAGGTTATGAAGAATCGTCATCAAGGGATAGATATCTTGTTGCTGGTAAGGCGCAATGACTTGGGCTAGGAGAAATGTGTTCATCTCACAGGTTAGCATAGTCGCGGTTGTGCCCAGGTGAAGAGGCTCGTTGATTATGTCTGGATCGCTGGAAGAAAAGCATGCGCCGGTTCCGCAGTAGCGTTGGGGAAATGAGGATAGAGAGAGCGCGGTGGATCAGTGTTTAGAGCATTGAATGTCAAACCGAAAGGTGCACGATTCGATCCTATCCAGTGGTAACTGGGCTCTCTTCTTGGGAAAGGCACTTAATCCAGATAGCCCACGCGGGGCACGGTGGTACTGTGTAATAAATCGTACTTTACGTCGATGGTACACTTGTCTTCAACCAGCTAGCCCTGCTTGTGCGGAGTTCGTGAAGTCCAAGAGTTGTTCGCCGCTGGTCGGTGGTCCCCTCCGGCTTCCTCATCAATAAATTAATAAAGTGAGCATAGGAATCATCCTATCTCTTAGCAGGATACTATCTGTGTGAAATGGAAAGATGACATCGTGCAAAATGGTACAGAGATTGCCGCGATTCATAAAGCGATGGCATGAGGATATTAGTTCCCAAAACGTGTACCAGAACACGTTATAAAGGCGTTGGTGAGCTAAATGCCTACCGGAAGCGACGTGGACCTGGAAAAAGACGATTCAATATTCACGCTAGGCCTAAACCAGTAAAACATCTTTTTCAAGAATATGATCGCAAGAGTGACAGAAACATCAAGGTAAGGTTGACCAGAACTAATGAAACTTAAACTAAAGAACACCCATGGGTCCGAAAATGGCGCGAGGAAACCTATATCTTCGTCTATGAGCGAGTGTTAGGAGAAAAAGGGCAACTTCTAGAAGCTACGTAAATAATACATCACAGAATGAAATATAACGGATTCAGATTCCTGGCAGAGGATACGCAGGATCTTTGTTCTCATTGCTTCTTCGTCCTTTTCTGTTATGTCTCGCTCAGAAATATGAAAAACCTACGCATAGAGACACAGAATTTGAAGACAATTTTATAAGACAGATATGATCAAGGGGATGGAAAATGAAAACTGAGTGAACGTTTGCGGGAATTGAACAGTGAGTGAGGTTCTCCGAAAGCATTTTGGACATCAGGTAAAAACGCTCTGCGCACTTACGACCCTGGTCGGTCCAGTGCAGCTCAGATTTTTGTATTTTGGCATTCTATTGTCTTCGATGGGCCTGCTCTTATGGGGCTCTTAAATTATCGCATAAGAAATATAAGAAGTGCAAATAAATAGAAAGAAATCTATATAATTTCTCAACTTTAGTTATGGATTCGTATCTGCACCTCTTCTCTTCTCCCGTGGGCATGGCAGGAAGACAGCTAATTTGACAACCATTCACATTTCGGACGCGCTCAACAATCTAACAAAAAAATGTGCTTTGAAGTTATACAAACTTTGGTTGATTATTACAAAAAAACTCTAAAAGAAAAACAAGACCTGGTTCTTTCGGCTTCTTTTCCTAAACACCAGTACTTTCCACGAGCACAGAATACGGCAGTTAAATGGGGACAGAAGAATTTTGGTAATCGATTACAAAAAAAGTACTATTGACAAATTCTATTCTCTTTTGGATCAACTTCTGTCCCAGATCAAAAAACCAACGGTCTTTAGCCAGACCTCTTCCAATCAACGTGCTCGTTCTAAATCGCCGGTGGCCCGTCAGCAATTTTTTTTTCTACTTCCAGAGAAACTCCATCAAAAAGAAAAAGACGAGAAACCATCTCTCCGACAGCACCAGCGACCAAAAAACCAACAATGACAGCATGTTGCTCAACAACACACACCGGAATCGCCATCGTACGCCAGCATTGTAAAGACACCACCCCAAAAGAAATCATCTACAAAGGGCAAGTCATCATTCTAACAGTTCCAGAAATCTGGTGAAAACATAACAGCTGGACCATGCCAGTGAAGCCAAATAAACCGATTTGGATCATCGGATCATCTAACATCTCGAGGATTGATGCCAACCCTCCACCCAACACGTTTATCGCATCATACTCGGGTGGAACCTTGAACCCCATTCGACAGATGGCCAAGAACATGGAACAAGAGAAAGATCGACAACACCCAAAAGCAATTTTACTCAACGTTGGGGTCAACAATACAGAAGACTGGCGAACAGACGTGCAGAATAGAAAAAAGATTGGTCACACATCAACAGGCAGACTGGGTAATATGATAAGCAATTTCCGTAAATGTTACCCTAATACAAAACTTCTTTTTCGGGAACTTAATTTTTTTCTAGTTTATGTTCTAGGGACCATCAAAATTTGACTGTCATCAATGATGCTGCGAAGTTAACAAAGAATTTGGAGATAATCCCGGCAATTCCCGCAAGCCAGTTCAAAGGTTACCCAAGTGATCCTATCCACTGGGCGACGGAAACAGCGAACAGAATCTACGAAGGATGGCTGCCCCGCATAGAACCCTACATCCAAGAGCAGCCTTTAAACTAAATACAGAAGAAGGCATCAGCCATGGAGAGAAAGTAGGACGAGGAACGGAAATAGTAAACTTGGTTCCTGATCTAAATTTAATTGAAGGTGAGAAAGATCTACTCAGGTATGGTTTATCTTTCGTTCCCGCCCCAGCCCCATTAAAACCTAAGCCCAAGATTTTAGATTTTGGGAGAGGTGCAGTGGTCATGGATGACCACAGTTACATTAACGAAATGAACGGTGGTCCAGCAAGCCAACAATTCTTTAGAGCAACGGCATTGGCAGATACATTTCGAAATTCAGCAGGCTCAAAAGACCTCATTTGCCAATCCAACCGGGTTGTGTCCATCACCTCGGAAAGTTAAACCTGAAATTAATGAGATTTCTCAAAAAGTTAAAAAAGAAGTAAGCCAAATCCCTGAATCATTTTTGAAAGACAAACAAAACTTGAACCAAATCGAAAGAAATGCCCTGAAGACGCTTAAAAACAACAAACAAATTATCATCAAGCCTTGTGACAAAGGATCTGCTACCGTTCTGATGTCTAAAGATAATTATAATAAAGAAGCTGAACGCCAATTAAATAACCCAAAATATTACAAACCTTTGGAAGCACCGATTTGGCAAGAAAATTGTTCAAAATTTAACGGCATGCTAAAAAGCTTGCTGGACAACGACTTCATTGAGAAAACACATGTCGAGTATTTAATTGCAGAGAGGGATTCAAACAATCGAAAGTTTTACCTCTTGCCTAAAAAACATAAACCACTCAGCAGTTGGAGTGGCGAATTTATCCCTCCTGGTCGACCGATTGTCAGCGACTGTGGCTCGGAATCTTACCACATTTCACAGTATATTGATTTTATTTAAAACCAATTGCTTGCCGCCATCCGTGCTTCATCAAAGACACTGAGGACTTTTTAATGAAAATTAACAAATTGCAGGTTCCTTCCGACAGTCTCCTCATTACCCTAGACATTGAAAGTATGTACACTAACATTGGTATTGACGCTGGTCTAGAGGCAATAAAAAAAACATTCAAAAGGTACGATGACCATAATAGACCATCGGAAGAAATCCTGCAATTGTTAGAATTATCATTGAAAGGTAACGACTTTGAATTTAACAATAAATTTTACCTCCAAATAAGTGGATGTAGTATGGGTAAAAATGTCAGTCCAAATTTTGCTAATATTTTTGTTGCAGAATGGGGAAAAGGTGCTCTTGCTAAAGCAAAAAAAAGCAGCCATTATGTTATCACAGGTTCCAAGACGACATTTTCATGATATGGCCCCATGGCCGTGATGTCTTCAACGAATTCTTTGAAATTCTGAACAACCACGATGAATCCATTAAATTACAGCCCTGTATTTCAGAAAATACCATTGACTTTCTGGATGTGACTGTATTAAAGGACCCTCAGTTCAAGCATAGCAACGTACTAGACACAAAAGTCTTTTTCATACCGACCGATTCTCACCAACTTCTCCATAGAGCTTCTTACCACCCACCCAAACTATTCAATCGGTTGGTAAAATCTCAAATCATTCGGTTTCATAGAAACTGTACGAACAGAAGCGATCTCAATCACGCATGTTCAATTCTTTTCAAAACACTTGTTAAACGCGGTTACTCAAAACGTCTTTGCGAAAAATTAAATCTGATACAATCCGTGAGATAGAGACACCCATTCGGGACTCTGAACCAACGCATCCCACGAAAATTCGGCATAACCGCCCAGTTCTGGGAAATGGATCAGTAAATCTATGTCAACGCAAAATTTGTTACATACATCGTATGAACTACATGAATACCGGTAAAACTTTTAACCTTTTTTAGCGAACAAACCCGTATGTTTAACCAAGTCAGAAACAGCTTCAACTGTGATTCTGAAAGCATTATTTATTTAATCACATGTAAATTATGCCATATCCAATATGTCGGCCAGACGAAAAACCCTCTGCGCGTCAGAATGCAAAACCATTTATCAGATATCCGTTTAGATTCAGGAAAGCCAGTCTCAGACCACTTTAATCTCCCGGGTCATGATATTAAGTCACATTTCAGTTTTCAACCCATTGAGCAAATCCCGTTTTTGGACGATGACGAAACCACAACAGACAAACGACTTGAGCGTGAAAACTATTGGATTGGTAACCTATCTCCAATACGGACTCAATAGAGAGTACTCTGGGTTGCCAAATAAAATTATTTGTTTCCCTTTGATTTATAATCGCCGCGAAAACAACTTCAAAGAATTAAACACAAAACTGCCAGAAGCCACTAACAAACGATGCATCATAGCTTATAAAAAAAAATCCCAGTCTTCGGAACATTCTTGTGAAAGCACTTCTTAGATGAATTCATTTTGTCATAAAGTCATATAACTCTTCAAAAATATTAAAACAACATTGAATTCCATAGAAATAATTTACAACAGAAATCGATTTCCCGACCTGCGCCCGTGCTCCTTTGTTTTGAAAAAATATCCATCCATCCATAATATCCATCCATCCATCCATCTATCTATCTATCTATCTATCTATCTATCTATCTATCTATGTATCTATCTATCTATCTATCTATCTATGTATCTATCTATCTATATATCTATCTATCTATCTATCTTATCTATCTATCTATCTATCTATCTTATCTATCTATCTATCTATCTATCTATCTATCTATCTATCTATCTATCTATCTATCTATCTAGACCCACCCACCCACCCACCCACTCACCCACCACCCACCCACCCACCCACTTACCTACCTACAAAATTTGGTGTCATGTTACGCATTCATGGCTATGTCACGACCATAACACAAGTATAGTCAAGTTTAGCCAAACAGTTATACCTATGCTGCCACATCTGTGAGCTTCCACCTCGGGCTCTTGTTACCGGGCCCTATTTTACCATTGATACAGAAAAGTGTGATAAAAATATTCTCCGAAATGTCTGATCATGTTGAGAGAGAGATAGTTGAGAAAGCCCTAACAATGAAATTATTGACTGGTTGAGTGTTACATTATTTTTGGTGATCTGACTTTGTTCATCAAAATTTGTTTTATTACAATTTATTGAAGAGTGCCCACAGGCACTCTTCAATAAGTTGTGATAAAACAAATTTGTATAAATAAAATATTACTTGCATTTCATTGAATGTGAAACATGAGCAAGGAAAATGTTGCCTTTTGCTTTGGTTCCCTCATTTTTTGAAAGGCCTGAAAGTGGCTTCTAGCACTCAGCTAGTTAAATCATATCTCTCATAAGTTTCCACTGACAGGATTTTCGTTTGAACTGCCTCCTCTCCTGTGACAACGATTCTTGAGACAACTAAAATGAGATTTATTCCTTAATACAATGGTCGTTTTTCTGAAATTTCCCAACACAGAAATCTACAGGTTTATCAGCTCAGCAGTAACTTTCTAGTTACGCCTTGGTTGCCTGTATAAGCAACGAAAACTTGGCGCAAGAAACCATGGTCAGGGTAGTTTTTCTACGATGGACTGATAGCCATTTAGCCGATGAAAAATATTCAATTAACAGGGAAATTCAAACAACCGGTATTTTGTCATTTTCCTACATTTTGGTGATAAATTAACCCTTCATTCTTTCCTGCTTGGTCGAGCTCATTGGGATCTGTCAAACAAGATATAATATAATAATGTTGGACTGAAAAGCCCTGGAACTTGAGGCCCGTAAGGAATATTTCAATAAATCTGCATATCTGTTTTCAATTAACAGGGTTTTACTCTATAACCAATTTGCAATTAATGGATCAAATTTGTACTGAAGTATTATAAACGGTTTGGTGTTTGACAATTGCATACATTAAACCGGACAATTCTATTAACAAGTTTCTAATTAAATGGGGTCCAATGTATTATCAGGAAGACGTCCGCATTATCATATGCTGTGGCATCTTCTATGAAACTATAAAGAGCAGCAAAGCCAGAACTAGGTATTTAACCCTTTACCTAGCACGAAAGGCAGACGACACTTGCAAACAAAGATCTTGACTGATTTTTAATTTTTTTGGCTTCAGAACCATAGCTTATGACCCCTCTTTGGAACGAGCTCAACGAGCTCGTTCCAATGAGGGATCATAAACTATGTTTTTAAAACAAAAAATGAAAAAATAATGAAAATTGAATGGTGATTTTTGTGAATAGCGCTGGCCGGTTTTGGCCGTTACGTTAGGTAAACGGTTAGGGGTCAAGTCCCGCAAGAATTTTTTAGTATTTATCTTCTTTATAAATTGTATTATAAAACTTTATCTCACATCAAAAACGTATTTTCCCCAATACAAGTAAAACGTCAAGACAAAATACAAATCTGTATTGAATGCAGCATCCACACGTACGATCATTCGATTCAGAAAGAGAAGTTTTTCACATGCACTTAATTGACCATCGATTTATTACACATGTCGCGGCCAACGTTTTTTTATAACAGTAATTAATTGACAAATTAACCTGTATGTATTCCTGACATGCAAAGAAAAGTGTGTTATGAACAACTATTTCAGTAAAAATGCTGTTTATTCCTTCACCTTACGCAATGGCCATATTCGACTGGCGCTATTTACAAAAACCGCCATTCAAATTTATTGGGTTTTTTATTTTTCTTTCCTCCATATCATAGTTCATGATTTCTCTGCGGAACGACATCATTGAGCTTGTTTCAATGAAAGGTCATAAGCTATGTTTTTGAGGTAAAGGTGAATTGTTTTTCAGTTAATCAATGTTTTTTTGCAAGTGTCGTCTGCTAGTCGAGTTTGGTAATGAGTTAAATTGAGAAAATCTGCTAAGTACTAACCTCTCCTTGATCAACGACAACATGGCCGTTAGTTAATACATAGAGTGGAACTCCATGACATGTCATTCCTTCAAATATGTTGAAGTCAACAGCTTGATAGTGAGTTTTAGCTGAGATTGTTCTTGTCTGTGTTGCATCCCAGATAACAAGATCGGCATCAGATCCAACAGCTATGCGACCCTGAAGTGCATTTTCAATAAAATATTAACAAACAAAGCATAAGAGTTTCAATGGAAAGTTGTATCCATAAGTAAGAATTACACAATAGAGATGATAAAACTGGGAAATAGCAGAATTATACAAACATCAATAGAGCCCATATCTGTATATTTTATTGTTAAATTAACTATGAAAAGTTCCGGTTATTCTTTGATAGAGTGTCACAAGCTTGTAGAGGTGGCGACTCCAGATTATTACCACTCAACAGAACGTTAACATTGTTTAGTAAGGAGATCAAATTATATAAGGTACGGCAAGTCATCTGACGTATCGGGCCGCGTGTGGATGATGAAAATTATTTTCATTTTTTTTAACTTGAAGTTTTTCCAAACATTTTTAACTGCAAATAACGTACATCATAAACTCTCCATTACCAATGCGTCCTTCCATGACTATTGTCGCTAGTGGCATTTCAGGGGTCTTAGACGCCTCCAGGAACTTTAAGTGAGTGGGGCTTCAA
This sequence comes from Pictodentalium vernedei, assembly GCA_031216915.1. Lineage (NCBI taxonomy): Eukaryota > Metazoa > Mollusca > Scaphopoda > Dentaliida > Dentaliidae > Pictodentalium > Pictodentalium vernedei. The sequence goes on from CM062289.1 coordinate 244,502,943, forward strand.
ACCACTAGGCAAACTATAATTTGGCTTGGTGGAAAATAAAGTGTCCATGCCGAAGTGTCACAGCAGGACCCAAAATTGCTGTTTTGTATATGTATTCCAGAGTAAAATAAAACCTGTGTACATTCTGAAGGAACTGATGGCCTCACCTATCGTGTGAGTTTACTTCCGGGCCCTGCTGCCACAGATCCGCGTATGATTATAATGGAGAAAGAAACACTCAGGAAGTGTGGCAAATATATGCGGAACCGATAGCATTACGGTGTATGTATCAAAATAGGTCTGTGCTCCCTCTCACTCACTCCTGCATGATATTTATATAAAAAACACTATGTTGCGTGCGTGCGTGCGTGCGTGCGTGCGTGCGTGCGTGTTTTCTTGAAAATCTATATTTCTTGAACTTTGATAAAAAAAATACACAAATTTGATTTAAACCAAGTATTGAGCTTCAAAACTGGTTAAACTGACTGTCAGTTATTAGTGTTATTCATTGATGGGCTTCAATTTTGTCGTTACAAGGATGTTACGCAAGCTTTTGTTTTTCTCATAAGCGATGACAGGTCGAAGATTTAAAGGTTCTTTTTATTTACAGTTGGTTACATCTTTTACCATTTTTGCTACTTCGATATTCATTCTGTTGTCTCTGTTGTGTGTTGAAGTAAAAGGAATGATGGAACTCCTTTCGCATTTTTACTCTGATGTGTTCATACCTGATGGCCAGATGGTTCGTATTGAACCACCAAAATTGACCCCCCCCCCCCTCCTATCAATGCACCCTGTAGGGGGTGCTGACGAAATCCAAGATGACTGCATGGTGGCCATTGGGGCGGCTAGCCATGACTGAAAAATGGCATTGCCGTTTTCTCATCCTACAAAGTCACCCTGCCAAATTTCAGTAAAACACATGCATAATCGGTAACTGTAAGTCACCTTGCCTAACTTCAAGAAATTTGTTGTATAATTGCGACCTGCAAGGTGTTTTGGAGAAGTTCAAGATATCTGCCGTGACGGCCAATTGTGAATGGTCGACCTTCACGAAAATATGACGCCTTAGTCTATTCACATTTAACCACCCTACCAAAGATTAAGAAAATTGATGCATATATGCCACCTGTAGCCTGTGCCGAATAAACCCAAGATAGGCTGCGGTAGCGGCCATTTCGGGTGGAATCCAAAATTACAGCCATGGCAGCCATTGTGTGTAGTTGGCAGTGACCAACATATGGCGTTCTTATCTGCCTATCATACTAAACCATCTCGCCGAGTTTCAAGAAAATCGATAAAGGCGTCATTCGGGATGTTCGAAAGAAATCCAAGATAGCTTCCGTGGCAGCCGTTGTAGACGGCCAACCTGTAGCAGAATAGGACGTTCTCAATTCAGTATACTAATAGTACAGGCACATAAAAAAATGAACAGAATTCGCTCACCCTAGATGGCTATCTCTTGACTTATGTTGTCTTGTGCCCCGAGAGAATCGATGTACTTTCGTAAATCTTCAGCAAGATCAGCGACCATCAAGCTGAAGATTTTCTTTCGTCGAAAGAACAGCGAAGTTGTGTCACAATCGCTGAGAGCAAGTGACACCAACATATTTCCTTTTGACTCAATCAACTTGGTCGTAATATGTTTAGGTGTGACAGAGGACATAATGTATACGTTCCATTCTGAATAAAAGCAAGTAAGTCGGTGTCTGTTTCAACAACGACAACAAGCATTTTTTATCTCAGCAATTAGAACATCAGCAGCTATCTGCGTAATGCAAATTCCTGCATTAACAGGCGGATTAGTTGTGCTTTGTTCTGATGATTGGCTAGAAAATCAGACTGGGAGGTGGTTATTGGCAGGTCAAGTGAGTTGATATCTGAGGAATATCTCCCCTTAGCTCTGCGCTGTTGGCTCCATATCCTTTCTTGGCATGCCACATGTCATAGCCATAAATTACAGCCAGGGCACTTGATCCGAAATGTTTCGTTATATAATTTGAATGTGTGGTGCAGATATCTCCATATGATGAATGTTTGTGCCATACGACTGCTCTGACTGCTCTCAACAGAAAGCCACCATCTATAACGAAAACAGAGCGTCTGGAAGGTCTTCCCGTTCAGTGACCTATGACTTGAGTATTTTGCCAATGACCGTCCTCTGTTTCTTTCTTATTTCTCCAGAAGCAAATAGTGCGGGCGGTTTGGTGCAAGTTCATACTTGAGATATCCCTCCATTTCGGACAGGTATTGAATCACCCGTTATGCGGCAAAAAGTATCGTGCGACCGACTACCACTTCATCTCCAAGTACTGTGATAGAACTAGCCATTGATGCGATTGATTTGCCAATGATTTGACAGTATCGGCGCGATGGAGTTTGATGTTGCTGAATGCTTTCCCTATAAACTTAGATACACATCCATTACCAACGGTAACGACCTGGTCACAATTGTCTCATTTATCTGTTAGTGTCAGATGAGAGTAAGACTAACTGCAGTGGATCTCCAATGCAGAACGGAGAACCTACTCTCAACCAGTTGAGGAATTTGTTTATGTCATATAATTTGCTTGTGCGCTCTTACAAAGGTCCCAGTGTTGGTCAATGTGACCAGTGTGGCCTTGAACAAAGTTTTCAAGAGCATTCCATATCGACAGACAGAGGGAAAAGGGTGTGAACCCATTTCGCAATAGTACTCTCCGTTATTCCCCTGCAGCGTGTCAGACCACCAGCTACTCCGAACATCTGCATACGGCACTGCTCCATGGTTTGGTCGGAATAAATTCAATCCCACAACTTGTCAAACCTTCTAATCGTGAAGACTCCCTTCTCTGTGGACGCCTTGAAGTAGTCGACGGACATTTTCGGAGGGGATCTTCCATTTGTTGGAGGTAGAGATGGGATTAGATAGAGTAGAATAGCAAATGTCGAGGACAACCAGTTTAGGGGGGTAGTGTTATGTTTTTACTAGTATTGACCACTTACGATAGGCGTAGTCGCTAATCCCGCATATTATAGTGAAGAAGGGATGCCTGTGCAGGTTATAAAATAGATTGCGCGCGCCCATGTTTCGAAAAGCCTGAGAAATCTGACATCGAATATCACGGTTTGCCTAAAAAACTTGTTATTTTGGGGGATCATTATGTTATTTCACATCCATATCTGCGAAATTCATTCGAAGTTCCCCTTTGAATTGGTTTCCCTGGTTGGAGAATTGTGTGTTGAACAATATTGAGTGCCTTTTGTATATTTTTAGGTATCACGGTACTAAATATTTTTCCATAGGCGACCATTGTAACGTTTAGGCTAAAAAATATGATTGCAACGCTTGAATTTCGGCATTCAAATATCTTTGTCAAGTTTGGCCCTTCAGACAACTTTTTTCTGGCCTGAAAACAGGGGGTCATGCAACAAATAAGAGAAAAATGCTGACAGCAAGGGAAGTACCTGACCCGTGCACATATTTTGCAGGGAATTGCCAACAAAAACGCACCAAATAGTCAATTGTATTTTTAGGTGTAAAACTCATCAAATCACTATCTTCATTTATCTGGAATATTCAACAACATTTCAAGATGTCAGGAGAATGCTTCAAACGTTTATTGCAACAATATATTTTCCCAAGGCTGCTTAGTTTTGGAGGTTGCGTCATTTCCTAGTGCAACTTTTTAAGGCGGGTAACTTTAATTCGAATATTTAGTACAGTCATACCTTTAGCCTGAAAAAAATGTCACAGCATCCAATTATTTCCATGACTGTATTTTTATATAGAAAAAATGGTGTAAGTCCGAAAGCTCAACTCAGATTTTAGGGGACTTTTCGTGACACCTCCGCGATGTTATGATCAAAATAGTATTAAAAAACCCCGCTTTCCCCGATTTATATCCTTACTTTTCCCCAATCACGCCTAATGTGCTTGGACGATAAGTTACCCTACTAACTGTCAAATTATTCGACGCATCATTACGATCTGTAGCCTGTGTTGAAGAAATACAAGATAGCAGCCATTGCGGGCATCCAACAGCGACCATGATATCACGTTCCCGACAAGGTATAGACTTGAACACGCATAAGAAATTTGATGATGATCTGATAAGAACTGCAGGCTTTTTGCCCCATTTTAATAAGCTGCTAACTGTCAAATTATTCGACGCATCATTACGATCTGTAGCCTGTGTTGAAGAAATACAAGATAGCAGCCATTGCGGGCATCCAACAGCGACCGTGAAATCACGTTCCCGACAAGGTATAGACTTGAACACGCATAAGAAATTTGATGATGATCGGATAAGAACTGCAGGCTTTTTGCCCCATTTTAATAAGCTCGATTCTACCCCATTATTGAAGGGTGCATACCAAATTTCGAGTCATTGCAGTCAATTGTTTATGAGAAAATGATTGTTCCGTGTTTTCCTATTAACTAAACGTTTAATGGGGGTCCAGGAAGGGAATCCTCTGGAGAAACCGATAGTTTTTTTTTTTCAGGCCCACCTATTCTACTGCCCCGAAGGAAGATTCACACCAAATACAAAAAAGTAGTTCTCGTGTAGTTCTCAAAGTATGAGCGTTTGCATTTTTTTTTATTTTTAGCCCTGGGGTTCTCAGGGGGATATGAAAAAATTATTTCGGCATAAATCAAGACGTAGTCCCAAATAATACGACATAATTGGTTTAACGTCCATCCGAGCTCGATCACTGCCTACGGAACCTTCTTTGAACAAATATGATTCTTCACCACTGTACATTGCGTCCGATTGTGTATTAGAAAAAGAATATTAAAGAATTTTGATCTTTTGGGGCACTGCTTCCTACCCACAAGCAGCATCTGTTGAACAGGCTTGGAAGAATATCCCGCTCAGATACCTTGTCCCAAGACTAGTTGGATTTGTGCCAGTGATCTTAAAGAACAACATTCATTGGCAAAAGCTACGTACGTGATGGTAATAGCTCACCCCGTCTTTCAGTCAGACGAGCTAAACAGAAAAATGACAAACCGAAGAAGGAATGGTCATCATGGAGTCCTCTGTGTGTTCGCTTAAAACATATTGACATTTTCATTTTTGACAAGCAGATCCTAAAGTTGGTTACAAAGTGACTTTCAAGAGTTTTCTGGGGTTTGTGGGGAAACTCGAACCTTTATGTGAAGACCTTGATATGACTGTCAGATACTGATGCACGGAAATTCAAGGATTTCAATGTAGAACCTCTGAAATATAAGATTTGTAGGAACATAATTTTGTTATAATAAAACAAACCTTTTGTGGATATATATTGAACAATTTGGCAGCATTGGTGCTTGTCACAGCAACAAATCTACAGGGATCCATTTTACCATTGTACTGGAAAAAACACAATCCTTTCTCAGTATAATAATATGAAGAAAAAATATATTTACACCTTTAGACTTTTTATCCAAACCAGAGGCGTCAGAAAGATAAACCTGATTTGCCTCGACTGTGTGACAGCTCAAATACCGTCTGGTCAAATAATCCAACTACATCATCAAGGCATGCCATTATTGAAGGTATGCCTTGATGATGTAGTTAGAACATCAGTAAGTAGGAATTCCAGTTTAAAAAATCAACACGTCTTTGAAATTCCTTTGTGGATAAAGAAATATGCATGTAATGGTCAAGATTTAAGTAAAACATACTGGACCGGTGTTCCAAATTGGTAATGTGGAGCCACCAAGAGCCCGATTTCGATATAAGATACCTCCAATTTGACTGACCGAATGTGTGTGACTTTAAACCAAGTATCATATCTAGTCTGTTTTAAAAATATATGATTACTGACAAGAGCGAATTAATATCTTAGACTTCAATCCAGATGAAACGATCCCGACTGGAGAAGTACAGTACATGGAGAGTGCATTGTTTAGGAGATAAACATCTCTTGTTGGGTTAGACATTCGGAATTTAGCTGTGGAAAACCATTTGTTAACGAGCCTCGAAGGGGTGAGTTAACAAATGGTTTTCCATAGTCAAATTCAAAGTTCGGACGCTAACAACCGTTGTCATAGAAAACAATTCCGCTCCGGGGTGTGTTCGATCTGTGATAGGGTAGCAGTTTAGTGGCGTTGTCTGCGCCTTGTGTGGATACAGACATAATCTGATTGACTAGCTTCCGGCAATTAGAGCACAGTAAGAACGAATTTACCTGAGATTAGAGCTCGGAGACGACCGCCTCTCAACTAATCAAATTAGGGTTCAGAAAGAACAACGAGGTCGAAATTAACTGATGAATTCCAATACTAAATCACTCATGGGTTGGTGTCTCCACTCAGACAAAAATTCCTTGTCTGGAAAAAAGCATTAGAACAACAGACAAAGTTTCAGCCAAGGACCTCCGGGTAGAACCCGGATGCCTCTTGCCTAAAACTCTGCTTGACCTTTTTATGCATCACCGCAAGAATCGACTGTTATTGTCTGGGTGGAAACTTCACTCCATGAATGTTTTAGTGGTAATTCACTCTCCACGTTGTGTATTAGTCACACTCCATAAATTCTCCATAGAGACGCCTCCGATCGAACCTTATAATCTTCATATGAGTTTTCAAAGATTAAACATCGCAAAAATGCGACAAGAGATTCAAAAATAGCACCTGAGATTCAATGTTCTCGCACTTTTTCAACCTGTAGGTGGAATTATACAGTGTTGTGTGAAGGAAACTTAACTGCTGATTGCGATCGGATCGCGGCTTGGGGCCAAACACCTCTGTCTGCTTTTGTAATCACAGTATTGCACTAGTTACACAAAAATGTATTTTTGTGAAAGTTATTTCGCATTTTAACATGTCTGAGATACCAAGGGTGCTGAAGCGCTTACCTTACAAAAACCAACGGAATCTCAACAAAGACATTTGAAGACTTGAAAAATCAATCACACATTATTTACCAGCTGTTCAGTTGCATGGGGCTGAGAGATATGTTTCCGAATCATCCCCACTCTACCAACTTTATTGGAACAGGCATGGAGGCTATACCAAACATGAAAACATTTGGAGCAGTGGATTGGGAAAAGAAGGTTTTCAATGTATCCCACCCTCATCCGCAATGTTGAAATCTGAGGGCATCATGGCATCCTACATAAGATCCCATAGGCCCATAGGCTTTATTTGAATAAACTTGTAAATTATCATTGCAAAGATGTTATCAAACATGGAGGCATCTGCAGCAGTGGTTTGAGAGAAGAAAACTGTTTGCTGTTTACTTCATTATCCGTAGTGTTAAAACCTGGGGCCTCACCACACACCTAAATTTCATGTCTGAGACCCAATTTGACCAAACCTATATATCATACCCTTAAAGATGTTAGATATCAACCATGGGAGGATTCGGAACAGTTTTCGGAGATTAGAAGAGTTTAAAATATTGTTCATGTTATCCACAGAGATGAAATTGGAGGCGCCCAGATATGCGCCACAAAGTAAATGAGAACATGGGGACCATTTATTTATTTATTTATTTGTGTTTAACGCCACATCAGCATCCAAGTCTATATCATGGCGAAAAAAACGATAGAAATTAAAATGTCAATTATGAAGTAAAAAAAAGAATAAAAATATGAAATAAATACAATAAAATGTCGTAAAACAAGAGTGGTCTGAATAGTAGTGAGTTATGATACAAGAAAAGTGAAAACGTATAAATCAACCTGATGATATATAGCTTGACGAGTCTAGTTTAAACGAATAAAATGGGGGCTGTTTAACCCTTTACCTAACCTGAAAAGCAGACGACACTTGCAAAAATAATTCTTGAATAACCAATTTTTTTCATTTTTTGTCTCAAAAAATAGGTTATGACCCCACGTTGGAACGAGCTCGTCGAGCTCGTTCCAACGAGGGGTCATAACCTATGTTTTTGGGACAAAAAATGAAAAAAATAATGAAAATTAATTGGCGATTTTTGAGAATAGCGCTGGCCGGTTTTGGCCGTTACGTTAGGTAAAGGGTTAAAGAAACTTGGAAATTATCTTTTCAATGATACCACATATCAGATATGATGGGAGTTTGTGCATTAGTTTGGTAGAATCAGATTTTTGAAGAGTTGTCCCAAGCTCTCGGGTCACCTGTCTAATTCTGTAAGAATTTCAACGCTCTAATGGCCTGGAACCAGTATAGCGGTCACATAGCCCGTCGCCCATTTTAGATTCATTGGCCTAGAATATTTCAGATGGTTGGAAAAGCAATCCTGCGATAAATATTTTCCTACCAACTGGTATATTCCGGACGACTGGATTTGATAAATTTCATAAAGATTCATTTCCGTGAATCAAAGCTAGAAATGTTACTTAATCGAGACTTCACATTTTGAAGACATTACAATCAGAAATGAAGACTAACCACAACTGCAGTTTTATGATTACGACGGAAACTTCCACAAATTATGTTAATATCTTGACGTTTTCAGGGGAGATGAAATTACTTATTACGTGGAATGTTAATAGCTGCAACTGGAAAAAATACCCCATATCGTTGTAACTACAGGCACATTAAATTTCATCAAAGGTCGTCTGCGCCCAATTTTCCCCAAATCTAGGTAAACAGACACTCCATAACAGCGTCAAATTTCAACCAGAATTAAACTGATGTCCAAAGAATTGGGATTTGTCCCATTACACGCAGGTTTAAATTATGGGATCCCATAACACCCCAATATGCATGCTAGAAGTTTCTGAACACACTTAACCGCTTGAACCCTCGTGTCATGGAATGGTATCGCCTTTCTGAACACTTACGTGAGATGCCTCAGTCCAATATCAATATACAGGGATGTTAAAATAATAACTGCAGTCTGCAGCCATCCGGCTGCAGACTGCAGTTATTTTTTCAACACCAATGCCCAGTGTATATACCTCTTACAATAAGACAAAATGGGACGAATTTAATCCTGGGACCAAAAAATCGGTCTTACGAGTTCAAAGGGTTAAAATCATCCTTACACTCGTGACATTCATGTAATATGTAGGCATTTGGGCGGTGGTTTGGAAGTAGATTTTTTTAAATGTTTTCTCCAGTACCCTCGTGTTACAAACTGGGGCCCAGTAACTATCTAACATATGAACACTTGGCTTGATTTGAACAAACCTGTGAACAGTCCTTCCAAAGATGTTAAATATCAATGTTTTGGAGCCCAGTGATTGGGAAGATTTTTTTAATGTGTTTGCATTACCCAAAAATCAGGAGCCAACCCCCCCCCCCCCCCCCCCCACACACACACACACACACATACACACACACACCACCCCTCCATACGAAGCACATTTAGGGCAGCGTAGAGGTGCAATTGATCTTCAGTTATTATCTTGTATTTACAAGATACTAACTTGTAATTGCAAAATAGGAAATTGTAATTACACGATACTTAGATACTATCTTGTAATTAGAAGTTATTATCTAGTAAATCCAGTTTTGCTGACTTGTAATCTCAAGTTAACTAACTTGTAATTTCTATTTAATAAATTGTAATAACAATTTAATAACTCGTCATTACAATTTATTAACTTGTAATTACAGCATAGCTAACGTGCAATTACAATTTAATAACGTGTAATTTCAGTTTAGCAAATTTGTAATAACAAGTTGATAGATTGTAATTACAATTTATTATCTTGTCCCTGTAGTTTAATGTCAGCCCTTGGCACCAGCTACTCATTTTATGCTTTTTACTACCCTATGCCGGTAGAACGTAATGCCATACTATTCGGTGTTGTTGGTTCTACATAGTTGTTTAGAATGGCAGTATAATATAGATTTTCTGTACATTTTCGCGCCCTTTAGACTTCGAGACACCCGTTGGTTGTCCAAAGCCATACAATCTATCTACCGTCCTGTTGATTTTGTGCTATGTCAATACAATTCGATTGTTATGGAGTGCATTAACCATTTGCCCTTACATGAAAAACAGAATGCACTTGCAAACAAAATTCTTGAATAACAAATTATTTTCATTTTTTGTGTCAATAACATAGGTTATAACCCCTCTTTGGAACGAGCTCGACGAACTCGTTCCAAAGAGGGATCATAACCTATGTATCTGAGAAAAAAATGAAAATAATAATGAAATTAATTGGCGATTTTTGTGAAAAGCGCTGGCCGGTTTTGGCCGTTACGTTGGGTAAAGGGTTAATGGACTAGATAGTGGTTGATGGTGTAATAGTCGTCGTGGTTGTTGGTTTAGTAGTCTGTTTAGTCGCTGGTTTAGTAGGCGTAATAGTTGTAGTGTTTGCTGTTGGGGCTGTTGGTGTCGAAGCTGCATTGGTTGCTTTTGTTGTGTTTAGTGTTGTATTTGTGGTTGTTGATGTAACAGCTCTTTCGGATGGTGCAGTAGATGTATGGTTTGGTGTTATAGATGCCCGTACAGTGACTACACAAGCAACTATAAAACCAACAGCTACAATGACTAAACCAACTACAACAGCACCGACTACTTCAACTAACAATAACTACTACAACATCAACCGTTACAATTGTTACAACAGTAAGTATGACACTAACTAGAACAACACCAATCAATTCAACTTCAACCACATTCATAATACCAACCACTACCACAACTAAATTGACCATGTCTAAAACACCAACTAATCTTATACAACAACCACAATATCAAAGTAAAAATACAAAGAATGCCATGTTCCACTTCAGCTTCAACCACTACATCTACTAAGCCAACAACAACACCTACCACTCCAGCTACTACATAAGTCGAAAAAGCTATGACACAAACAGCCACAACTAAAACACTAAACAAAGGAACACCAACCACTGCAGCTAGGACACCAACTACCTCAACAGTAACCACTACAACTACTACAATAGACACTACAGTGACTAAACCAACGACAAAACAAACACACCACAACATCAACAGCCACAAACCAACCATGTTCCTTTGGGACTGGTCCCCAATAGGACGCACATACACACACAATTCCAGACTGTGCTGTAGAAGCCAGAGAGACGGCTATAATCTGGAATCTATGAGTATAAAGGCTATAATGTAGGAGCTATTAGGGATTTTCTACAGTACTGGTTCGCCATCAGAGCAATCGAATAGCAGAGACTAAATAGCACATAACCGGCGGTACAGTGGATGGCTTCAGACAACAAACAGATGTTCCCAAGGCTAAAATGCCCAAAAGGGTACAGACAATCAATACTCTGCTTCCGTACTAGATAATCAAGCACTATAAACACCATCGCGTGCCCTAGCACTACGAACTATCCACAGCTATTATGGGATAATAAAAACGCATAACATGAGTAACTAGTACCAAGGGATAACATTAGACTAACAAGGATAAGCATAGTCCATCCAAAATAACTGTACTGCACAATCAAACATATCCCACGTAACCACATGACAAGATAAAAAATTACAAGCTATTAAGTTGTAATTACCAGTTATTAAATTGTAATTACAAGTTAACTAGACTGAAATTACAAGTTAGCTAACTTGAAATTTTAAGATAATAACTTGTAATTACAAGAAAGTGTATTGTAATTACAAGATAGTATATTGTAATTACAAGTTAGTATCTTGTAATTACAAGAAATGAAGTGAAGGTCAGTGACGGCGATATGTCGGCATATATCTTAAGGAAATTGATCAGTATATTTTTACAAATCCAGGTTATCCTCCACCTAAAGATGCTCCATTCCACGGAACAGTTACTTGTGTTGTGCAGGTTTGCAGAAATTCTCATTTTTGTTTTAACATTTGAGGGGGTTCCCTGGGGATGTGGGTAATTTATTTATAGAAATCAAGTACGTGTCACCTACCTGTGTGTTCCAAATCTCATTCAAATAGACGCAGGCGTTCGGTACACTGAATATTTGAATGGGTTTAACAATATTGTAATATTAGCTCGAAAGTTTTGCGAAAACAAACTTCAGTCTAAGCCGATTTACCAAATATTAAATCTCTGTACTCATCGCTTCATATTAAGACGATTTTATTAAAAATGGGATGATTTTATTCTCCCTCCCCCTCCTCCCCCTTTCTATGAAAGTTATGCGTGTCCCATGTGAGAAGGCCATGTGAGATCGATATCTTTCTCACATGACCCACGTGATCGGCTTATTAGCATATTTAATGAACGCAGGACTATTCAATCATCGCACGTTCTTCTGTAAACAAACAACATGGTGTCACGTTTCGGAAATATTAGCAGAGAAACGTTTGTTGAAGAAAACAGAAATAAAAACACAGACCGCAAAACCAAAGGACACTTGTCTCTCTTATATAATTTTTTGCGTGAACGCCGTTATGAGTGGAGTGAGTTGCACGAAATTCCCGTCGAAAAGTTATGCGAATACATTGCAGAATTCATAATATGACATCATCGGAATGTGTCAATGTTTATTTTGCTACAAATCTTTAACCCCTATCTTGCCGGCGTAGGAATGAATTTCGTGGTATATACCAGTGGTATATACTGAACTTTTGTGTGCTCTTTCCGATAAGCAAATCATTTTTTTTTTCAGAAATGGACAACAAAATTGCTTGATATAGCTGCACGTACCCCTGAATTACTTTTGGTGACGTCAGAGTTTTTGGTGGGGGATGAAAAATTATCCCTGATAGGGGCGGGTGTGAGATGGGGAAATCTTGCCCTCGGGTGAGATTCCTCCATCTGACACCCTCACCCATTAGGGATAATAATAGTCTACCACCTGCCCATGGTGCAGCATATTGAGTTTTAACACTTTACCTAACGAATCGTCCGCATCCCTCTTTGTAATTCACTAACTGAGCAGTTGAAAAAAGCTTATTTTTCAAAGAAATTCAACAAAACCATACCAAGTGACCCCTCATTGGAGTGAGCTTCTCAAGCTCACCCCAATGAGGGTTCACATCATATGGTTTGTTGCATTTTTTTATATTAAAAAAAAAAATAAATATTAAATTTTGATATGTGTGATGGATAAAGGGTTAATAAATTGAAATGCCCCCCACACCAGTCCTCACACCTATGAAATTTGATTGAGTTCAGGCCAGCGGAGGTTTCAATAACCACCTTTTTTATGTCTTCTCCATTACTCACTGTGCTAAAATGGGCGGGGGATCCCTTCATGGCACAACCTAATAAAATCGATCAGGATGTTTTTACTCTTCTGTTCATACTCCTTCCGAGGAATCTCCATACTAAATATCTGTTACTTGTCTTGTGCAGCTTTCCAGAAAGGTGTTTGAATTTTTGTACTATTTTTAACTGTGAGGGTCCCTTTGGAGGACGTTGCTTATTTATGGAAGGGAGGGATCATATGCATGTCACCTATTTATACTGGGTTCCAGATCTCATTCTAATCGGCCCAGCGTATGGAAAAATAAAAATTGGGGCGAGGGGTTAAAGAAAACCTCCCCGAAAAGTACAAAAGCAAATATTGTCCCTCGAACTTCGTTTGAACAAATTGCAACCAGCACCTCAAGAGAAAGCTGAATACCAATTATTAAATCTTTACAACCATTGGATCTTGAGAAAATTTCTTTGAAAGTAGGAATGATTTTTCACCCATCCCCTCCCCATGTCGAGGGCGGCAAACTGAAGTTACAGAACTGAAATTTTCCATCCCAGTCATAACTCACATGAAGTGTGATTGGGATCGGTTCAACGGTTTGGGAGAAGACAATCACCTCCTTTACGATGAACGACGGACGATAGAAGATGAACGACGTAAGACACGATAGACAAAGACTGATCACCATTGCTCATCCTGTCTTTCAGTCAGATAGGCTAATCACTAAATTGAGGTTCTGAGCCATAATGGTGCCAATTACGTGCGGACTACACTCTAAAAATCAACCCAAATTGGGTTCATATTCACTCTACCAAGTTGATTAGGTTGATTTTAACCCAACTGATTTTAGCGTGTATATGTGGGACTATGTACAAAAGAAAATGGCTTAAAGCTTTTGAGGTTGTGACTAAAATGGCCACTTGGCAATCGGACGATTCCTGTTTTTAAACGCTTTAAGTTTAATTTGCCATTAAAAAAAGAAAACAGAATAGCAAGATCATTTTTTCGTGGTTATCGCCCTTCGAGAGTCTGAAGAAGATTCAATTTTTTCACTTGCAGAAAAGCCACTCGCGACGGATATTTCCATTTTACCGCTCATTGTTTAAACATCAAGGGTACTCACTACTCCTTTTTCCCAGACAACAGACATTCTGTCCTCAATTCCATTAACACCAGCAGTAATTAATCGGAAGTCGTCTTTACCAACGGCTTTCTGCTCTGTATTAAATGTACAGTTGTCTGATCCTGTAACCTGAAGATCACCACTACAAAAGAAGTGTTTGTTTAGACAAAGAATTATACAGAAGACCTCAATGATTTGTGATTCAAAACCAGAGGCGGGGAACCCGGAGAGAGGCAGAGGGTCATTATAGCCCCACCCTAAATTTTTATCAAATAGTGTGAATGTTTTCAGAAAAGAGAAGTACCGTACTCCACAAATAGACAAACGTTCATACGTTCATATCGATGACTATACATGAATTCGCACTCGATCAGCAGTGATTCAAATTTAATCTGAAATCGGTGTCCATTTCCCAAACTGCGCAGTGCATTGATTAGCACCGAGTTATTCCCCTTTCAATGTGTTTACAAGTATTCGAATATGTGTCCACAGGCGCCTGGAAACTCATTATATATAGCCAAATGCTTCAAAATAGCCCTCATATATGCCATCTCCCTAATATATATAATAACAATAGAAAGGCTGGAAACTTCAAACGCTCAAAATTTCATACCACGAAATTAGGTTACTCTCGTATCAAAGTTTTGAATCGAAAGCGGGGACACATACGTGTGTCTTCTGATGCTGAAATGACTATTCTTTCAGAATCCGGTGCCCTTTGTAGAATTAATTTGCATTAATAGCTTTTTCTAAGACGTTTTATTTGGATTTTCATGCTCAAATCTGTTTACAGCCACGCCATTGTTGGGAAGTTCTCGGCATTGAATATCACACATATGAATGACACACATATTCCCACACACACACACACACCATCATTCGTCGATCATCATTCAACAATTGTACAACAGTTTGCAATTCGAAACCCTAAATTGGAAAAAGTTGGAAATTTCAGACAGGGCGTAAGAGGAATTTTTCCAAACATAATTAGAGTTTTCCCCAAATATTGAGTTTTTTAGACTGAAAAGCACTGAAAGTCCTCCAAATATTGATTGAAAAGTAGCAAAAATCCCCCTAATATAGATAAGTAGTTGGAATTTGTGACTACCAAGAGCTCAAGTTAAATAATTTACAGTCGGGTTGGGGGTGTACAAATGGAATTCTGCACCCTAACAATTTGCCTAACCAATCAGCCGCATCCCCGCGATATTTACAAGTTCAGCAGTTGAAAAAACATTTTTTAAACAATTTCAATAAATCTATACCATGTAACCTCTCAGTGGAACGAGCTCGTTTCAGTGAGGGGAGTTACATGATATGATTTTGTTGAAATATATTGAAAAACTAGGAGTTCCTTTATCCTTTACCCAAAGCAACAGTTATTCTTAACAAAGACCGCCATTTCCATTTTTATTATATCATCCAATTTATGTTCCCCAAGAATAGTTTATATCCCTCATTGAGCTCATTCCATTAGAGGTCATAAACTAGGCATTTACAGTAAAAAGTGTCATATTCTGGCGAAGGTAAAGGATTAGTAAGAGATCTTCTTTGGACTCCTCTGAAGTTTGTGAAGAATGCAACAGATACTCAACAATCGTCAATGTCGTTTTCAGGAACGTTCAACTATTTCTTTTGGGAGAGGAATGGGGGAGCGTGGGAGTTACAAATTCCATTTTCAATGAATTTACCTTTATTCTGAATTTAACCGTTTGAACTCTTGTGGTATTTTCCATGCCAGTTCGATGGAAGCACTTGGAAGAGTCCATATTCATTATTTGGGGTAGATCAAAATGAACAAGCCTCGGGGCTGCACGTTGAAAATATTGATTGGTCTGCCCCACACATTTACTGAGCAGCCATCCTATTTAATGACATTATGACGTATCATGTTCCTGAACGGAAAAGCGGTCGCTAGGCTTCAAAGGGTTAAGGGTATCCAAGGATTCTAGGACGTACAGCAAGCCTGTAAAGGCAGATTTCCTACTTTGTTACACACTGTTGGAAAGGTCGATAAGATCCATTTTCAGCAGTGCTTTACATAACAGCCGCCCAGCTGCAATGAATGGCACAGACACGTCACTCAAACTGTTAATAGAAATTTAAAACCAGATACATTTGAATTATCTTACTTGGAAGCACATGGTTCCTGAGGACACTGCAAATCCATATGCATTGGAAATTCTTAGATTAAACACTATTTTTTATCTCAAAGAGAAAACATGTTAGCTGAGATTCATAAACAAGTCGAACGAAAGACTGAGGTGGACTGGCGTCGAGTGCTGCTTTAGCGAGGTCTAAGATTTAAACAGCATTCATAACAGCTGTCCAACGCTAGACAATGTTAAAGCTTAGACGAAACTAAGCAGTTTTAGACTAAAATCCTAAACAAGCTTGGGGCATGTCCAAGCGGAAGTCTAACTTTATTATATTGTACCTTCAATGTAATACTTTCAACACAGATAGGCAAATTGATGCTCTGTACGTTTTGGAAAGTGAAGAAATGGAGTGTGTGGGTGTGGGCGGGATGACTACAGTAATCGACCACCATGTTTTTTCAGATAGGACTAACCGTCTAGAAATGTTTAATAACGGGAAATTTCTTAAGGGACTCCGACTGAGGAAAGCGACGACTGCAGGTCTCTTATCCGATCAAGCGGATGCATTGCAGAGACAAGCTTCGCGGAATCATGCTGTACCAGTTATCATTCAGGTTTGTGCTGGACTGCGGTTTTTTGCTACCGGTTTATTTTATTCCCGGTGGTTAATGGCGACTTAAATTGATAGTCGCTACCGACAATCAACCGTATTGTTGCAGGCGCTATCTAGGCTATTTGTCTGGGGGGGGGGGGGGGGGGGTTCTTTTACGGTTTCCCAGGACGCGAGTAGAGATCCGCAGCTATATGGATAGAATGGAAAAGATGGCAGGGATGAAATTTGCGGGTACATTGATGGGACGCATATACCCTTACACACCAATTCCTTTGTCTTCTCCGGGTTGGTAAGAGACGTGAAACACCCGATAGAACAATAGATATGGTGTTCAAGTGATGTCATTTGAACATCTGTACTCACTTACCATACCTGGGTCCGTGCGTTCTGTAAATTGGCGTGTAAGTAAGTTACTAACCTCGCTGTCGATATTCATGAATTTGAACAACCTGCCAACGTGCTGTAACACCTCGCCGCTTCGCGGCTCAGCGTCACATACCGCACGTTGGCAGATTGTTCAAATTCATGAATACCTCCAGCTCAGTTAGTAACTATTACATATCGAACCCAGGCGGACCGCATGCAGTGCGTTTTGTGAATCGAAAATGGTGGCATAGCCTGAATTATCAAATGGTCTTTTGATCACAAAATCCGATTCATGGTTGTGGATGTTGTTAGCAGGTGGTACGGTTCTGCTCGTGGTTTCAGAATCTTCCAGGAGAGTGAAGTTTGCATACGACTTGAGGACGGAAACCTCAAACGCCTGGAGAGTATTATTGCTGATTCGGGCTACCAGTTTACCAGATACATACTAACACCTTTGAGGAACGCTAGAACAGAATCGGAACTCAAATAAAACAAGGCATTTAACTCATCAAGAAAAGTGATAGAACATGCCTTCGGTGTATATTAGAAACGTTTCCCCGGTTTTGCCCTCGGCAATAGATTACGCTTACGCTTGAGTAACTTATGAATATCTTATTAATGATGCCATTAACTGACTATATGCCCTCTTCCTCTTCGTCCTCCATCTCCCCCTCTCCTCCTCCTTCCTCTCTCGTTCCCGTCTGGTTGTCCATAAATTCCTTATAGACCAATAAACCGATTTTAATTAAACCTCGCAGAAATACAATTTAATGGTATAAGAGGAAAATAAGGTCATTCGATTTAGGGTAACACCACCAGGAGTGAATATCTCCAAATACAGGCACTTGATATAAGTCGCGGAAGCAGAGGCTTCGCGGCCTTTCCGCACTGACGGAAACCGGGGAGAAGGACAGGTGGTTTAAATCGATGCATTACTATAGATAATACGACAATTTCATGTCCGCCCTTAAACTCGTAGACAAATAAACCCATGTTAATGAAAGAGGGCAGAAATACTCCTTAGAAGGGTAAAACGAAAATAAATTGCCCATTCGGTTCCCCCTTCCCACCAGGCTGGAGTCCGCTCGATCCCGTTCTCCATGGAACTAACTAACATTTATACAAGAAATATGCACAAAAATACAGTGCTTTCTGGAACGACCGCGAAGCGTTTCCACCCAACCACGCCACACACACGCACCCTCACATGATTGTAACCTTTCTCACACGGGCTGGAACCATGGTAGCAATGTAAATTTGTACCCCTCCACTTTTATCGAGCTTTCGCCGCCCCTGATAAATACTCAACACAACCAGGTGGGCCAAGAAAGCCGTTTACAAATATATCATAAAGAATACTAGCCTGGCTAAAAGGTCCATGAGATATTCTGGTGTTGAAGGCTCTTCCCTCAGTGGTGGAATAAGGACATGACCAGCTGCATGTCTCCAACATTTACTAAAACAATGACTTCCATCTGTTCCTAAACCAGCAGCTATTGGTTCTCCGAACACCACTTTCCCTATAGTCAAAACATTGTTCAGTTTACTTGATGAATGCAAGGCATGGAGAATTTTTATATTTTTATCCCTACGGAATTAGAGTGGTTGAATTCTGGGGATAGCACAACAGGTACCAAGCGATTTATTTATTTAGTGGTTTTTAAGGTCACATACTTTCCCCAATTGTTTTCCAAGGATATTCACAGCCTACTCGGTATTCACTCCAGTTTAATAATGTTGACAGGCGTGGTCTCTATACCTATATCATTTTCTCAGTATTATTTGTCCACAGTCATCACAGGAAGTTGACCAGCATGTTGTATTGAAAAACATCTGTAAAATATGGTGAGTTTTCTGCAGGTTTGTGATCGATATTCTCATATCCCCACAGTATTGAGAATTTAACTTTGTATCATGAGGCAGGGTTAATCAAATGATGGCAGTTGATCAGATGTTGAAAAACGATTTTATTTTCACAAATCCCAACATCCAGAAGTGAACATAGATTTGTCTGCTTGTATCCATGTTAATTGGTAGAGTGCTGAATTATTTTTGGTCATCAAAATTTGTTCACATATGTTTGCCCTGTTACAATTTATGGGAGAGTGCCAAAAGGCACTCTCCCATAAATTGTAACAAAGCAAATCCTTACAGACTAAATAATTTCACTTCAAAGGTGGAATGAACAACATCCACAAAATATGAAGCCTTTAAGTGCTGGTACTGACACAGAGTAAAGCCCAAATATGGGCTTCTAGCACTCTACCAGTTAAACAAACATGGACTATGAGATTCCAAAATAGACTAATGTTTTAATCAGGTTGCCCAGGTAGTGTACCACTAAATATTTTCGACAGTATGCTTCTTAAACAATTAGAGCATGTGATTATTAAAATGAATTAATACTTCTATTCTCTGGTACCCTGGGATTGAATGACATCTAATGTATTTAGTGTATTTGATTCAGTATATATTTTCGATCTTTAAAGTTTTCTTTAGCTTGCACATGCAATTTAAAGAGTTTAATTTCTTACAATTTTATTATTTTATTTCAAAAATTGGTGGTGAAAACGAGTGGAGTGACAGAAAGTAGTTTGAAGAACAAATCTTTTATCAGTTTACTTCCAGTGACTTTCAATAATTTTGAGGACATAGCCATTGACCTATCTTTAGTTCATGTCATTGCATGACCATCTCTCAAAGGAGTGTCAACTGAGAATAATCAGTCTGAAAGTGCACCGATATATGTATGTACCTTTGGTATGTCCTGATAATAAATCTCTTTTTTCATCCAGCGGTTCCATTGGAGATACATATCAGATATCGCTACTGCTAACATTGTTGAGTAAAACGCTAAACAAGTTCAAACTGTTTGAAAAAGTAGCTAATGAGTCATTGAATGATTGCTTCAAATCTATAGAAATGACAAAATTTACATTTATATGGATGTACCTGTCCTAAAAAATCCTATACAACCATTAAAAGAATGAAAGGAAAAAGATTTTGTTTAGACCATAGACAAAAATTGATTTCAGGCCACACCGCTGTGGCTTGCCATATCCTCAATGTTAAGTGTACTGACAGCGTAGGAAATTAAAGGGAGGTTTCCCGTAAATCTTCCAATGGCGAGGATTGATAGTCATGAGAATATGCGCACGTTCACTTGTTAGTGGTCATGTGTAAGAAGTGAGAAGTTCTATCTAAATCGTTTCAGAAATGTAGGAGGAATTGCACAAATCTAAATTAAATTTTCTAAGTTGAAGGGGAGTGAACCTGTTAAACTCGTCGCAGATTCACAATTTGGAAATATGCATATTTTCAGTTATTGGTGTCATGTTTGGTGAGATTCATCGAAATCGGTTTAGTTATGTACAATGATTTGAACTAACAAAGAACACTTGTAGAACTCCATTAAATCATCTAAGTTGAAAGGAGACAAACTGGTTAACCCTTTACCTAACGTAACGGCCAAAACCGGCCGGCGCTATTCTCAGAAATCGCCAATTAATTTTCATTATTTTTTTCATTTTTTGTCTCAAAAACATAGGTTATGACCCCTCGTTGGAACGAGCTCGTCGAGCTCGTTCCAACAAGGGGTCATAACCTATGTTTTTGAGACAAAAAATGAAAAAAAATTAGTTATTCAAGAATTATTTTTGCAAGTGTCGTCTGCTTTTCAGGTTAGGTAAAGGGTTAAAATCATTGCAGGCTGAAAATATACAATGATCACTTGTAAGTGGTCATGATTGAAAAGTTTCGACAAAATCAGTTCATTGACCCTTTAATCCATGGTGGTATCTTCCATTCAACGGCAGCAAATGGAAGAATCCATATTCATAATTTGGGGTGAGACAATTAATATTTTCAACGTGCAGTCCAAACAAAATCGGTTCATAAACCCTTTAAAACCCGGTGGTATCTTCCATGTCAGTTCACCGGCAGCAATTGGAGGAATCTATATTCATAATTTGGTGGGTGAACCAATCAAGGCTGCACGTTGAAAATATTGGTCTACCCCACAGATTCACTGAGCAGCCATCCTACGTAATTGGATTATGAAGTATAATGTTCTTGGGCCGGAAAAGCGGTCTCTCTAGTTCAAAGAGTTAAAATGGGAGGAGTTGTACATACAAGAGCCTCACATAGAAAAAGTTAGAGAGGAGATAACATGGCTGTAATCATCGCAGATTTCAAATATGAGAATATGCACATGTTCACTTGTTAGTTGTCCTGTTTGAGCAGGATCATAACAAATCGGTTCATGGATGTAGAAGCGGTTGTCACACAACAATCTCGTAATAATAAACCTATAATAAATCTTACATCACGTGAATATAACTAGGTTAAAATCATCACCGATTGAATTTTTTGGAATATGCGTATGTCGACTTGTTAGTGGTTATGTCTGGGAAGTTTTATTGAAATCGGTTCATAAATGTACACTAGAAGTTCAGATATACGGACGTACAGTACAGTCGCCGTGGACCGGTCACTTTCCACGGGTGGGCAATATTTCCACGGACGTAATAATATTAGATTCAAAACACTAATTATAGGAATAATCATCAAAAATGTATTTAATAAAGCACCGGGTACAACCCGGTGCTTCATTAATTAAAATTTTGCTGATGATTTTTATTATCTCGTAAACGCATGCGTGCACGTCACTGCCAACGCGTGTATTACGACCAATCAACGGCAACTGAATTGTACAGGGTGACGAGAATATAATCCTTACTTGAAGTAAAGGTATAACAAAGTTGTGTGTTGAGGTTGTGGAATAAGGTTGCTAGTAATGGCAATTATCTGTATGCGCTTCTATTTTGATTCCCCAAAGATAATGTACCTTATTAAATATGCTGTGACATGGCATGGTGTGACATGACGGGTTAGGATCGAAACCAGTATATCCCTATGTCGTGGATTTCAACACCTCATGGACTGATTACTTTAAGCTATTATAAAACTCAAGCGCTCAAGCCGTCAGTCAAATTCTGTAAGGACTTCGACAAATGGCCTGGAAACAATTTATCCTTAAATAGTCCATCGCCGTTGTCAAGGTGAGATGAATCATATATATGTCTTTGTGAATAAAGGACATCCCATTAAAGCAACGGTAGTCTGCGTGCAAACTCCACGAAAGGTGGGTAAATAAACAGAACGACATGCGCGTGTGAATAGGTTAATCGATATAGCACGAGTGCCAGCGCGGAAGGATAAAACGCGAGGTCGCAGGTCTCGAGTTCTATCCTTCCGCGATGACACAAATGCCATATCGATTAACCCATTCAAACACGCGTGTCATTCTGTGTTTATTACAAGCCCCCATGTCTATAAAAAACAATTATTAGAAAAACACCCAGCAATTCATTTGGCAACTATCAACAAAGAGAACACATTTTATCGCCACCCAAATTTCCGTACGCATACCCTTCTTCTTCTGGATGTTCATTATCCCTTTCATATATTGATTCTATTTCTTCTTCGCTATTTTTGTACACATTAAACTAGCCATATCCTTCAATTTTAGACATTTTATCTAGTTATTTCGCAATCGGTTCAGTTTCGAGTGGATTGCTCGCTGTAGCTCGGTGATTCTCTCCGGGTACTTCGGTTTCCTCCACCCATAAGGCTGTCCGACACGAGGTGACCCTGGATGTTGAAAGTGTCGTTAAACCCAATAAATAAATAAATAAATAAATAAATAAATAAATAAATAATAAATAAATAGTTTCGGGTGATCAATCGTCTGCTCAACGATTTCCGTTCGGCATATGTGTGCGGAACGGATTTTCATTTTCCACATGGTTAGTGTTGCAGTAGATGGGGATTTCATAGAACAGGCGTGTAACAAAAAACAAACCAAAGCGGCGTCGGATTCTTTACGGATTCAGACGGGTGGCCCGTGGGCTTGGATTAAACCGAGCCGTGTTGGAATAGCCTGAAACAACTTATTTTAGATCCACTGCATAGCTGTTTAAAACAGAACAAACCTTTCCGTCGTGCTTCGGCAATAACATCTGCAGCTGTTTTACTCATCACATGAACAACATACAATGGACAATTTGCAGCGTCGGCTATGGTAATAGATCGACCAGTAGCTTCTGTTTCCAACTAAAGCATCACAAGTAGCAAATAATGTAAATATAAACACGAAAAACAGGTAAAATTACAAACAAAAATAAAACACAGTCCTTTATGAGAGAATAGTCTGAGAAAGAAACAAATCTAGGATTTTCAAGGATTTTGCGGTAAAATTTTGAAGTCATTCCCAGGACGTCTATCTCAGATTAATTTTTTCATGTTTGATGTTTGTATAGATATCAGTTAACAATACCTTTGTATATTCCTAACAAATAATAACTGCCCCTGACGCCGATCCTTGGGAAGCTCTCTAAGAACAGTCTCATAAGCAGATACTATTCAGGGAATGGAGAAGATTGCAAATTTCGCACGAAAATATCACAGATTTAGAAAACACATTTTGACCTATCTGGTGCAAGCAATTACCTGAATGTCTTTGTCGATGACTTTTTCTTTTTTTGTTTGTTTGTTTATTTATTTATTTATTTATTTATTTATTTATTTATTTATTTATTTATTTATTTATTTGTGTTTAAGGTCACATATTTCTGTATAATGGCTAATCGTGACAGCAGTATGGGGATAAAGTTAAATTTAATCAATCGTCGTTTATACCTATATTGTCGGTTTACAGGACGTCCACCCCAAGCATTAGTGGCTGAGTCCCACTTTACCAGTAAAACATAACTTGTTCACCACAGAGCCAAAGATGTTGAAAGTGGATCAAGCTCATATCTCAAGTATGGTGTACCATATGGACTTGGGAAATAAAAACCAAATCAGTCAAAACGTAATGCAGGTTCAAAACATGGTTCAAGATCCCTGAGGTCACCCAGGCGTCATTGAGTGCATTTGTCAGAATTGCTGGAAATCACAGTTTTTGACCCCCTAATGCATTCTTGAAGTTTATACATGCATTTTTACACGAAAAATAGTCAAAAATATCCATTGCTGATTCATTTATAGAATACATTTAATGCTATGCACAGAAGTTATTTCCAGTTTCTTGAAAACTTGTATCTGAATCCTGTATGGAAATATTTAAATACTGTTTACAGAAAACCTATTTCTGAATTCTTTAAAAATATTTTAGTCCCGAAAATAAGTCTCCATAAATTCTTTTTCTATATAATTGAGTTCTAATGCTTTCACCATTTTTCACACAGATTCGAATTTACTGGTTGCAGTAAATTCTGTTTCTCTAGTTAAATTTCAACTTGCAAAAGTTCCCCATAAAGCAACTGGGAATCCAACCATTTCAATCTTCCATGTCAGTTCAGTGTCATCGATTGGAAGAGTCAATATTCGTTACTTGGGGAAGACCAATCAATATTTTCTTGTACATAGACATAATGATGATACATCAGATAGTTGCATCTAAGTACTTAATCTTTTTCAAATTTCCCGGATGCCATAGAATTAAGAAAGGACGCTGGTGTTGTTTACATTGGCATGGAGGGGGTTCGAACCCACGCCGAGAAAGTTTCCTTTAATATTTTCAACGTGCAGCCCTTAGGCCCTTGATTGGTCTACCCCACACATTCACTTAGCAGACATCTTACTTAATGAAATTATGACGTATTATTGTTCCTGGTCCGCTCGTATTCAAAGGGTTAAGGGCGTACATCTTCAACATTTTGAAAAGACCGTGTACTGCAATTCAGGTACAAAGGCATAAAAGTAATGTGTTTCCATAATTTGTCGAGAAGTGTCTTCTTCTTCTTCTTCCTCTTCTCTTTTCGCATAGGTCCTTCGCAAATGCATTTCGAAAGCTTGTTATAAATAGTAACGTAAACAAACCGTAAACACGAACGTGGTAATATTATACAGTTGCAATATCCAGATTTTGTATCAGGGCCCTGATACACGCTGTATTCGGGTAATTACAGACCCAATACATACCTATTGTAAGATAAATGTAAACATCCGCATTTCTATAGTACAGCCAATAGGCATCTGTATTCAACCCATTGCTTGTAGGTCTTATTCTTTTTTCACATAATTTGTTGGTTTTTGTCTTAGAGCAAACTCCGATGATATTTTATTATACTTTACTCTTACTGTTAACTCTTTACCTAATACAATAGAATATTAGATGCCACGTGACTTTCCCGCGTTCTGATTGGTTGAACAGAAACACCCTATTTTCCGATAGTTCGTCAGCGAAATCGCACAGACCTACTATCATTTTTGAAAAAAGAATAGTGCACGGTAATAGTGCACGTTTATAAATAGTAACATTCGAATTCGCTTAGAAAATTCCATTGAATCGTAAATACTTTACAAGACATCTCGTCCCATATATAGACAGAACCGCACAAGCGTTTGAATGGATTAATGTTTATCGCACGAGTTTGGTTGAGAGAAATAATACCACGAGAGGCGAAGCCTCGAGTGGTATTCTGCGCCAAACCAAACGAGTGCGATAAACATTAACACGTTCAAACGCTTGTGTGGTTCTGTATTTATTACACACCTTCGCAAATTTCTAAAACATGCCTTTTACGGTAATACTAAGCGAGAATTAACCTATCCTTCTGAGACGTAAAGGAAATAAAATAAGACAAAAATCCAAATTATTCTTCACAAGCAGGAGACCTGTCTTATTGTTATTTCGTACACTGATTGAACTTTCATTCATAGTTTCAACTTGCAAATTGTAATGCGTCACCACTTCGATCGATGAAACACTGTTCATCTGAAATACAGTTTACCTACCGTCTTTTTATACCTCAATTTTACAGCGCGAATTCTGAACGGTTGATGGATGTGATCCTCACCAAAAAAGTTACCACACATTCATAAGAAACAATAGGTGTAAATTCGGAAAATCCATCAATGAGAAAATTTATATAAAAAAAACTCACATGTTTATCTGACTTCCAAATTCCATGCGACTGTCGTTACTCGACTGATTGACAGACAGGTTAAGATTTTAGTCAAGATTACAGTAGCCATTGTCAATTCATCCCACGTAAATTAAATTTATATCCTTATTGTCCAAGGGAAATGATAGTATTGTTCACTATGCATGCACAAAACTTATTAAAGTTCGTGTTATAGCCTTTAACAGGGGTACATAATCCATACGAATTCAAGTGAATATCGACAGGCAATTTGTTTTGGATTTCGTTTTGTGACCTAGAAACTTTCTCGCGCAACGTCATTCATTCGAAATGACGTCACTCATAGACGCTTTCATATTCTGTCTACATTGTTCTTTAGTTTGAACTGTATGTCAGTCATTTCCATGCCATACTTTAACCCACCGGGTTATTTAATCAATAGTCAGTCAGTATTGTTCACGTTAAGAAAATAAATTAGAAAGTTTCTTTTGATGGTCGGTCAGTGTATTCTACATGAGTTTCTTCAGAAACAATAAATAAACGCAGATACTATAGACCGCGAACATCCACTTTACAACATCAAAATAAATGATCCATTGCATCGAAACGGGCCCATGACCCACGTACTGTATCACCAGAAATATGACTGGTTCCATTCTTACATTAAATAAGTGCAAAAATCTGTATCCCACACATGTGCAATAAAAGATTATTTTTATCACACATCCTAGAATGTCGTGAACAAACCTTAATTTTAAATGGGTGTGTAATAAACATTATTACATTTAGTTTGGAGAAATAAAAATATGTGTATCGAAAGTGATGTTTGTAGTAGTGTTGGGGGAGGGGAGGGGGTTAATGGAATAATGGTATTGTGTTTCTTGGGGGTTTTGGTTCTCTACCTCTCAATCCCAGAACTATGAGTGGCAGAATTAACTTAATTTACATGTTTAAACCCTGAACCATTTTCTTTTCTCTTTGGCTGTGAATAAGATTATTATCTTGCATGTATGACCGATGAAGAACCTCCCCCCCCCCGCCCCCCACACACACACATCTAATATAATAAATATAGCATGACTTTTCGTTGTCTATGCCAAAATAGTGGTCCTCGAGGAGAGAATAGTCCCTCCGCTACGCGTCGGGACTATCCTCTCCTCGAGGACCACTATTTTGGCATAGTCAACTCAAAGCCATGCTATATTTATTAAATAGGACACGTGCAAATACATTTAGTCCTTGGTGTGCTCATTCCGACTCTGCTCGTTTTTCCTCTACAGAATAGGATGCAACAATCATGGTGAATCTGCAATTTTACATTCTGTGTACCTTGGCAGTTGTTTTTATGCGAGTGTTGACTGTCCACATAGGCTACGAAAAAACACAAAGTTTTTGTGTGAAAACCAAAAACATAAAGAATTTTTTTTCATAATCAAGAGACATAACTATACATTTCTTGCACTCGAAATCTGAACAACAAATTAACCTTTTCGGAAATTCGTCCTCTATCATGAATGTCGAGGCCAGGTAAACAAAGACTCGTGTGCGCACTGCGTACATGGGCAATTTCCTGCCAACAACTAACATGGCGTAAACTCAAAGAGAATTGTTTGCTAAAATCATGCTTTGAAATGTCTGCAGAATTTTAATGATTTATGGTGCGACTGCGAAAACAATACGCATTTATTCGATATATTTTTTTTTCAATTTGAAGACGATAGCTTCAGGAAAGATTTTTACAAAAAGAATTAAACGTTGCACAGGGAAATGTACGTGCTATTTTCTCCACATTTTCGTGTTTCGTCGTGTCGTCCGTTGTGTATACTGGAGGCCGTGATCTTAGTTTCTATGGTGGCACGTGGTTGCTATGTGACCCAAACCCTCTAATAGAACGGGAGTATGTTCGGATGGTCTGTTCCATTCAACGGGAGTAAATCTAATTACCAATTAAACCCGACATCACCACAAATCACCAAAAACTGCCTAAAGTCACTATATTTGGTACGGATTCCCCCCGAATCCTCTTTTTGCCAGTTATAGGCACGTTTCTTTGTAGAGTAGTAGTTTTCCGGCTAGGATTTTCTCCAAATCCTTGGTTAGAATTACCCAAATAGATCCGACAAGTTTTACTAGTTCGGATTCTTTCAGAATCTTTCTATCTATGTATCTATGTTATTGCTCTTCTGTCTATCCAATCCTATTCGTTTGTCCTGGAGAATACTCCAGTAGAGTAGACAAGCCTATCAGTTGGAACAGTTTTATGGCGAAGCCCCATTTTAGCCTTATAATAGGAGCATGTAGTGCTATGGGGCGCATTCTATACTTTTACTAGTTTGGATTTTCCTCACTTTTCTGCCTGTTCTCTTTACATAGAACTATGAGTTTATGAGATCCTACGCTCTATTTTCAGTAAGATATTTAACTGACTCCCTTACTAATTCTTAGGGCGGTACTATATTTTTATAAATTCTTATATTTAGTAATTGCCTTCATTGAAACCCTAATTTTTAGAGCGGTACTATATTTTTTATAAATTCCTATTTTTAGGAACGGCATTAACTGACACCCTAACTAATTTTTAGGGTGGTACTGTATTTTTATGAGCTCTTACGCACTCCAATCTATTTTTAGTAACATCCTTAACTGACCCCCTAACTAAATGATTTTTAATAATAGATCTAATACATTTAATAGGATTAAGACGTTTCTGGACTAACCAATCAGATCCAAGTAAACCGACCATTCAAAGTTTTCCCATTTATGCGTTTATAATAGAAAAGTATATTGTATTTCTTTTCAATAGACTTCTGTGTTAATTTTCTAAATTTCCGACTTTAACCCGTAATCTTATGGGAAACAAACACAAACGTCCACCGTGAATCAAAAAGTCGATGAAGAACCGTTGTGACATCATGACGTATTCCAAAATGTCAGTCATGTACAGATAAATGTCGGAGAGGCGCAACATCGCGTCATTCTGTTTGGAACCTTCGAACTAAACACTTCGCTACAGAGTTTTCTATAGCAATTTTCCCTTCGCAAATATTTTATGAAGATGGAATCTGATGCTGCTGCTTCTACTGCGGTGTCCGATGCCAGGACTGATGTTTAAGCCTGTGAAGAGTCGGAACCAGAACCGCCGACGGTCATGATTAGCCATTGTGCATAAATATGTGACCTTAAACATCAATAAATAAATAAATAAATAACCAGAACCGCCGTGTGCGTACCAAGCACGGAGAAGAGGAGAAGGCGTACGACAGCAGCGATTGTAACAAGGCCTTTACTCGGAAAGAGAAGCTGGACCAACCTCTGAAGAAATGCTTGGAGATCTATACGTGCATGGAATGCGGCCAGGAGTTTGACTAACTCCTGCACTTCAGCCGGCACCAAAGCATCATCCACCAGACTATTTCCAAATCTGCTAAACGGAAGACCGATGAACCGAAGTGAGGACCATCTAGACAACCACGGACGACGACGGCCACCCGTTACGATGTTGATCCGATCGATTTTGATCGGAATATGATGGCAGAAGCAGAGACCAATGAGATGAGGACCGTATACCAAGAGAACTGAAGTTCTATAAAAACTAGCGATATGGTGAATAGAAGTGTCCGGTATAACTACCGTATCAACGATGTGAAGAGGTGGGTATGAATTGATGACCACCGAATTTCTGACATAACAGCTGGGATTTAAGATTAATCTTGGTTTTGTCCTGAGGCACAATGAAACTGATGAACTGAAGTATTACCATCCATCACAACACACGCCTGGGTACTTGATGTCCCTAGCCATTGTGCATAAGAGTGTGACCTTAAACACCAATAAATAAAATAAATACTTGATGTTCCACACCTCGTATGTTCCCCAGAAGACTTAGACGATGCCATGGAAGAAGATATCCTGGAATGGGTCAAAATGAAACGACCAAACACCAAATGGCAAGTGCAGAGGGTTACTAACGTTACCTTCTATTTGAACAAGCTGAAAGACAACCCGACTGGAAAGGAATAAGATTTTCCCGACAACATCCCAAAGAACAAAGCAGTAAATGCTTTGGTGAAAGATTATACCTACCCGTTTTATTAAGATGACAATCTGTGCATCTTCCGATGCTTAGCTTTATGGAGCGATTCGTCAGCGCACAGCCTCAACTATATCACAAATACCATGTACAATAAATATACGAAGAAGTCAAAGAATGAATTCCGTGGAGTAACCTATGTTGAATTACCTAACTCGGAGGAATGTTTTGAAATAAACATTCACGTATACAAGTTTGTCAAAAATGATTATGACCAAGTTGTTGTCCAACTAGTCCAGAGATCTCACAGAAGATATGCCGAAACGATGTATGTGAACATCTGCAAGAACCATTTCAGCTACATCATTGATATAGACTAGTAATGCAGATCGTTTGAATGTCGTGAGGCAAATTATGGCACACAGTGAAGAAATTAAAAAGACACGAGAAGACATGTACAAATGAGGTTTCGAAGCAGCACGTTGGCGGTGTGTACCATCCATCCCAATCTGAGTTTGAGCTGCCCGAAGGGAAGAAGTTCTATACTTTTCGTACAGGGCTACATTCGACTTTAAAACTTACTTTAACATGTCCAACCTACCTGCCTGGAGTGATAAACTGATGAGAGAAGCAGAGCAGCGACCATTGAGTGTCAACATATGTAGTAATATCCAGAATATCAAGAACCAAAGTGCTTTATTTCCAATGGAAACGCCCAAGAACTTGGAGGAGAAATTATGATTTACCTTACAGATATTTCTGATCATTGCTACCTCCTGATGCAGAGCTACAATTCGCGGACCTTAGTTGAACTCGGACAGAAAATTGAAGAAACGCCGGAAGCGGAAGCCAAAGCTGTGAGAGAAAACACATTCAAGATGCACTAACTACAAAATTTGAAGAACAAATTCCAAGATTACCTACAAGAGATGTCCGTCGTCGGATTCAGCTATGGAAAATACGACATGAATGTACTGAAGCGTGAAATGATGTCATACCCGAAGAGACAGAACCCGCCCATGTTTGCCGACAACCGGCAACTACACGTGCGTCTCTACAGAATATTTCATGTTTGTTGACATATGTAATAACCTCGCTCTTGGATTCAGTTACAAAATTTTGATGGCTTTCGGATGTTCGGTGACAAGGGATTTTTTTCACATGACTGGATCGACAGCTCGGACAAATAGGACCCAGACCACCTACCAAACTATGAAGTCTTCTACAGTTCTCTCAAGAAAGAAAACATAAGAACCCAAGAATACCAGTACTGCCAACAGATATAGAACGACCAGAAGGTGGCCACTTTACGTGATTGTTTTATATTGTATAACAACAGAGTTATAATGCCATTCTTCGAAGCCACTGACAAGCAGAATGCTTTCTACCAATAACGCCACATCGACATGTTTAAAGATGATATCAGTGTGCCGGGCCTGAAATGTCTGTTTCAGACCATGAATGATGACACCTA
This sequence comes from Pictodentalium vernedei, assembly GCA_031216915.1. NCBI lineage: Eukaryota > Metazoa > Mollusca > Scaphopoda > Dentaliida > Dentaliidae > Pictodentalium > Pictodentalium vernedei. The sequence goes on from CM062289.1 coordinate 244,534,584, forward strand.
CTACACGTTATTCAACCAGAATAACAAAGATCTGCACCTTCAGTGGAAGATCATATCGTCGGTGGACCTTCGATTATCTTCAACCGGTACCACGAGAAAGATGTCACCCGAATCCGAGAAGCGAAAAACAGTGAAGAAACAAAACCACGTGGAAGTGTTGTAGGTTTTGATGCGAATGTTTTATACCTATGGTGCTTGATGCAGGAGATGCCAACGGGATGGAGCATTAGGCGAAGTGCGGAACGTGCAGCCAATGTGCAGAAGACAAGTTTAACCCAGAACATCCCCTGAAGTATGGAAAGATGACAGAACAATGCTTATAACTTTTTGTCGCTGAGAGATGACATCCACATCAGACACCAATTTAACGCAGCTGAAAAGATGATTGGCCAGCGGAAGTTGCCTGTTGATGGCTGGCGCAAAGAGGCACAGACCGTGTACCAATCCCATGGCTGCTTCTGGCACGGACATACCTGAATGAAAGATAAGAACAGGCTTACAGCCCTCCATAATGGAGTCAGAGATAAATCCATGAAAGAACTACCACAGGACAATCCAAAATACATCACCGACTTGGGTTACAGGCTCGTTGAAATCTGGGAGTATGAGCGGAGAGAGATGAAAAATACCGATGCCACACTCAAAGCCTTCCTGAAAGAGAAATACTCAGACAAAATGTGGCCTAATTATTGATGCCTTTCACAACTTATAAATTATGGACACAAACGGACTCAGAATCAAGGAAATTGTTGAATAGTGAAATTTCTTGGCTGATGTTTCCCCTATGGGTTAACATGAGGGGAGATGAAGTTTTTGGGGGCATATGTCCCCCCCCCCCCTCCCCCGGCTACGTCAATGTGGGTGAATTAAAAATAAATCTTTTCAAATCCAATTCCCACTAAAAAATCGGTATTTTCGCACATCTAATGTTCAGTTAAAGCTTTTTACCATTTATTACTAAGCCCATGAAAGTAACCATCCATTCGGCAATACTCATTGACCATATTTATTCCAACAATACAACATCTACTTCTTTATCTGGTATACAGTCTTAACAGATGTATCCGATCACTTTGGAATATTTCACACTGAAACCAATCTTGGATCACATTCTGATTTAGCATCAACATTCAAAAGAATTAGAAGTCAAGAAAATATTTCATACTTCTCGTCATTTCTATCTTGAAGCAACCTCTCTCCGATAATGGAAGCAGACTGTCTAATCGTGGCCTACAATGCATTTGAAGATATGAATTTGAATGCTTTAAATGAAGCATTCCCAGTGAAACGGGTTCGTCTAAGTCACAAATTTATAAAATACGAAACATGGATGACAAAGGGGCTCATAACCTCACCAATAATAAGAATAAATTCTATCTTAAAAAAACTAAAAATTTACAACGAGTAAAATATTTAAAATTACAAAAATAATTGTAGATTACTGTGTACTTTGTAAATAGCCACATGTCTATTGGTTGGATCTTATACACGTGACTGGTACTCAAAAATCCATGTACACCGGTTTTCCAGTGAATATCAACTTTCGAAATATAGCTTTTGGAAATTCTCCCTCTTGTTCTATTTCAATCGATGTAATCTCTATTATTGCTTATTTTTATGTTATTCCGCAGATGATAAGTATTTTATTGTTAAATAAAAATATTTCTGGTTGACATAATTGAACTTTTAATTGACAAATATATTGTTTTTTGAGGATGGTGTATATAATAAAAGAGTTATGTACTTTTGTGGTGGTAAATATGATGTGATATGAACCTAAAAAAACTTATATTGACCTCGGCTAACACCTCGGTTCACATCACATCATATTCACCACCACAAAAGTCCATAATGGTATAATATTCAATATAGTCAAAAAGCAAAGCAAGGCGATTTGCTATAAAAAATATATTAAAAGCAAACCCACATAATAACCGGAAACATGGCAAGTGTTAATGGAGCGAATAAACAGAGCAAAACGCATAGAAGAGCTCCCTTCATTTTTTACTCTGCGCGAGTGTAACAGGAGGAGAGATAAGTGCGGGAGCCGGGGTTCGAACCGTCGACATCTAGCACATAAAGCGACCGATTTACCACGAGACTAAGAGATCCGGACCAACCAGGCTGGTTGGTAAATGGCCTTTATACCTCGACCGCTACACTACTCTCCCCTTCTTTTGAGATTCACCACATGTGAATCTCACCCAGGTTCCTCCCTCAGAGCGGTCGAAACACCCACAGTGCCACCTACTGCTGAGGATCCTGGACGAGCCCCTAAATGTAACAATAAGTGCGGGAGCCGGGGTTCGAACCGTCGACCTCTAGCACACAAAGCGACCGCTTTACCACGAGACTAAGCGATCCGAACCAACCAGGCTGGTTGGTAAATGGCCTTTATACCTCGACCGCTACACTAGCGTGAATTAAATAGCACACACGGAAATTGCTGTGAATTCTACAACTTTTTCTTTAATACAGAAAATACAGGTGGCAAGACGCAAAGTCATAAAAACCCTTTTACCCACTTCATGAACAATCATTTTCCAAGCAACGTTTACCTAACCCCGATAACACCACACGAAATCATAAAAGTGGTTACATTAATGACATCTAAATCAAGTGAAGACTGTGACGATATTACTACTAGTCTTTTAAAGCTCACGGTGAATCAAATCGTGCTACCTCTTGCACACATCACAGATAACTCCTTTGCTCGTGGAGTTGTGCCTGACAAAATGAAAAATGCCAAAGTGACCCCAGTTTTTAAATCCTGGAAACGAACACATATTCACAACTATAGACCAAATAAGCATACTTCCTATATTCTCAAAAGTAATAGAACAAGATGCCCCATGAGACCCGAGGCGCTCACCTGACCAGTTATTTGATAAAGGATTTACTTAGCATTTTTGGCTAGTTAACACTACAGAGGAATGAAATTATTTAATTATATATAACTCTGCTGTCCATGCCAGATGATTTCTTTTCTAGTATTGGGATGCTACCACAGAAATAATGCACAATTTTTCAGTAATGCAAAACTGGGGAGTCCAAATATCAACCTAGAGACTAAACTTGATCAAACTTGAAGGATGCTGTATACCAAATATCAAAAGATTCGGACTTTGGTTGCGGAGAAAATGATTTTGAGAATATTATCAGTTTTGCACTGTGTTAAAATTTGCACACATCCTTCCCCCACAGGGAACACAAATATAAACCTAGGGACTTTATTTATTTAATGGAGTTTAACGACAGTTTTAGGAGTCAGGGTCACCTCGTGTTGGACAGCTTTACGGGTGGAGGAAGCTGGAGTACTCTGAGAGAACCACAGAGCAACGGCGAGCAACTATCCGACTCCCCAATGTACTAACGCCACACAAGCAGTTTTAGCATTGATTGAAGACACATGTACCATCAACGTGCAGTGCGCCTTAGTACACAGCGCCACCGTGCCCCCATGTGGGCAATCGGGATTAAGTGCCTTGCCCTGTCAGGGATCAAACCATGGACCTCTCGGTTTGAAGTTCAAAGCCGTAACCACAGAACCAGCGCGTTCCCTTGCGGACTTTATTTCAACAAATTGAATCTGAGCACTCTAAGAATGCTGGATACCAAATATCAAAAGATTCTGATCGTATCTCAAGAAGCAGATTTTTAAAGATTATTCCTCATATTGGAGTAAGTTAAAATTCGGGTTCCAATGGGAAGCCCAAATATTAACCCAGAGAATTCATTCAAACAAACTTACATTTGACCTCCATAAGGATGCTCTATACCAAATATCAAAAGATTCCGACTGGTTGATCTGAGGAAGAAGATTTTTAAAGATTATTTCCGATATTGCACAAAGTTAAAATTCGGGATCTCATATGGAGCCCAATTATTAACCAATGGACTTGAACAAATTTGATTCTGTATACCATATATTAAAAAATTCTAACTAGTATTTCTGGAGAAGAGTTTTAAAGATTTTCCTCATATTGGACTAAGTTAAAATTTGGGCACCAATAGGGATCCTAAATATTAACCCAGGGACTTGGTTTGAACAAAATTAGATCTAACCTCCCTAAGAATACTGTATACCAAACATCAAAAGATTCTGACTGGTGGATCTGAAGAAGATTTTAAAAGATTATCCCCCATATTACACTAAGTTAGAATTCGGGATCCCATAGGAAACCCAAATATTAACTGAGGGATTTAATTTGAACAATTATTAATCTGACCCTCATAACAATTTTGTATACCAAACATTAAAACCTTCTGACTGGTGGTCCTGAAGAAGATTTTTAAAGCTCATTCCCCATATTGGTTAAAGTTAAAATTCGGGCTCCTGTATTGAGCCCAAATATAAACCAATGGGCTTAATTTTAACAAACCTGTATCTGCCCCCCCCCCCCCCCGCCACCGCCCCCTCCCCCTATGGTTACTGTATACCAAATATCAAAAAATTCTGATCCCTGGTTCTGAAGAAGAATTTAATTAATTTTTGCTAATATGCTGACTCAGCAATTTTCCGATGCCCTCTACAGAACACCCTGACATAAGCGATGGCATTTTTTTACCTTTCCAGTCTACTGGTCCTAAGAGTGCTTCATACCAAATAACAGTTCTCTGTTCCTTGTGGTTTGGGACGTATGAGTATTCGAAAATATTTCTACTTTTAGCTCCTGGGGTTCTCGCGGGGACATGAGAAATTTTGTTTCGCATGTATCAAGTACTTATGATGCAATAATACCATATACCAAATTTGGTTCAAATCGGACCATCGGTTCAAAAAATATAAATTTTGGGCATGGCCAAAAAGTTTGCTCTTCCAATTGCAAAGGCAAATATTGCTCCACGAACTTCGTTTGAGCATCTTTATTTGATTCCACATCACAAGAGGAAGCGTCATGTCAAATATCTAGTCATTATACCCACTGGTTCATGAGAAGATTTTTCTTTTTAAATTGGAGCATTTGCCCTCACCTCCTCCCTGTGGGGCTGGGCATATTCATTTGAAGAAATAAAATGCGATGTCAGAACAAGCAGTCACCTCAAATTTGACTGAAATCAGTTCAGTGGTTTTGGAGAAGGTGCAAACGCTGTGTTCATGGATGACTGACGACGGACAACCGATGATGGACAGTGAGTGACTATAGCTTATCCTCACTCTCAGTCAGGTGAGCTAAAAGCGCATGTCTATCAGATTAATCAGTTTCTTAAACATATTTGAAATTTTATACCTATATCAATACGGATTTATGAAAAATCAGTCTATTGTCCATCCCATTCCCCACTTCCTGAAACCAGTTGTAGAAGAAAACAATAAGTAGAGCAATATTTCTTTACTTATCAAAAGCATTTGACATAATAAATCAAGTTACCCTACTGAAGAGGTTAGAATGGTATGGAATTAGGGACATAACAAATGAATGGTTCAACAGTTATTTATCCAGTAGTATGTTATATACGGAGAGCAGAAATCCGATAACGCGTGGTGTTCCTCAATGTTCGGTACTGGGCCCTACTTTATTCCTGCTGTACATAAATGACATTTGCTCTTCCGACGGCAGTACCCCTCCTCTCCTTTGCCAATGACACCACTCTATATTGCTCTTGACCTGATATCAAGAGGTTAGGTACTGGTATGAAAAAGGAACTAAAGAACGTTTCTGAATGTTGCTTGGAAAACCGCCTGGTTTTAAATGCAACTAAAAGAAAATATTTCCCAATTAACCCCACTTTTAAGAAACGAAATTTGATGGAAGAAGAAAATATTTATACATAATCTGAGAATAAGCAGAATAGACTCAAACAAAACAGAAAAGTCGCTTAAATTTTAGGGATAAGCACTGATGATAATTTAACATATAAATCACATTTTTCCAGTTATGTTCTAAAGTCGCTCTGTCGAATTATGCACTAAAAAAGGAAAGCATATACTTCCACACGAAGCCATGAAAACACTCTATTTCGCTTTGATACATAGTCACCTGGTCTATGGAATCCAAATCTGGGGTCATTCAAAAGCAGTTAGTAAACCGCTGCTACAGAAGCGTTCCCTGTGCATAATAAACAATAACAAATATAATTCTCATACCGATCCACATTTTAAAGAAAAAAATCCTAAAAATAAATTACCTACATAAACTCCATTCTTTACTTTTCTTATTTGATTAAGAAAAAGAAAATTTAACAAATTCCTTAGAAAGAATTACACGATACAGATGATAGGAAAATGTTTAAAGAAAAATTAATATCTAAATTCTTACCCTTTTACCTTTTATTCCGAAAACGTCGAGTGCAATAACCCCTACTCTACCGATTGTTACAGATAATTGGCTAAGAACCTGTATCATCTTTGGACAGACTTGTACTGTAACGCCTGCCTTGTCACACTTAGCATAATAACTGGGCATGTTACCGGCATTGGTCTGCACACCTCGTCCTTCTTATGCTTTCCTGCCTGGCCAGTTATTTGAAACCAAGACAGTAAGTGGAGAGATACGATCACGGTAATTGACGAAATAGCTATATATGACAGAGTAAATGGTAATCGTCGCACGCTACTTTGATGAGTCACCAAAAAACTCCTTCACATCAAGCCCTGAGTTTAATAAAGCCATTCTGTCTGTATTAGGCTGGTCACGATAGGAAGGATAAGTTACACTTTTCTTGGTCACCTCGCCCAACCCCAATCGCAACATGCGTCCTATAGTACAATTTCTCCCCTGCCTCTAGGTTAGCAACAGTCTGCATCCGGTGTTTTCGAACACTGTTTGTCCGGGAGATGGCAGGTAGACAGCCAATCTGGACATGCCATCTCCCCGCTGTATACATTTTATGTTATATAATTGACAATTTTATACAATATACCTTTACCGAACGTAACGGGAAAAACCGACCAGCGCTATTCTCAAAAATTGCCAATTAATTTTCCAACGAAGGGTCATAACCTATGTTTTTGAAACAAAAAATGAATATTCAAGAATTTTTTTTGCAAGTATCGGTTGCTTTTCATGTTAGGTAAAGGGTTAATGTAATGTAATGTATGAGTTTGTATACAGCTAAATAAAATTATCTATCTAGATAGACAGACTGCTAGGGTTAGAGTAGCAAGAATAGCGTCAGTAATAGATAGAAAACAAGGATTCGGGGTGGGGGGGGGGGGGCGTGCCGGTAGAGATACTCTTCTACAAAGAAACAATCGTATATTGTCGGGTAAACAGAAAGGGTAACCAAGATATAAGCAGCGGATTCCAGAGGAATCCAAACTAGTAAATATAGTTGCCGAACCCATTTGGTGGATAATTCTAGGAAGTAACCGGGGATTTGGGGAAAATTCGAACCAGCAAAATTACTCCTATTCAATCAAACACTACTTCTGAATACACCCCTCTCCCATTAGAGGGTCTTGGGTTACATACCAACCACGTGCCGGCATCCAGGTAACAAACTGGACGACAGAAGCCTGTGTAACCCTAACAACATGCGCGGTGCATATGCACTGAGACCGCGTATCAGTATGGTAATGACATCACAACTTGTCCTCTCACGCAGGCTACCATGACAACCAAACATGACATAACTATGAAACTTGGTAGCGTGACTATGAATTCACATGAGTTCCCCCGATGGAACCACCAAAAGAGTTTTTAAGTGTGCTAGCTATACTACTAACAGAATATCAAAAAATATTTTCCTGCAAACCCACAAGGTAACATACACAGAGAATCTCCAGAGATTCGCAAGTTTATATCGAAATTTACAAAAGAGCTCAGTAAATCAGGTCTGGACAGAGCTTTTTCGAGGTCTACACCTAATTTACTGGACGGGTTTTGTACATTTCGATATAAAATGGGGACAAGTTGAAGATTTTGTTTATTATATGATCCTAAAACTCCAGAAAAGACACTAAAATAAAACGAGAACAAGCAGCAGCTTCTATAAGGCCTGCTATTACAGTTGCAACATAAAATTGTTTGGCTGCAGTGCCCTCGTCAGGAAATAGTCCCCGACAAAGAATAGACTGTGAAGTTTGACACAAATTATCATCCCTCGTCCTCTGAGTCTGAATCTAAGTTTATTCTTCGGCTCCTGAGAGGTCGTTCGTCACCCTATTTAATGCATGGGCTTAATAGCCGGAAGAAGGGTCAGATCATCAAATAAAATAATCAGTCCATCAAAATAATTTCTTGACTTTCAGTGTGCAAGAGTAAAGACAAAAAAAAAGTGTTTTCATTTTAGTATATATGATCAATCAGAAATCTATTCAACAGTTTGAAATGAAAAAATATGTCAAGGCTGAGGAAGAAATGAAATGGCTCAGGTTTCCGACCGATTCTAATTTTCTTGCCCAATCGTAGTCTGTTTCAGCACCTAACAAAAAGGTCATCTCCATTTAAAATGATATCAGAAGACACGTATGAACCGGACTTCAAATACAAGTGCACCGCGAAACTAGGTCATGCAATTCAACCATTTACCTTACACAAATAGAAGTCGATACTTCGTAAAAAACTTGAGTAATAAATAAAAGTAACGTATGAACGCCATTGGAACGAGCTCAGTAACTCTTTCCAATGGGGGATCAAAAGCTAATTTTTTGAGACAAAAAATGAAAAGGTAATAAAATTTGAATGGCGATTTTTGTAAATCGCTGGGGTCGGTTTGATTGTTGGGTAAAAGTTTATGAGTCTGAATAAGAAAATAAATTATAAAAAAAACGATTTTTCATCTGCCTGTAAGCTGAACCAAAGTAATTATTTTATTTCTTCCGCCTAAAATTGGTGAAAAAATTAAATCTTAACACTTCGATTATTTTTCAAAAATGACACTTCACCACAACCAGTAATTAAAGTGGCTCAGAAGATTTCTGGTCAGTTCATGACGGCATGTACACACAGTAAAAGATGTGAGAGAATAATTTCACTGCCATCTGAAAGATATCCACATAATTGGCTGAAGGACCATCTGCATTGTGACAACAACGTTTGTCAATCAGCAGTGAATCTTTTAAAATTAAATGATTTTACCAAACTACAAAAAAAGTTTAGTAATGAATATGTAAGAACTGTCCACAAACCCTATCTTCTAAAATACCTTAAGGCTTCATATTTTTCCCAGTGTTAACCCTTTCAACACTGGCACCCTGGACGGTATCATTTCAGTCAATACTGTCAACGGCGAAATGGGCAAACCCATCCTGGTTTGTTGGGAGGTTCAGTAATAATTTAATCCAACAGCTCTGTGGAGCTGTTGGATTCAATTATTACCGAGCCTCGTTTCAGATTTTTTGCTCTTTATATCGTCTGTTCGGCCACTACCATTTTTTCCTTCACGCAAACATTTATGCACTCCGGGCTGAAAGGATTAATCCTTTACATAACATGAAAAACAGACACAACACTTGTAAAAAACATGCTTGAATAACTATTTTTTTCATTTTTTTATCTCAAAAACATAGGTTATGACCCCCCCCCCCTCCATTGGAACCAGCTCGACGAGCTCGTTCCAATGAGGTGTCATAACGTATGTTTTTGAGACAAAAAATGAAAAAATAATGAAAATTAATTGGAGATTTTTGAGAATAGCGCTGGCCGGTTTTTGCCGTTACGTTGGGCAAAGGGTTAACTCACTCTATGTGCCTCTTTTTCTGATCATTTCATTTAACATTAAATTACCTCTTCTGGTCGACTTAAACAAACGCCCTCAGGACCAGTAATACCGCTTTGAAACATTTCGTTTTCCTTCTGAAAAAAAGAAATCAAACAAACAATAATTGTTATTTGTGTGGAAGTAATGTGTAACATTCATCTGACTCATGATTCATAATTGTTGATGCGCTTGCTTTTCATAACCCCAAAAGCCAGCCAAAAAGCTAACATGCAGTCCAAAACAGAGGCGCGCTGGCCGTATGGGCTACGGAAAAATTCCCGGAAGGCCCCTATTAGGGTCCCCAAAACACGAGTTGGTGTTAGAAATTTCGTAAAAATGACCAAAAGGCGAAGTGGGTCTCATTGCATAGACTTCCGTTATATCGAAATGCCTTCTATGTGGTCAGCCTTTGATGGCTCAGATGCAAGGAAACCGCGTTCTTTCAGTTTGAAAAATCAAACTTTTCTCCCACTGGGTCGAACTACGGTCGGCCTGAGACAACCATTTTTGTCAAATAAGCGATGAAGGCGATACAAATATGTCATCGAAATGTCGTCTATATGGACTGCAAGTGGTCGCCCAGATGTAATGAAGCAGCGTTCTTTCAGTTCGAAAAATCTAAATTTTCTTCGAATCCCTCTCCTCCAGCTTTTTTCCCAGCCCACACCACCCATGGTTCAAACCTTCATAAACTTTTCTTTGACCACTCAACCTAAATGTTTTCATTTGTACAGAAACGGGAAACTTCAAGGTAGGTGCTACATAAGTAAAGTTAACTTGAAAATATGTTATTTTCGATGTCGTCAAAAATCGAAATAAAATAATAATTTGTCTCTTTTTGCTGTCCATCCGTATTTATAAACAATGAATCGCTGTGTTGAATACCACAAAATGAAAAATTTTAACATTTTGTAGATATCTAACGACATCGAAAATAAAATGTCACCTATTTTCAAGCTAAATTTCCCATTACTTATATAAGACCTTAATCCTTTATCTAATGTTATGACCATAAAACAACTAGTACTATTCACATAAAAATCAACATTCAAATTATATGTTTTAATTTTTGCTATTTTTTAATGTGTCATTTTCTAGTCATGTTTGGAAATGGGTTGACCACCAACCAAATCAATCAAACGTGGAAAAGCCATCAGCTGAACAGACAAATAGTCAGTTTGCTACATCTGAGAATACGATCCTTACAGCATTGCTACCACTCAGGATATTTCAGAAGGTCAACACCCGACGCATGCAAAATGTTGCCAGCTGGAATCACATGTGTTGGTTATCACAATTTCTGTATGAATTGAATATTTTTTTACACTAAGCATTTGAAGGATACAATGTAAATTCTTTGAAAACTGTGAATGGATGATTATTGGAAAACAAAAGTGTCAAAATGTCATGCAGAGAATATTGTAACACATGGACACAGCTACATAGTAATCTTTCAACCAGACTGATGTTGTGGAGGGTGGATGATCTACAGAACAACATGTATTAGACAATTCAAGAGAACCTGGTTCCCATTGACACGTAAAGTCTCACTGCTTCTGGGGGAGGCGCCCCGTTCTTCAGAACAAATGTTTGTTAAACGAGCCTGGAAATTGGAATAATTCAATAGAATCTCTTTCTTAAGGACGATACACTTTCCTTTTGAAGCCGCATAAAAATAAAGGAGAAAAAAGAAAGGTCATAAGCTATGTTTTTTACGAAAAAATGAGTTATTCAAGAATTTTGTTTGCAGGTGTCGTCTGACTTTCGTGTTAGGTAAAGGGTTAAACAGAACATTTCTGCTCTTAAAACATCCACGCCTTGTGAACAACGTGGTTATGAGGGAAATGGTTGCAAGCAGATACATATCCACCCAAACTACAAGCAACAGCAGTGAAGTGAAAAAGGAATATTCCGGATAATACTGTCATTCCCCATTTTATAATTAATCTTTGTCAAGTAACAGTGTTTATTGATAATAATCACAACAAGTCAATTCGCAGGAAGATGGATGTAAAGCTATTTCAAAATGCCAATTACACACTAACAGGGCCAGACCATGCCAAGATCTAAATCTTTTTATTATGCCTCACGTTTGTAACATCAGCCGTGATTGGTTAATTTGACACCTTCTAAAAGTCATAGTACTGGAGTTTTGGGGCAAAACACGGGTACTATCGGAACGTTTTTCCCTGGAGACAAGAGAACGAAGAAAATGTAAGCTCCACTTCCATTGATCAGCGTCGATTGGAATTTCTCAACACCAAACGCTGGCTCCGTGTCTGTTTAGCTTTTTCAACACCGGTAGACACAAACTTACCAACAAATATATCATCTTCAGTGGGTGTGTTTTCAATTTTAACTGCAAACAATGAATTCAAAAGAATCAGAAATAATAAAAAAAAAACTCACTCACGTGTTGTTCACCACTTCAGTGAATCCTGAATATGAGCCTCAGTTATGACTTCAATCAATTATATTTCCACAAGTTTAGTACTCCTCGACCTTACTGAGCCACCGCCTCAAGTTCAAAATAAATTGTTTCACTCCGCTTAATTCTATCAACTCTTGTCGTCCGAGAAACATGAATTTATATTCCATTAATTTAAATCACTTTTCACACAAGCATTAACAATGAATTATAACATGAACAGCATGATGAAGTTGTAAACATTGACATTTGTTGATATAGAAACTCCCAAAGCGACGGCACTTGTGTGACAAGTCATTTTCGAAGAGACGTCATTCGTTCGAAATGACGTCATGTTTTTGGACTCGACTACATTGTTGTTACAAGATTGATGGCATGTTGCAGTTAACGCTTAACAATGAAAGTCATTTTTTGTTCGGCATAATAAAATAATTGGAACGTTTTTTTTCATGTTCTATCGGTCGATAGTACCTGAGTTTGTGTGATTTTTGAAATAAAACCTTCAGCAGCTTCGCTTCTTCAGGTTTTATTTCAGAAATCACACAAACTCAGGTATTATCGACCGATAGAACATGAAAAGGAACGTTCTAATATTGTAGTAGTATTGGTGGAACATTCCTAATAAGCACCAGTAATTAACTCTTAACCCAATCAGTATTTTTTCTTGAATTTTTCCTTAACTCAAACCAGACTGAAAGCAGCCATCATCTGATTTGATCTAAATTTCTTTTGAGTCTGATATCGATAAATCAATGACACGAGCACAAAGCCTACCTGCAGTGTAAAAGCCTGTTAACCAGAGTCAGGGTTATACATTTTCCAGACAACACGGTATTTTACAACATAACAGGGCATGTTTATACTCAAGGACGTAACTACAGGAGGGCGTGAAGGGGTGTGAGAACCACAACATCCACCCCACCTCAATAATTTTCCAGCCGGGACATTTTTGTCTGGATTGGTGTCTTAGATTTGGAATCTCTCCTGCTAGTAATCACGTACTTTTTTACAAGACAAGATTTGCTACTTGGTCGTCTTACGTCACACATGTAGTTGGGGGTCATGCAAATGGAGGTGCGTGGTCGATTCGGTCTCGGTATGACCAATTTTGAATCCGGTACTTGCTAATAAAACGCTGGGAAGCGCCTGCGTCGCGACAACTACATGTATTTATGCACAAACCAATTTCCTTTTTGAACTATAAAGCCAGTTGACAAAATATTCCAACTTCGAAAAAGGCATGCCTTGATACTGTGGTTGGAATATGTTATTAGTTGGCATTTGAGTCATAATAGTCGGGACAAATTGCCCCCCCCCCCCCAATCGGTCACCTTCGCGACGCATCTGTTTGAACTGACTAGAAAATCTGCCTGCAGCAGACGGCAATAACTTAATTTGACAAATTCGCCCAAATTCAACAAATCAAGTACAGAGAACACAGATGCACCTAAAACCAGTTGCAATGTTATTGCAAGCAATAATTGATACTGATATTTACTACATTTTTTGAAATATTTTTGGGTGGGTTAAGAGTCTGAGAATCAAATTATTTGTTCTTCATCTTTTTTGGCATTGTTCTACATAAGATATTTACCTTTTTTATAATATGACCATTCTCCGCATGAACCATTGCTAATGCACCCAATTCTTTACATTTTAAAAAGCATTCATAGAGTTCATTGTCTTCTAACATATAGATATCCTGGAATGCCATGAACGTTTTGAATGAGTTGACACCTGCAGAAAAGCGTATAAGTAATGAAAGATGCACACAAATTAAATCCGATTGAGCCCCATCTACATTGAATACATAGATGCGTTTTAACACTTTATCTATTATTATATTTATATATTTATTGGTGTTTAAGGTCACATATTTCTGCACAATGGCTAACCACGACCGTGACAGTTTTTACCCGGAGAGAACCACCGAGCAACGGCGAGCAACTGTCAGCTCCCCAACATACCAACTCCACACAAGCAGGGTTAGCATTGGTTGAAGACAGGTGCACCATCGACGTGCAGTACGCCTTTAGTACACAACGTCACCGTGCCCCCACGTGGGCAATGGGGGTGAAGTGTCTTGCCCAAGGACACAACGCGGTTGCCGCAGGTGGGATTCGAACCTTTATCTATTATTACATATCTACCAACTCCAAGCAACTCCAAAGACAAAATTTAAAATTTGTTATTTTTTTTAATTTTCATTTCAAAATATAGCTTCCGATCCTCGTTGGAACGATATCACCGAGATCATTCCAACTAGGAAGGGGAGAGTGTTATACGTCGTGATTTGAAAGTAAAAAAACTTTTTTTTTAATTATTTCGGAAAAATAACATTGGTACGTTTCAAGTATGCACTTTAACTCCTTGCATGCTGTTGACGGATATTCCTGCCCAGGACACGATTTCTCTTTCCACTGAAATAAGTACTATTTGGGTACAATAATCAAATTTCCGCCCTGTAAATTGAATTGGCATTTCATAACCAATGATTTCTTGAGTTAAATATGGATACATTTTTTGATCAAATCTAGACATGGCTGCTTCAAAGCAGCCATGACTAGATTTTATGAAAAATATTTTGAAAATACTCAGCGGGTTAAGAGATAAACATCCAAAATCCCAACACAAACCGGTAATTTTTGGTTTCCTGTTAGAATTAGAATGGCAAAAAACCAGGAGATACTAACGAAGTTCTTAACGATTTTTTTAAAAGAGGAGGTGATCCATTATATGAACATCATACAGCAATATTTAACATGGCAACCACAAAGCAAGAGACCCCGACACGGTGGATGTAAGCAGGGTAACATTCATATACAAAAAAAGGAAATAGAGGTTTAGATAATTACTGGAGATATCTGTTAGCAGCAATATTAGGGAGATATCTTTCAAGGTTCTCCATAAAAAGGCTTGTGAAAATTATCGAAGAAAGAGGATTCCTGGGAGAAATCTCGAATGGATTCCGGAGAGGGAGAGGAGTTACTGACACTTGTTTACTCTCTCACAACTGGTAGAATCAACAAACGGTAATACGAGAAATAAGTTTAGGGCCTTCCTTGATGTGAAAAAAAGCATATGAGTGGGTATGGAGGGATGGGGAGTGGTAAACTTAAGGGGCTCTAGATTCGGGGGAAGTTTTGTCGGAATCATGAGGGCGATCTACAAAGATGGAGAGAGTGTACCCAACCTGAGAAACATCACAACAAAATGGTTCTAATGGCCTTAAGCAGGGATTCACCATGTCACCTATTTTGTTTGCATTGTATATAAAACATTTAAGAGAAGAGTTGATTGCAAGCGCAGAGGGAAGTCAAAGTTGGAGAGACAAAAATCCCAGGACTATTCTTTGTTGATGGCATGGTTTTATTAACCGAGAGTGAAGAGGGACTACAAAACCTTTTAACCGTGGTAGGAAAGTGCAGGGATAAAATGCGACTTGAACTGAAAGAAACTAAAAGCAAGGTAACACCTGTGGAGCGTAGGGTCGATGGGTCGCGAATGTGGAGGGATGATAATGTCTCTATGGGTGAAGAGGAAAGTAAGGATATATCATTGGGGGAAATGGGAGAATACGAATACTTGAGAGTGAATTTACGTGTAGAGGCACATACAGAAACCAAACAAATAAACGTAAGACAAAGGGGAGAAGAATACTCAAGCAGTAAAAAGAACTAGCTTTAACAAGGTCTTCATTGGAAAAATCAGTTGGGAAAGGATGGGATTATCAAGCATAAATTATAGAACGGATATGATCCCTCCAAACGAAACGGTACTAGAGAACTTGGAGATCCTGCAAGATGACGTGGGTCGGTGGATAATCAGCGGCACCGAAAGTGGTCAGAGGGGGAACCCGGGTGGATGCCGGTTAAAGATAAAATAGATAAAGGCAAATTATGTTACCTGAATTGCCTTGTAAACCTCCCAAACAGCAGATTGTGTAAAACGGCGTTTAACCATGTGTAGGACTCTAACATTCAGACAGAGTGGATAAGGCAGGCGAGGGAGCTAGTGGAAAATTACTCAAAGGAGACTAAAGATCTAGAATGGGGACTAAAGCAGGGAAGTATCTTTATCATGGGAGAGGCGCTAGAGGATTGCAACAGAAACTGGTGAGTTGGAATTAGGGCCAAGAACTCTTAAGACGGGTTCTATAAAAAAAAAAGATGCGCCAGCTGTTGAGGAGTACCTTGGTTTGTTTTAGGTGTCATTACTGTTCCAAGTGAGATTCAATTCACTTGAGTTGAGAAGAGGGTCGGTAAAGGCGCGGGAAGAGCGTGCCAAATGTGTAACTTGAGCAACGGAGACCCTGGAACATTTCATTTTAGAATGCCCCAAATATTCGCCCAGAAGAACAAGGTTTCTTGGAAAACTAATAGAAAATGAGATGAAGCCATGATTGATAAGTGGATGAGGAATGACATGAGAGAAAGGGTTACTTTTGTAGTTGGGGAGATCGAGAAAGCGCCAATGGGTTGAATTATGAAACAATGTTTGATTAAATGTTGGCAGATTAGAAGAGAGAGTGGGGCGGGAATAATCCGGCGATGGACTGTATCGATGTGGGCCTCCTCGTAAGAGGACCGCGACAAATCAGGAGAAGGCCAAAGAATTATTATTATTGTTGGGTCAGTAAATGAACAACACTGTCAATATCCTTATATTTCGACTATGTTGCGATTCGTCGATTAATCGACTAACCGTCGATTATTGCCTCCGTCAACGGACACAGCTTTTCGTCGACAATCGAACGAAAAATTTTCAAGGACGACTTGGCGACGACATTATGTAATTTATCGCATTTAACTTCTATGCTGGTCATGTTCATTCACTTTCCTACTATGCGCTTCTGTTTGTCATTGAGAGAAAAAAATGTTCATTCACTTTCCTACCATGCACATCTGTTTGTCACTGAGAGAAAATAATCCTTATCAAGTGGTGAATGACGACAACACTACATAATTTACCACACGTGACATCTACACCTTTCACCTTCATTCGCCAGCAAACTATGTATATCTATTTGTCAGTGGGGAGGAAGCGTCCCCATCATGTGGCTTATGGTCAATAGTCTGGGAAATACCGTTGTGTTGCTTACAAACTATATTAGATATGCGGTTTACACTAATCTAATAGGTGGGATAGCCCCCTTCCCCCAGCTCATCCCATCTTTACCATTAATCACTACCAATAGACTATATCAATATCTAAATAAAATAACCTTCTCTCTGAGCTTTTAAAAAGACTGTTCATAATTTTCGCCCCATTCCAAACCCAATGGCCAGTCCGAAATACGCCTTAGGGGCCATGGCACATAAAACAATGTGAATGAGCCTACGTACTTGACTGAATCGTCTACTTCGCTGATTGATTTATTTTCTGTTATCAACACAGTCAAAGTACATGCACTAGGATGTGAGGTCTTAGACCCAATAATAACAGACATGATTCGCTACTACAGATAAGGTTCCAAGGAAGTGGATTTTTCAAAACCGTCATCTTCAGTTTTTAAGAGACTATTTGGCTGTATTCCGAGTGGAGACATGAAGCCTTAAGCACTGCCTATAGTTATGGGCGATGGGGTGTTCTCTTCAATGATTTAAGTATTGATATAGTAGTGTTTAGTTTGATCAGAAAGGTACTCGATATTGCAACCAAATACATTCATTCTTACCAAACTCGTTACTTCAAGGACAACACAACCCAAATGGATGCACAAGGAATGACATCTCAGACAGAAAAAGGTTATATCGCAGAGCCAAGCATACTGGGCTTTCGCATACTTGGTCAATGTACAAACAAAAAGGAAACGAAGTTGTAGCAGCCATTAGAAAGGCCAAAACCTCTTGTGTATCCAAAGTCCAAGCTACTTTGAGTATCTACGAAACGCCACCGACCCAGTGGTAAAAAACTTTGAAATCCTTTACAGGTAATGAAGTAACAGGAGTTCGTCCTACAAACCACTTAAATAATATATTCTCTACCAATGCAAAATAAAGCTGAAGTATTCAACGAATACTTTTGTTCCATATTTACAGTTGACAATTCTAATGCCCACACTTCAGGCCAGGTTTCGACTGGAAACTATCAATTCGGGTGATACCCAAAGTTCCATACTCGGACCCTTATTGTTTCTTTTACATATCAACCACATATCCAAAAACGTGCTTAGTTTTATGCGCCTCTTTGCAGATGATACCTCCTTATGTCTTATAGTGGGGCGATCTTGAACAAGCTTTAATTTTGATGAACCATGATTTATAGACATTTGAACATTGGACTAAAACATGGTTAACTGAGTTCAACCCCCACAAAATGACGAGTTCGCAAATGTAATGCCACAGCGCACCTACCATTACGGTTCGGCGATAGTCTGATTTCAGATATTACTAATCATAAACATTGATTTATAATATTGAATAGCACATGTGCATGGAATGATAATATTGATCAAATTTGTTCTAAAGCCTGGTCACGTTTAGATCTGTTAAGGAAACACAAATTTAATCTCGACTGCGACTGCTCGGCATCTCATGCCGTAGATCTGGAGAATATACGGATAGCTGCGGCAAGGATCATGATTAGTGCGAGTGAGTCTCTACTCAATTCTGAGACCCGTAGAGTCCGTCTTCTAGAAAGATACCTTAAACACAAATTAGTAGAGTTATTCTGTAGCACCATGGAACTCCCCCATATACTGCTAACAAAGTACCACCGCTTATCTCGAGGCCCAAGCAACGACACAACCTCCGATCTTGTATAAAGCATCGAGTTCCGTTTTGTCGCATAAATTTGTACCAATGCTCGTTCATTCCCAACGTCGCCAAACAATAGAATATACTACTCTTGTCTATCTGAGAGAATTCTTCTCTAAGTAATTTCAAAAATTCAAAACAATGGCAACCTTCTATCGTCGGTATAGCGGCAATAAATCCCGTGTAGCCCAAATACACCATTATAGGTTGCGATTGCGTTGCAGTTATCTAAATGCCCACTAATATCCCGTTTACGCCGCCCCTCCCTCCCCCATGCCAATATGGATAGGTCGAAACACCTGAATATTTTCTCTTACACTGCCCAATTTACGCAAATTATACAATCAATACTCTACCTTTCACTCTAAATCTCTCTAAGCTACTTTTTGGGTCAGAATTATTGAACAAAGCCGAGAATCGTCTTATTTTTGAAGTTGTACAAAATTTCATTTTGTTAGGAGGACGCTTCGTTTTGTCTTCTTTCTTGTTAAACATGATGTATACATATAACATGATTTTTGCTTTGAAATAAAAATATTGTTTAAACTGCACACTTTCACATTATCCCATAAACCCATGAACTTTCAAGATAGCTTTTAAATTTCAGTAATCGATCAGGCGATTGATCACTGACCATAAAATAACAACCTTCGGGATTGCAACAAAGCCCCAACTGTAAATTTCTCGACCTATTCAAGACCATCTAATGTACACGACTGAGGTTCATTTAAGTTTGCATTTTAGTGGCAGCTTTAATTTTAGCCAGAGCTACATGAAATGATGTATCATCTGATAACATCTACAAATATTATCCACGTAAAATTAAGTATAGCATCCAGGCTACTGAAGACACTCCACCTAATACACCAGAACACTGTATATTATCTACTTTAAGTGATAGAAAGATCCTTTTTTGCAGTTTACTAGTAAACTGATTACAATATAACATTACAACAAACAGGAACATAAGCTAGTGTACAGCATGGAAATGGCATAGCATATAAGGCTGTCTTCCTGCCATTCCCGCGAAAAAAAAGATATCAAGTCTTTTTAGCATCAGTGTATCGAAGTGCTTTCTCAAAAACGGGGTTGTCTGATCTTTTATTTGTGATTCAAGAGGGTTAGAATGTATTTGAGGATTAAGTGGTGGGAAAAGGAGGATGAGATACCAGAGGATATGGCTGACGGATGACGCAGTCGGGACACGTTGGGTTGTCACATTTGGAGTTAGGACGGGAATAATTATTCAAGGCTTTATCAATTAAGGACTTTTTTAAATTTGGGTCTATTTAATTGCTGCTGGGTTTGTGGGGTCCATCTATTCCAGGTTCATGGGAAGGAGTGTAAAGGCAATTCAGCAGAGAACTGTGTTTTTGGTTTGGTTTATCTAATTTACTGATTTGCCTTGTATTCATTCCTGATGGGTTTCTTTTTACTTGAAAGGTATCATCAAATGACATAGGGAGTTTTTTTTCGTCCATTCGTGCATAAAGAGGGAGACGTGAAGGATGTAGAGATCACTGAATTTCAGAATGCCACAATCTCTGAAAAGGGGATCTGTATGGGAGAGATATGATTTTTTTTGTTATTACCCGGACAGCTCTTTTTGTAGTTTTAGAATTCTATTGATGTAGGTCTAATGGACCCAGGCTTGGATACCATATATAAGATGACAATGAATCAGTGAGATGTATAATGTTTCCATTATCTTCGTGGGAAAGAATTTATTTGCCCTATTTGGTACAAAAATTGCACTTACTATTGTTGAGCACATCACAGAAATATGCTCTTTAAATTTCCTATTTTCATCCATATGTACGGCAGGAAATTTTATAGTTGTTTGTTCTTGCTCGTTACCAACTAGCTCACTATTCGTATTGTTTAGAAATAGTTTAATATCGTTCACCTTATACGAATCGTTTTGAGTGTGAAGTTGCATATATTTGGTTTTAGCAGGGTTGAGGGCTAGTTTGTTGGCGGAACACCAGTGGTTTATTTTGGCTAGTTCGGAATTTATATTTTCTGTAAGGGTGTCAAGATTGTTACCTGACCTAAAGGCCGTTGTGTCATCAGCAATGAAAAGTAAACTGAGTTCTGTAGATTCGTTAATATCGTTGACGTACAAAAATGAAACTGGGCCAGGAATGGACCCCTGTGGTACACCTGAATCTATGGGTGACGTTTCCGAAACAGTATTCAAGAACGAGACGAACTGGCTTCGGTCAGTTAAATAACTTTGAAACCACTGATGGGCAATACCTCTAATACCGTAGTATTTCAGTTTCGGGAATAGGATCGAGTAGTCGATGGTGTCAAATGCTTTGGAGAAGTCTAGGAATATAGAAAGGGTGCAGTTCTTTGTTGGTTTGTCATTTTCCGTCAGCACGCTATTTCGTAGGTGCAATATAGGGTGGACAGTTGAGTGTTTTGTTCTGAACCCAAACTGGTACTGATGTAAGATCTTATTTTTGTCTATGAAATCCACTAGCTTTTTATACATCAACTTTTCAAGTATTTTTGAGAATGTCGGGAGAATAATGATCGATAATTATTAAACATTTGAGGGTTACCAGACTTGAAAATTGGTATAACTTTGGCTATTTTCATTTTGTTGGCACATGGCCGGATGAAAATGAAGTGTTGATGATGTGTGTTAAGAGGCTGGCGACTACACAAGCGACGGCTTTCAAAAGTTTTGTAGACAATTCTCCTTGATCTCTTGTTGGTTTTGGGGACAATTTGGAAATACTAAAGATAACCTCCTGTGTATTTGTTGGAGTTACAAATAATGAGTTTCCATTATTATGCCTCATATAATGTGAAAAGTGAATATTTCTGTCGGCACTTGGTCATCTACAGTAACTGATGTCTCAATATTGACAAACAAAATGCATTGAACTTGTCGGAAATTTGTTTCGGTTCGTTTAAAGTGGTATTGTTATCGACAAATGTATTTGGGGGTTTAGTTTTTCGACCCCATTTATTAATGGCATTACGTAATATTTGCCATGTTTTTTTGTTTTTTTAGGTCGTATTTATTCTCTAGCAAGGTATTATGATAGGCTGACTTGTTTGCTCGTTTGGCACGGTTGTGATGTGACAGAATTGTTTGTAGTTCGCGATATGTCGGAGATTTCAGTTTTTTCGTGTACAGCTTTTGTTTGTGTACGGAAGACTCTGATAGTCCGACCTTCATCCAGGGTTCGCGTCTGATATATTTAGAAGGTACTTGTGTTATTTCCAATGGGAAAGATTCATCAAATGCTTTGTAAAAGGTATCGATAAACAGGTCATATGCTAGGGTGACAGCGGATGTGTCGAAGACGTCTGAAAAATCACCATCTAATAGGAGCCTCTTGAAGTGGTCAATGTTCTCTTTCTAGAAGGCGCGTTTATGACTTTGTGCTGGGCGTGCATTTTGTTTTTCAAAGTCGCCAGTGCAGAACGTTGCAAAGTGATCACTGATATCAGAAATGACAATCCCTGATACCTGTGTAGTGGAGTCATTACTAAAGATATGATCTTTAAGAGTTGCCGAAGTTTTGGTAACTCTTGTCGGTTTAGTGATGAGGGGCAAGAAACCTGAGCTGAATACAGAGTCGATAAAAAGTTCAGTTTTGTTGTGATTAGCGAAGTTGAGTAGGTCAATGTTGAAATCGTCCATAAGGTATGCTTTTTTATTTTCGAGGTTGATTTTATTCAATAGTTCGGACATTGTGGATAAGAAAAGGCCAAGGTTAGCTGTTGGTGCGGTGTTTTGTCTATAAATGATTCCAATTACGTATTTCTTTTTAGAGGTAGTCTCGATGAAAAGAGATTCAAATACGTGAGGTATGAATATTGACAAATCACTTCGTTGTTTGAAGCTAATGTTGTCATTAATAAATAACCCAACACCTCATCTGCCATCATCATCTGTTGGTCGTCTTTGATGAATTAAATGGTGATAGTATTCGAGTTCAAAACATATATCTTTTTTGATATCAAATATTTCAGTAAGTCCCATCAAATATATTTTTCGTAAGGAACATGTCACATAAAAGATTTTGGATATTTTCAAAGTTAGCATTCAAACTTCGGCAGTTCAAATTGAAAAGACAGAATGACTTAGTTTTTTTCTAGTATTTGCTTGCTACAATTCTCTGGTATATAGTACTTACTGCTTGAATTGTCAATAGTGTGTGGTGGGTCGGTGTCACTACCATCAAGTGAAGTGTTGAACTTGGACATGAAATCAAAAGCGTCAGAATTCTGGATCTCATCAAAAGGGTTATTATTAACCATCGTCCACCGTCAAGTAAAATTTAGAAAAGAAGTCGAGCATTTGCGAGAACGCACCGACGCTAACGATGTACAGATGTGTGCCAACTTAGAACGCCTTGTATGGCTTCGAGGAAAAACACACCCTTTCTGGTCACAACCTTCTTTCACACGAAATATAGATAATACAGATATAATATTGAAGCTCATGGGCAATGCAGTCATAAGCCGTATTAGCTTACAGTGTCCTGTTACTTAAAAAACCTCTCTTGAATGTGGCTCAATTTGGAAGTTTATTAAAGGTTCTGGAAAACAATCAGAATCAAGGTAAACCTATAACAGTGGTCGTTACATCCAAACAAACACACTTACATACTTCAGAAAACTGGAAGGCAAAGGTTTTATTAACAACAAATCGATTTGTTTGTTTGTTTGTTTGTTTGTTTGTTTGTTTGTTTGTTTGTTTGTTTGTTTGTGCTTGATGTCGCATTTATCAGCCAGGGTCACATCGTGTCAGATAGTTTTATGGGTGGAGGAAGCATCGTGTGGTTGACCACTAATTCAGCCATTTAATTTTGTCTGGCAGAGATTGGTAATTTAAAACCAAACTTTCAAGCACAAGTCTTTAATGACCATGGGGCCACAGTTTCTGGTGAAATGTTCGAAGAGTGCAGGAAATTTACTAAACTTGTCTTGTTTTATAAATTGCACTATAAACTGGGAACGAGCTGCAGATTCGATTTGAGACCTTACCCAACTCCCGATACAAGATGTCTGAGTGGATCGTTTGTATGTTGTGTTGAGCGAATAGGGGACCTGGTAGCGACTTTATGAACAATGGCGAATAAGATAACCCGAGATTCAGAGGAAAGCAGAATTTAACTTTGTTGGTCTATATAATGAAAAAAAACTCGTATCTCAATTGACTGTGATGACGACGATTCCAACTTTAGGGGCAGCGCTGTTCACTGCAACTACCACTGTCCCGATAAATTTCACTCATAACTTAACCCTTTACCCAACGCAGACGATATCAAGATTTGTTATTTTAAATATCATTTTTTTTAATTTTTCCAAAAATTTCAACAAAACTATAACATGTGCCTCCTCACTGGAACGAGCTCGACGAGCTCGTTCCAAAGAGGGGGCACATGTTATGGTTTTGTTGAAATTGTTTTGAAAAATAAAATTTTTCTCAGCTGCTGAATTTGCAAATTACGCGGGTGAATGTGGCCGATTCGTTGGGTAAAGGGTTAAGTGCCTGAATAATTCATTTTCAATATTTAATATCAGTTGTCAAAGCATGAGTGCTCATTGGAAAATGCTCAATGACCTACTGTTCAATTTTCTTCAGTCAGAGGACGCTTTTGACATCATCGGGCTCACAGGGGTCTTCAAAATACTACATGATACGTCTTATAATAATAATAATAATAATAATATTAATAATAATAATAATAATAATAATAATAATAATAATAATAATAATAATAATTGATTTTCTAGAGCGTAAAACCACAAATAGTGCTCTAAAACGCTTGAGAGAAATAAATACACTTTTCTAAAATAAAGAGTCACATCTGTTTTGGTTGCCTCTTACAGAGGTCCAGGAGAATGCTTCAGTAAATAGGAAAGTTTGAAGATTTCATTTGAAGACATCGAGATATTCTGAAATTCTGACACTAATTGGCAGGGAATTCCACAATCTGGGACCCACGATGGAGAACATACGATCATGAGCCTGATTAGATCTGCTAGAAGGTACAACTAGTTGAATTTGTTTTTTAGATCTGAGACTGCGTGATGGTTTATATACAGCGTGGAGCTCTTGCAGGTAAACTGGAGTCAGTTTGTGGATACATTTGAATACTAAGATCAATAATTTGAAATCAATTCTCTGTTTAACTGGAAGTCAATGTAGTTGTCTTAAAACAGGTGTTATGTGTTCAGAGCGTTTGGTACCAGTAATTATCCTAGCAGCAGTATTCTGAACTTTTTGAAGCTTCTGAATCAGTCACTGGGACAGCCCCACTAACACTGAATTACAATAGTCTAGTTGTGAGGTGATGAAGGAGTGCACAAGTTTTTCAAGTGCTGAATGGTTAAGATAAGGTCGCAGTCTTCCAACATTACGATGCTGTCAGTAGCATTTTTGACATATTTTATTGACATGGATGTCTAGTTTTAAATTTGAGTCCATAATCAGTCCAATATTCCTGGCCGATTCCCTTTTCACAGTGATGTTGTTTCCAACCAGATTTGATGTAACAGAGGGTGTAGGCATGCGAACCCCGGATATCTCTAAGAATTCAGTTTTAGAGTAATTCATTTTCAGTTTAAAGTCTATCACCCATTCCCGCACAAGATGTATGCAAGTTTCCATGTTATTGACTGCGGTGAATGAGTCACTTGGAACAGATGGGTTGAATGTGATGTACAGCTGGGTGTCGTCTGCGTACAGGTGATATGATATGCCATGCCTTTTAAAAAGGCGACCCAGAGAAGAAGTGTACAGAGTAAACAAGAGTGGCCTAAGAACTGAGCCCTGGGGAACACCACACTTTAACGTCCTACTTTCTGAACCGGTCTTATTGATATACATTTGTTGACTGCAACCTTCTAGATATGATGCAAACCACGATAAGACAGTTCCACATATGCCATGCTGTGTCAATGTCTGCACGAGAATTCCATGGTCGACTGTGTCGAATGCTGCTGACGAATCCAAGAGAACAAGCAGTACAGCCTTTCCCTCAGACACTAATTTAACAATGTCATTGTTGACTCGCAGTAAGGCTGTTTCTGTACTGTGGTTGACTTTATATGCAGGCTCGAAGGGCTCTAAAAGACCATTTTCATGCAGATGATTTTTGAGTTGTAAAGCAACAACCCTTTCCAACAATTTAGACAGGGAAGAGCCGTTCGATACTGGTCGATAATTCTTCAGGTTGTCTGGATCAAGAGATGGTTTTTTGATGAGTGGAGTAACAAGTGTTTTTTGCAATGGGTTTGGAACAAACCCCTCATGTAGGGATGCAGATATAATAGATGTTATGGCTGGCAGAAGATAATCAATTGTCACTTTCAAAAGGAATGTTGGAATTTGATCTAGATCATTGGATTTATTGGATGATGATAAAATCATTTTTCGAATGTCGTCTCCAAAGACAGAGTGAAAATTAGAAAAATCACTTTTTATGTCAAGATGATCAAATTCTGGTGGTTCACATGGTGGTACACTATCCAGAATTACTTGAATTTTAGTTATGAAATAATCGCAGTTTTTTCCTAAATTTCTTCAGTTTTTGGATGATCTGGAAGCATGACTTTTTGTCCTTTACCAAGGAGACTATTGGTTAGCGAGAACAGCACCCTTGTATTAGATGACTCCTCTATAAGAGAACTGTAGCACTCCCTCTTCGCCTTTTTGATGATCTTATTAGTTGTATTTCTTTGGTGGGAGAACATCTGCCGGTGAACCGCAAGCTTCATTTTATTGTAAAGACGCTCAAGTCTGCGACGCTGTTGTTGAGCAGCTCTAACATCTTCTGTAAACCACTCCACTTTTTCTCTATGAGTTATAATTTTGACTTGGGTGGTGTATGTTCAGCCATGATGCCCTTAAGAATTTCTTCAAATAAAGATAGCAATTGCTCAGATGATCCATGACTACTACAAAAATAGTTCGAACACAGAACTGATGAACTGATATCCATTTTCAAGGCATCAATATTTATGGATTTATATTTTCGATAAGTAATTTTCTTGGGGAATTTTTGAAGCTGCTAGTGTCAATTCGGCCAAGACCGCATAGTGATCAGACAATGCTGGATCTGTGACATGGACATTTTGTACTGACGTACTGTTTACTTTGACGAACAAGAATTAGATCCAAGGTGTGTCCTCTCTTGTGGGTAGGTCTTGAGAACAGTTGTGAATAGCCAAATGATTCAAACAAATTTTTGAATTGCTTGGCAAAAGTGTCATTTAAATTGTTACCTGGTATCAGGCGCTTGTGCATGATAGTCGACATGATGACGACGATGGTCATCGAGGTACAGGGTTTTCATCAAACGTGGTATTGATTTCAAAATTCCTCACGACCTGACTATTTTTATCCTACACATCCTTGAGTCCATATTTATTGATCTAAGAGAGTAATTGGGGTGCCCTATAGACCCAACACCCAACCCAAATTTGATATTGACCTGTTTCTTTCCAAAATAAAGGATGTAACAGACAAGATAAACAATGAGAATAAGCGGTCGCACATCATGGGCGACTTCAATATTGACCTCCTAAAAATAGAATCACACTCAAAAACTGATGAATTTGTCTATCTGATGTTTAGCCAAGGATACCTGCCTCTCATAACTAAACCCACCCGTATGACCTGTCACTCCACAACCCTTATTGATCCAATTTTTCCAGTAACATCCTCGCATATCAATAATTCCAGCATAATTCTTACTGATGTTTCGGATCACTTTGGTATATTTTATACTGAATGCTCTCCCAAAAATACAGACAAAGTTGAAATGTCATTCAGAAGGAAAATTAATCTTGATAGTATTGAAGTTTTTAAATAACTTTTGGGCGAAACAAGCTTCGCATCAGTCAAAGAGGAGCCTTACAGTAAGCTGAGTGAGATTTATTTTCATGAATTCGAAACGGCTTTACCGCTAACAGAGGTTCATTCTAACAGGAAGTTTATAAAACTACAGCCTTGGATGACAAGGAGGCTTATAACATCTTGCAACACAAAGAAGAAATTCTTTCAAAAGAAATTGAAGTGTCCCAATGAACAAAATATTCGAAACTACAAAAACTATAGTAACATATATAACAGGGACAAGAGGCAATGAAAAGTTATTTATTTCAAAAGAGTTCTGACGGATAAAAAATGCGACACGTGTAGGACATGGCATCTTCTAAACGAAACTATAAATAAAACTTAGCGTGCTATTAAACTTCCCACGTTTTTCGTCCACGAGAGTAATGAAATTAGTGATTCCTCTGGAATAGCCAAAGAATGTAATATTTGTTTCGCCAACGTTGGTAGGCGTACCATTGAAAAAAAAACCTAAGCCCGATAAACGATTTTCTGATTACATGAACAGGCATTTTCCTAATAATTTTTATTCAAGTCCAACAATTCCGCTTGAAATATTTGATACAGTCAAACCAATGAAATCTAAAAGGTCAGAAGACTGTGATGGTATAACACCCAACCTTTTAAACCACATAAAATGCCTTGTCGCTCCACCCTTAGCACACATCATAAATAATTCATTTGCCCAAGGGATAGTTCCTGACAGAATGAAAATTGCCAATGTGATTCCTTTTATTCAAATCTGGGGATGAGCATATGTTTTCTAATTACAGGCCAATTAGCATGTTACCTGCATTTTCTAAAGTTTTGGAAAAAACTTATGTCCTATGTCCGTGAGACTAATTATTTTCTTAAATAAATTTGAAATCCAATACCCAAAACAATAATAATAATAATAATAATAATAATAATAATAATAATAATAATAATAATTTTAAAGCCTATAATCCACACACGGTGCTCAGTGGCTGTACAATAATTGCATACATACATACACACACATACACACACATTCTCTCACAGATACATTGATACATGGATCACTATTACCATTTAAAGTGCCCAACGCCACATCAGCAATCATGGCGATAAGCGACAGAACCTAAAAGAAAAAGGGTATTGAATAAAACAACATAAAAAAATAAAAAAACAAAAATACAAAATAAACTACAACTTTACCAAAACAAGTATGTGAGTGTAACTTGACGAGTAACGAGGCAATCCTCACTGACTCAGTCACACCCACGCACCTGGTAATGCCAGTTTATGACCAAAATTAAAAGACCACTGAAGGAAATGCCTTTCACAAAGGTGGGTTTTAGTACCAGACTTGAATGATTCAAGTAATTTACTATTTTTATGTCGATTGGAAGAGAATTCCAAAGCCTTGGGCCAGTAACCGCAAAGGCCCTATCACCAGTACTAGTAAATTTAGATACGGGCTGAACCAGATTGAGTTGACCTGATGACCTAAGAGACCTTGGTGGTTTGTGGAAGGTAAGCAGATCGGACAAGTAGGATGGTGCAGATCCCAAGAAACACTTAAACACCAAAATGACCATTTTAAATTGAATTCTTCGCTTAACGGGTAGTCAGTGTAACCCAGAGAGTACTGGTGTTATATGGCAGTACTTTTGAGTTCTGGTTATGACCCGTGCAGCACAATTTTGGATGTGCTGTAGCTTTTCAAGAATAGATGTTTTAGAGCCAATCAGAAGGGAGTTGCAGTTGTCGAGGCGACTGATAAAAAAGGCATGGACAAGCTGTTGTGACGTCTGAGTATCAATGAAGGATCGAATTTTGCTAATATTTCTAAGATGAAAAAATGCACTGCGAGAGACATGTTTGATATGTTCATCAGCGGCCAAATTTTCATCCAAGAAATAACCTAAGTTTCGAACACAGCTACTGGGTTTTATCGCAGAACCTCCAATATTGAGGGACAGTTTGGATATTTTTGATAGTTGATGAGGTAGACCTATATATATTACTTCTGTCTTGCCATCGTTCAGTTTAAGAAAGTTTTTAGTCATGCATGCATTGATGTCTGAAATACAAAGTTCAATCTTACTGCATGCTTCGGGCTCAAAGGCGTGAGTAAAACTAATATACAGCTGTGTGTCATCTGAGTAAAAATGAATGTCAAGGTCATGTCTTCGGATAATGTCACCGAGAGGTAAGACATAGACAGTGTACAGTAGGGGTCCAACACCGATCCTTAAGGGACGCCAAAAAACGTAGTGTGACCTTGTCTCACGACTCACTGCCAATAACGACCCTCTGTGTGCGACCATTAAGGGACGACGAAAACCAATTAAGTGCTCGGTCAGTAAGGCCTATTCTCACTGCCAGTCTTTTAATAAGTATGTTATGGTCTATGGTGTCAAACGCGGCGCTTAAATCCAACAGAACAAGACATGTTAGGTTGTACCTGTCCGTGGAGAGAAGGATATCATTTTGGACCCTTAGAAGTGCTGTTTCTATACTGCAGTTAGATTTGTATGCAGACTGGTTAACTTCGGCTAGGCCGTGGGCTGCCAAATGAGAATTCAGCTGAGAAGCCACCGCACGCTCAATAATCTTTGATAGAAATGGAAGATTAGAGACCGGTCGGTAGTTTTTCAGAACCTCTGGGTCAAGTGTTGGCTTTTTGAAAAGAGGTTTTACTAAAGCGTGTTTCATGCTTGTCTGAAAAACGCCAGAGTGGAGGGAGGCATTTACCAGTTTCAAGATCGGTGTAGTTAACTCCGAAAGAGATGCTTTTAACAATCAAGTTGGAATGATATCTAGCATACATTGTTTAGATGGTACCTTGCATATTAACCTCTGCATATCTGTTGTAGCCAAAGGTTTGAATTGGGACAACTGTGCAACAGCTTTAACACAGGTGCATGGCATGTCGGCCATCTGCCGAAGATCGGATTGTGAGCTTGTATCAAGCGAAGCTCTAATAGTCTCAATTTTTTCGGAAAAGAAAGAAGAAAATCTATTCGCAGGGTCTTTGGATGGCGAATGCTCTGGGAGTACGGTTGTCTTTTGACGATACAGAAGCTTCTCAAGAACGACAGACAGCGCATTATGGGAATTAACATTAGCTGATAATAAGTCCGAAAAGTATTTCTGTTTCGCGGATTTGACCAGTTTGTTAACAACATTTTGCTGGTTGACAAACATCTCTCTGTGAACACATAGTTTCGTTTGCCGCCACTGAAGCTTTAGTTTGCGTCATAAATATTTTGCGCGCCTAATCTCATCACTGAACCACTGTGAGGAAGGGCGTACGCTAAAAGTGCGTGTTTGCTGAGGCGCAAACTTGTCAATAACCTCTTGGAGTGCGCCAGTGAGGATGTATTCAATGCTGTCAACAGTTTGCATCTCGTTAATTTTAGCGACAGGAGACGAAGCAATAGCATCCGCAAACTTAGCAATGTCAGTACTTCGGTACTTGCGGTATGTGACTTTCTTCCGGACAGGGGAGGGACGAGGAAGTGCCAAATCGAAGATAATCATAAAAAAGGTCAGAGATTGCAGGATCAACAATTAATACATTTTTAACAAGATTAGCCTCGGATTCTCTGGTGATCAGCAGATCTAATGTGTGCCCATCTTTATGGGTTGTGCCACGAACATGTTGGCGTAAATTCATTGAACTGATAAGTTCACGTAGTTTAGAAGAATCACTGGAAGTTTTCTTCTCCATCTGGAAATTGAAATCACCTCCAATGATGAATTTTCCTGGCAGCGCAGTAATGCATCCTAGGAAGTCTTGGAATTCGCTAATGAACTGGTTGACAGTGAATTTGTTTTTGGAGCTCTGTGGGGGTCGATAAATGACAATAAGGCGAACTGAGTGTGAGTCGATCGTTACAATTGTGCCAATGCACTCGAATGTAACCCAAGTCTGAGATGCCTGACGCTTAACCGTCACAGTGTTATCACAGATTACACCTCCACCTCGCTGTGACTTCCTGGGGTTGTGTGTAAGAATCTTGCCGTTCGTAATGATCTCTCCGACAGTCAATGTGTCGTCTGGAGTTAACCATGTTTCAGTTATCATGGATATTGAAATATTGTTATCGTCGAGTAAGCTTGCAGTTTTGTTCATTATCGAACGAGCATTCACAAGGCACAACTTGAGATAGTTAGATTTGGAATCGGTCGTGACTAAGTTAATAGGGATAAGATTTTGAACATTTACAGTTTTGGATTTAAATTGTTTATGTCGTCGTTTGCCACATTTCTTATTTCGTCTCTTGCGAAGGATGCCAAAAGATTTAATATTATTTATCACATCATCACTGTGGAGAAGAAAGGAGTTGTAAGTCTTTAGATCACAGTTATCGAATGATGGTTTTAATGCACGCATTTCTGCAGACCTGCATTTGAACCCAGAAAATATGTGATTTCGGGTGACGAGTGTAGTGGTCATTCTGTGTGTTGTGCGGAAAGCTTGTCGTTCAGCAACAACGCAAGCGCACACAATGCAACTATTGTTTGTATTGAAAAAAATATTATTGTTTTAGGAAACAACATTCGACTATTCATCCCGTATTACAATTTTTAAAATACGTTGAACAGGCTATTAAAAAAAATAGTAAGTATAGCACACTGGCTGTATTCCTCGACATCTCCAAAGCCTTTGATACTATAAATCACAACATACTGTTAGAAAAGCTTGAACATTATGGAATAAGGGGCATACCTAATAATTGATTTAGAAGCTATTTAAGTAACAGATTCCAGTATGTTAGCTACGGTGATCAAAACTCTGATTTGGTCGGAATATCTTGTAGTGTTCCGCAGTGTTCAGTACTAGGTCCTATTTTAGTTTTAATACCACGCGAGATTCCACTTCTTTAAATCTATTATCCTTTGCTGATGACACCACGGTATATTCCTCTGATTCAGATATTAGCAACGTGGCTATTTTAATTAATAGGGAATTGAATAAAATTTACGAATGGTGTTCTGTGAACCGCTTAGCTCTGAATAACACAAATTAAATTTTAATAGGATTAACCCAAAACACATCTGTCTCTCTCAATATACATATTAATAACCAAATAATCAAAAAGGTTGGCTCCAGAGTCCAGAGAGGCAGAGAAATCACTGAAGTTTCTTGGCATCTCTATCGATGACAATTTTTTTTTCAAAGACCATATCGTGCGAGTATGTTCCAAAGTTTCACGTGCAAATTATGCCCTGAGCAAAGTAAAAAAAATCTTTCCGCCCGATGGCATGAAAACTCGATATTATGTGCTGGTTTATAGTCATCTCGAGTACAAAATCCACGTCTGCGTAAATTCGAGATTACTCAACAGACTTCTCGTGTTGCAAAAATGTTCTCTGCGTATTATAAACAATAAAAAATTAACTCTCATACAGGTCCACTGTTTATTAAAAATAAAATCCTCAAAGTAAATGATTTGTTCCGACTAAAGGCTCTTCTGTTTGTATTTGACTGGAAATGCAGTAATCCTCACATCATTTACATGTAGCAATTTCTTCAGATTAGTAGTTGATATTTCCAAAGTTGTGGAGTGATTTGAATCAGGAAGTGTGTTCGCTAACTAAAAGGAATACGTTTAAGAAAACCTTGATTTCCATATTCCTATCCGCCTACCTACGCAATTGATCTCACTGATTGATTTGTTTCTGTTTATTTTTATTTGGTACCTTATATGTGAATACTCCATATTGTCTGCATCCTTTTGAGGTTTTTTAATATTTTTGTATTCATAGAATCGTACCCATAGAATGACTTTGCGTTACTATATAGAAAGTGTACTTGGGATCGTGCCTATCGCAGGTATAAAAATATATTTTTTCATTTTGAGGTGAAAACAAAAATCAAACTGTCTTTGTGAGAAGGCTTAGAACATAGGCTGTCAAATGTAATTGCAGAATAAGTTTTAGATCAGAATATATATACCTTTTTCTTTACTTAAGATTTCCATTTCTTCCTTAACTTGATCACTCCACCATGTAACAGCAACATGAAGACTATAGTCACAACATACTTTGCTATCAGCCCAACCTCGCCATTTATCAAAGTCTTCTAATAATGATACATTCTTTGACGGTATTACAAAGTCCACTACAGAAAGAACAAATTTCAAATTTCAAAATACATCTCTGTACCATCACAAATATGACAAAAGTATACGTTTAGAACCACGTTGATCAATGACATGCTAATATGAAAAGAATAGATATGCGGCGATAGAGGAATACTTTCATTTTCCGAATAAATGTATTTTCCAAATCCTTCACCTTCATGTAAACTGTCTCAGAGTGGGAAATCATTTCAATTCATTATTCAGGCCAAAATATTCCACCGAACTCATCTTTGTAATTGATAATTGATGCCTACAAATTACAAACATGATCCAAAATTAGAGGACATAACAGATAGCGTGGTTTGTTTTTTTTTTTTTGTTTTTTTTTGTTTTTTTTTGTTTTTTTTGTTTCTTTTTTTTGGGGGGGGGGGGTGGGGGGGAGTTGTCCGGTTTCAAAAGAACTGATTTAACTCTTGAAGGCCAGGAGAATTTTATTGGGTTTAATCCTCGGAACGGAAATTTTACGGTTGTAGTTTTTGAAAGTCAGATATGATACCGGAAATTTACCGGTCTTCGTTTCTAAATATCAGTCCAGATACTCGGGAAATTCATACAATTCATAGAACAGTACCGGGGATCAAAGGCTGCGTTCCGCAACATTTGATTCCCGATTCTAGTCTATGAATTTCCCGGGCATTAGGGCTGCTGATTTTCAGAACCGGTTATCTGGAAATTCCCGTTTGCGAGAATTAACCATAGTTCCAACGACGAAGCTGATCTCGTAAGAAAATGGTATTCCCCATAACCTCATGAACTATAATACGCAATCATTGATACTATGATCTACGAATTTCTAGTATGCCGAGATTGACTTTCAGAACCGAAACCATAGAGTCGTAATATTCCCTTCCCGAGATTAAACCTTAAAGTTTATACAATTTTCCTACACATGAACAGCCAACATCCTATGACTTTGCAACTGTGTCTACGAAAGTCTTGGATGCCTAAAAAGGCAGCCAAGGCTTTCCCCCAAAATTATTTTTTTCTAGTAGAATTTGATTCTGTTATGCCTACCACACCGACCACAATGAGCTTACCCCCATTCCACCGCTCTTTGTTCAGAAAATGCGACAATTTGAGAGTCACCTGGCGGGTTGGCCCTGAGGGAACTTTTGCATGCTGGAAGACGAAATATTGATCAAATCCTGATCAACATACCAAAAGGTGCATGGCGTACTTATGTGGTGTCTGAACTGCTTTCGGAGTGTGGTGGGAAGCAATTCGATTCCAAATTCTCGGGTAGATCATAACCTTGTGTCGGTGTGGTCGGTTTTAAAGGAAACAAATCTTACTTGAAAATTAAATTCTGTCCATATTTCCACCCCTACACAACGTTCTGAATGAAGAATTGGAGGTAGTGCACACTCACACACACACACACACACACACACACACACACACACACACAGTCTTGTTTTCCCTACATACCGAGGTACCCCATTGTCTGTCCTTTGTGTGGACTAACGGTTTCAACCTCGTTTTGCCGGTACAGTTCTGGGAAAACAACCGAGGTAAAGGGTTTCTTTTGTCTTTTGTACCTCGGTAAGGCGAAACACGCAAACTCTTTTGTCTAGTTACCTCGTCAAGTTGGTAAGACAAACGCACACACACACACACAACACACACACACACACACACACACACACACACACATATATATATATATATATAGATTTGTGAGCCGTATAGGTCGTAGTTGATATAGTAAAAGAATAATAACACCTTTTCGACCTATGATTAATGTTTTACACTAGCTTTCGACCTTCTCGGTCTTCTTCCAGAGATAAACTGGTAAGAATGAAAAGAAAATACAGTTCAAGTGAAAGAACACGTAATTACGTTTGACGTAACGTAAATTCCGGAGTTGAAATAAATCGAAGGAAAAAGTTTGTTGTGAAGCTAGTCACTGCCACGCAGACATAAAACCAGCGTCTCTATTTATGCCTCTATTATGGCTGTTGAATGCCCATATTTACTTCAGCTCAACAGTTCTCCTATGCGCATCCCTCAAATTTCCATCGAGAACCCGAACACGAATATCATCTACGGAGTGTGCTTGCAGGTTAAAGTGGTTAGCCACTGGCAAGTCATCTTTGTTTTTTATGTTCTGTCTATGCCCTGTCATAGGAACATGCTAAGTCGGCCGCCGATATGGTTTTGTTGAAATTTTTTGAAAAATATATTTTTTTCCACTGATTAATTTGTAAATTACGCTGGCGAGTGCGGTCTATTCGTTAGGCAGAGTGGTAATGCAGATTGGTAACTGAGCTACATCCGGTACTTGGTTCTCAGGTAAACACGAAGTATGTGTTTTAAAGGTAATAGTATCACCCATGCTTCAATAAAATTCAGATTCTATTTTAAGAGCATGACATTCATCAATGCGTTGTACGTAATTTGGCCCATGTCAGCATCATCAAGAAGTTCAAAAGTCGCTATCAATTCAAACTAAAACGCAAGAGCGATTTCATTTAATTTATAGCCTTAACGTAATGAACATACATGTCTGTTTGAGTGCTAGAAGCCACCATCATGGATCTGCAGGAAAGTACTGAATGCCACTTGAGTGTTTTTACACTGTTTGCATCAGCGTTTTGTTTGCTCGGCAGTAGCATTGTTCATTACAAATAGTTTCGTTACAATTGTACAAAAAACAATTACTAATGAACAGAATCTTGCAAAACAAAGGTTTCCCTTGTTGTTAATGTGGTACGTTTAACACTTTACCCAACGTAAGGGGAAAAACCGGCCAGCGCTATTCACAAAAATCGGCAATTAATTTTTATTATTTTTTTCACTTTTTGTCTCAAATACATAGGTTATGACCCCTCATTGGAACGAGCTCGTCAAGCTCGTTCCAATGAGGGGTTATAACCTATGTTTTTGAGACAAAAAAATTAGTTATTCAAGAATTTCTTTTGCAAGTGTCGTCTGCTTTTCATGTTAGGTAAAGGGTTAAACAAAATATGCACGCGATACAAATCTCCTCTGGGAAATAATGTAGTACTCTACCAGCTAATGCAAAATGTTTAATGAGATTGGAAAGGAAGGGATCAGATCACCAGGACGAGATGAAGGTCGAAAATCAAAGATCCAATTCCAGAATATTCCATGGAGAATAGTTCTTTACATTTGTGCCAAATTTGGTGACTGTCAGACTGTAGCTTTAGTGTTGTTGATGACTTAATCCAGTTATGTGCAGTCATGATCTTGTTGAGCACACATTGTACTTTTGGCGTCGGATGATAGTCACACCCGTCTGTCCCATTCCAGTCAAGCGACATACCGTCGACTGCGAAGGAAACATTGTCTAGACAGGAGAAATTAACGCATTCAGCTGATTGTTCATTATCGCTGTGAACAGGACAGAGATAGGTGTTCCCGGTATCTAGAAATTCAACTTAGTGACCTACGTCTTTGCTCAGCGTCCATTCTGACGGAAGAGTGAAGTATCTTGCCTTTTCGAGACAGAGAGTCGACCTGGTATGTGTCGCATTAGCATTTGAACAGGGACGTAGGAACCGAGGGGACACGAAAGACACGTGTCCCCTCCCCCACGTTTTCGTCCGGAAGGAATAGTGCCGTGTTGTAAAGAAAGTGAATCAAGTAATTATGAGAACCTCATCCAAAAACCTGTCATGTTTTTACGGTGTGCAATGGTCTAGTAGTTACTTGCTAGACACCTGATTGTCAGGCGGTGCTGCCGATAGATCTATTAATGATGGGGTATCAGAAACCAACATAGCTGTAACATATGACTCCTCTGTGGGATGTGATTGTCTGGAACGTTCCATCGAGGGGACACATGATATGGTCTTGTTGAAATATTTTGAAAAATTTCAAAAGAAATATTTAAAATTAGAAATGTTTGATATCGTGTTCGTTGTGTAAAGGGTTAAGTTGTTTCCATTTCCATGTAAAATTCAATTGTGATAGACCGATCGATATACTGCTTCTCCAGAGAGCCCCATCTACCTAACACTTATGAACTAGAAGTTGTGACGTATATAATATCTGTATATATACTGATTCAAAAAAGAAAGTATAATAGAAACAAATGTGAAAACATGGCATATAGGATGAAATATAATAGTTCTAATGTTGCATGTTTGTGGACAAGAAGTCGTGTGAAGAGTTCAATGACATGTTGTTGTTGTCCACTACCCGTATATAATTTTCTACGGATTTCAAAATAGCACGTGCTACCCGAGAATTGAATGGGTGACCGACGATTGTCTTTGTGTTATGTTGTTCTAGAGAGCCTGGGTTTTTGTCTTCCAACATTTTAAAAAATGCCATGGTTAACCGAAAATCAGAGGTTGCGTGCCATTGGAATGCATGAGGCTGGGATACCCCCAGTGAGCTCGCTGCTCAGTTCGGAGTCACTGTGGCCACTATCTACCGTCTCATGGGAAGGTATAGAACCACTGAATCTACTGCCGACCGGCCGCGTTCACGTCGACCAAGAGTTAGGACCCCTGCACAAGACCGACACATCAGGACGTCTTACTTGCAGGATAGCTTCCTTCTGGCGACGAAGACAGCAGCAATTACTCCTGGTAGAAATAACAATAGAATCAGTGCACAAACTGTCCGCAACAGACTCGCTGAACACGGCATCCGCTGTAGGCGTCCATACCGCGGACCAATCCTTACCCAACGTCATCGTACCGTCAGAATGGAATGGGTACATCAGCGTGTTCGCTGGACACAGCAGCGTTGAAGCATAGTTCATTTTAGTGATGAATCACGATTTTGTCTACGGCGCGCTGATGGTAGAGTGTATCGCCTACGAGGAGAACGGTTTTCTGATGCTTGCGTGCGGGAATGCGACCGTTTCGGCGGGGGTTGTGCAATGGTTTGGGTAGGAATTTCCTTGTACTATCGAACGTAGTTGATCTTCATCGATGGTAATCTGAATGGACAGCGATATAGGAACGAAATTCTTAACGCTGTTGTCCCGTTGTTCAACGCTAACGTCCGATTGCAGTTATTCCAGAAAGACAATACCCGATGTCACGTGGCGCGTATCTGTCGTGACTTTCTTGAGGAGCAGAGCATCGAACTTCTTCCCTGGTACCCACTTTCGCCAGATTTGTTGCCAATCGAGCATCTTTGGGATCAAGTGGATCGTCGGGTACGACTTCATGATCTTCAGACGTTAGGGGATTTACATAATGTTCTAAGGCAGGAGTGGAACGCCATACCACAGGGTGATATCCAGACATATCAGGTCCATGCGCCGTCGATGCCTTGCCATCCAAAGAGGAAAACGGTGGACATACACGCTATTGACTGCATGTGTGAACTTTTCATTTCACCCCATGTCTGAATTGCGACGCCCTGACGTGACGCCGGCAACAGTAAGAACATGAAATTATGCAAATTCATACAGCTAGACTCGTAATATGAATTTACAATAATTTGTTTCGGATTAGTCGATAATACTAAAAAGGTGTTCCTCAAAGTTTATTATACTTTCTTTTTTGACTCAGTATATTAAACAATCGCATGCTACACAAATTATATATACGTAACATGCAAGACCCACCCAACCACCCAAGTTACACGATAGAACTCTTGACATCCTGATATTGATATTGATATTGATATTTTATTCACCAGTATACTAAACAAATACAAAGTTGGCAGATGTGTGTGAATCTGCAATATCCAAGTTTACAAGAATAAAGCACATACACAACCAGAAAAAATATAATTCTATAAATGTGTACTGGCAGGGGAAGGCATATCCAGATTGGGTGTTGTTCTGCCTTTCCCTATGGAGGAAAAAGACAGAAAGTGAGACAGAATAACGAAGATAGCTCGAGTATCTGTTTGAAGAAGATGTATATATATATATATATCATAAGTCACAAAAGGACAAATTCAGGAGAGTCACGACACGTTTTTTTTTTTTTGCGTGACGAATAATGAAGTTGTTACATGAAGGACAATCGTAAAAACGTATACCAGCGGAAGTCTTCAGAAGACCGAGGTGAAGACCGTTTACGGTTCAAAAAAGACAGAATACTTGACAAATTATTAAAACTATTATTTAAATTATTTAAACCAAAACCTCGATAGAAAGATCGTGACTGCAGACACGGACATGACATTTCCCCCCTCCAAAACATAACGATTAATGAATGTCCACCTGTCAGAATAAACGGGGAAAGGTGTTATATAATACAGGACAGTTTTATATATTTGCATATATGCGTGTGTAATTAATACTTG
Source organism: Pictodentalium vernedei (assembly GCA_031216915.1). Classification (NCBI taxonomy): domain Eukaryota; kingdom Metazoa; phylum Mollusca; class Scaphopoda; order Dentaliida; family Dentaliidae; genus Pictodentalium; species Pictodentalium vernedei. Next base: position 244,574,646 of record CM062289.1, read on the forward strand.
CCGTGCCAACTTCCCCGACGTTCCACGCTGGTCTTTTCAGTAATGTAGGATGTATTACTGCACCAAACAAGCATTTTTGCACGCTGTACAACGATCACAAATTTATCAGTTTTTTCCGAAAAAGACTGCAATTTGTATCTGAATGGCCGAAAGAAAGATAATACATGTCCTTGTTTACACCCTTTTTATCTTTTAAAATAGTATTCAGGGATTCGAAGTAAGGTGTCTCCTGTAATACAGAATTCGCCTTTTCAACATTTTCTCCCTTCATATCTGTGGTACTAAATTTAACATGGCAGAAATCGTAAGTAGGAACATTTAAAAAACGAATTGTTCAGATGCATTCAAATACTCGGAAACATGCCCCCCAACAGCATATTCCATCCTTCTTGTGACAATTCTATCTGTAATAAGGGATCTAATTGTTTCATCAGCAGCTGATCCTGTGACCCTGCGAGTGACGAAGTTCTCCCTAATGTTCTTGTTCAATTTACCCGAGAGTAAAGTTGCGCTAAGTTGACAATGCTGCTGCTCGGGAAGAGTTTTATTTGTGCTGAGAGTATTATCTCGGCTCATAAGCTCAAGGCTGTCTGACTTCAAGACTGTCATCAGCATGGATACTCGTGAGATCTGAAGAGGACACTTCAAACGTCTTGGATGTTGAGAGGTGCAGGGTAACGGCATCCGCACTCAGTGGAAAAGGCAAATGGGATATTCCATCTCCTTCAATGTCGTAATCTTGTGTCTCCTGGACATTAGATATGCGTCGGATCCAGTAACGTACTTACCCTTTAACAACTTGTCCTTGAGTATCACGTCTAGTAGTTTGAAACGTACTTGCGATGTCTGGAACGGTCACATTGTGTACTTGAATAGATTTCTACAGCTGTGCATTTTTCCACAGACAGTACAGGCTTACTGGGTGATCTTGAACTCCGATGGAGAGAGAAACCGAGGTTTCACTTCCGGGAGACGCTTGAACAAGAAATCAAGGAACAGAATCGTCATCATAGTCATCTGTCTGAAACGCACGAAATATCGTCATCTGTAGATACATATCCAGTGGCCACTGAAGGTGTTTGATGACCAGGGCGAGAGGACATGTTATCTTTTAAGTCGGCAATGATCCACCTCTGCCTGGGCAAAGAGGAGCTTTGATCATGCCAGAAGGAAAGCATACATCGGTTCCGTGATAACTTTGGCTAACGTAGCATAGGAATCACCTAGTCTCCTACAAGTAGAGTTCCCACGTGGAGATGGAGAGCGATGACATGTTGTAATATAGTAAAGAGAGCAGTGGCGATGTCGCGATTGACGCATCTCTTTCTTCCTGTCCCTCGAGACGTCGGCATCAGGATGTTCATCATGGAAACCCTTATGGGAGGTAAACAACCCGTGGCAGTTTGATGAAGGACTTGTGAATGAAGGATCCACCAACGGGTATGTAGGGCGAATCGAAGACTGTGACCTTGGTGTAGTAACATCACGACCCCTTGTGTGGTGGCGGCCATCATCTGCTGGAAGTGCCCTTGGGCGCACCCGGTTGCATTCGGATTGATTTGAACGGCATCCCCTGGTGGAGCGGTATAACATCTAACCGGAGAGCCCCAATGCTCGGCGCGATCGCGCACTTAAATATCTGCGGGTTGTGCATTAAAAGTGGTGTGCTTGACCTGAAGGGATAAAGTCATGATCAGTTAAATTAAAAAGTGAAAGTTCAAGAAGAGGTGGATAAAGGGGTGTATTTCAAATTAGAAAGAAGAGTGTAATTAGACCTAAGCAATTGTCATTTATCTAACCGTGTACTAATGTGCAATAAAGAGAAGAAACTCACTTATCATGGTAGTTCCACCAGCAAGGGCCGCTTTAGTTCCAATGTAGAAGTCATCGACTGAAACAGCAGTTGGATAAGGGAACTGTAAGTGTGTATGTGGATCAATGCCACCTTAAAAATAAAGAAAAATGCCAAACTTCATAGGACCATTCTTTCAATAGTTAGTGACAACACTGGAAAGCTGATGTTTTTTTTAATTCTCAAGGATTTTTTATTGTAGAGGGCAGAAACTCTGACATAAAGTGTTGGAAATGACATAAATTTGATCTTTCCCTGCAAATTAACCTGAAAGTGGATAGCAAATATCAATTTGATATTGTAACAGGTCTAACCGAATGATGGTCATGTAAGGATGCTGGGCCAATCCAGAACCCTGAGGAACTCTTGGATCAGGTTCTCTCTTTCTCCCTGGCTCCTTGTAGAAATAATAAGAGCTGCTTTCTGTTAATGATTTAATTTTCCGTTTTCAGGTCTTCCAATCAATCTTTACAATAATAATATAATGTTTATCACATATCTAACTTCTTGAACAATATGTCTTGAGTCTTTACATCAGTGAACCTTTATGTAGGTCATTGAAACCTTGGGAATTATATAAATGGTAAATTGTGAGAGCTTATCAGGATTCCATTATTAACCCTTTACCTAACATGAAAAGCAGACGACACTTGCAAAAAAAATTTTTGAATAACTAAATTTTTTCATTTTTTGTCTCAAAAACATAGGTTATGACCCCTCGTTGGAACGAGCTCGACGAGCTCGTTCCAACGAGGGGTCATAACCTATGTTTTTGAGACAAAAAATGAAAATATTTTGAAAATTAGTTGGCGATTTTTGAGAACAGTGCTGGCCGGTTTTGGCCGTTACGTTGGGTAAAGGGTTAATACTAGTGATAGGGTAATGGTCCCATTTAGAGAATATAATCTATAGCCTAGGCCTTCCCATTGAATTGAGTGATAAACGATTATTGGGGAAGAGAGACTTATTTCATTCTAAAGAATGACCCCCAATTGTGAAAGATGGCATGATTCTGGTTTGGGTTGTATTTTACCCTTTAGAGCTTTTTCCTTTTCCTGATGTGTACAGTAGGGCAGTCAGAACAAGAATGGCGAAAAACGTCGCCGGCGTCGAATTTATACCTTTTGGAGCGTACCACCTGGCGTAATTCCCCCAATTACGTTACGTACGGGTGCCCGGATTCCTGCGAGATCTCTCAGGATTCCGGTAAACGGAAGCCATTGGGTTACACAACTACAGGAATAACCTGTTAATTTAACTTGACTATAAATATTACACATAAAAGTGGTTAAAATGAATCCCTAACTATTTACATAAATACTGTTGATACAAACATTATTTTGGCACCCACATACATGTATATAACGCCACACTTAATTCCGTAATTAAGTGTAACTTTATATTCGTAAATACTTTCAAGACTATCGGTACGAAATGGTTACACTGGAAGCGTTAGAAACTTGTTTTTCTGGAACGCAATATAACTTCTCTCCAGCTGAACAAAAATAGACAGGTCATGTGACAACAACAATGACGACAGTGGAAGCGAAAAGCTGGCAAATAGATCTTACAGAATAAATAATGCAGTTTTTGTGATTGTTAAGCGTCGTAGACTTATAGAACTTGCCTATCCAAATAAAAATGGATTTAATAATCGGGAGGCAATGCGTAAGAAAAATGACATTGAGTACAAATGATATAAATTTGTTGACATGACCGATTCTCGCAACGAGAAAATTCGTCTGCATAATATGACCGACAGTGAAGCACATGGACTGTCGGTACCGACATTTCTTATGATTAATTCAACACACGAAACGACGAACGCATCGAAAATTCCAACTATAAACAATAACAATGGCATGAAAATAAGTAAGTAGCGTGGGGATGACACTGCGAATGTCACCTATGAGGATCGTACATGTAACTGAGCACGCCTAACTTCGTTGTACATCAATCATCAGATGACAGTACAAGTTAATTCAAGATCAAGGTGTCAGGGAACACCTAAGGCCCCGTAAGGCCTGGGCTGACGTGGGGTTATTTAGTCCCGCTGATGAAGTTGCGGGAAAATTAGACCAACGTGGAGGGTCGGAATCCAAGTGTCGCGAACTCGGCGCAGAGAGCTGAGTTAGACCGACGCCGTGATTCCTTCTCTGCCAAATTGTCCTGAAATAGGTTCGATTTCCGTTAGGTGTGATTCCTAATCACTTCAGGCTGTATAATGGAAAGAATGATTTAAAGTAACAACGATTCTTTTATTTACACATAAAAATAAATCCGTTTCAATATTTCAACAATCAACAATTCAATTCTTTTCACAGAAAATGGGTCACTACGGTTAAATAATTCTAAAAAATCATATAGTCATTCTATAGCCCTGTACTGGCACTATAGTCTACACACTGGAAATGTTACTACCGTGAGCTCGCCATAAGAGCTTCACAAATCTGAAATGTTATTACTGTGAGCTCGCCATAAGAGCTTCACCCGCTTAGGCTCAAATGTCAACGTCTGCGCGTAACTGTACCTCTGGCTGTCGGAGGGTTCCGACCAGCAATGTTCGTCATCTATAAACCACCGTACTTCTGATTTGGGTCAGATATTGTCTACTCATACCTTATGTGCCTTTTGAAAGTCCTCCGTGAAAGTCCTATTGAAATATCCACCGTTCCTGGTTGAATTCACGATTCACAGATGCCCCTTTTTGTGCTAGGGCGAAATTGTCACTCACACCGATCTCCAGTCGGTATTACGATGTTCCGACAGCAAAATAAACTACTCAGAACGCAATCAGGCTGACGCTTCAAAGGGTTAATACGCACAATACAATTAACCTACACTTCTGACTATTGCAGGACGATACCTGCTACTCGACAATCTAAACTTTAACGTTCCACCTGGGGTGTTCCTTCTCACGAATTCGGCCCCGTAGCCGCCTATCAACTTTAAGCTAAATCAATCATGGAATGCCCTCTCTGGCGATTCCAGCCGTTTCAGGGTCCTGTGATCGAAGGTACCCTTATGCCAGGAAACAGAGTCCGCCTGTCCTGGACTTCACCAACGCGTGTGTGACCCCAAGTGTGTGTCTAATGCTCTGCTCTTCCAGGTATATATACTTTTTACCCTAAACTGTCAGGTGGACCGACGCTCATCTGTCCACCTGTCAAAACGGTGGGAGATGACGTGTATCGAGGCAGAATCAATACAAGTTATCTCACGCGTGACTTAACGCTGACTTCACTTGTCTAGAAAACCGATTCGTTCTTGCCATGATTGTTATAACTTATGATGACACGACATTTCTATCTTTTAGAATCTCGTTTCTCAATTTACCGTGACGACATCTTGACATCAACCGATTACGTCTCGTAAGACTCCGACTACTGTATAAATTAAACGAGATTAGACCTTATCTAACATACCGTTTCTCCCCTGGGTCCCTGCGCTAAAGCTGGATATACACCACGTGTGTTTTTTTCTATGTCCAGCTTTACAGAGAAGTGAAATTCACGTGGGTTTTTCGCCTTGATGCGGAATATATTTTGAACTTACAATATCTTTAAATATGAGGCCCCTTGCCCCTATATTTAGGCTGGCTTTGCCCTGACAACTCCCTTCCCGAGAGAAACACCCTGTGTATCTCTTAAAACGCAAGGGGCAAAGCCACGCACGCTCGCCTCTCACACCCTTTTACAATCTACCATCATGTTCAAGACTACAAAACTGTACCCTAGTGGTCGTGGGGGGTCATGACCGGGCTCATGCGTCGGCCATGTCGATTCCCACGACACACACGCTACCACATGCTCCCGTCTTGCGGGTTTACATATGATATGGGGAGTAGCCTTATCCTCAGATTTGCAGCACTCTCTCTCTCTCTGTAATACTATATATTTACACCTAAACATACACATTTTTATACACGTTCGCCCATTTTGCAAACAGTTCACTTGGCACTCACTCCGACGAGTAACACCGTCCGCGCCTTTGCGTCAGACGGGTTAATTCCAACGGAGTGTAACTTCGCCTCCCGTTCCCCTATGTCTTGTGAAGGGGCAAACGACCCCTGCATTATGTTGAGCCTCACCCTCGCAAAGCTCAACCAGGGGATTAAAATTGTGCCTCACACACTCACACATTCAACACACAGATTTCCCGACCGCGCCTTTGCGACAGACGGGGTTAGTGTATCCCACACTTACAAAACTCGACACACATGCTCCCCGTCCACGCACACGCGACAGACAGGGCAGTGTATCTCACATTCGCACTCACAACCAACTCTAGTCAGCAGTCAGAGCAATAATAATACTAAAATAAGAAAATTCCTCCGGGCCTTAACACCGAGTTTACGAAGCCCATCACCTCACCAACAAAAATATTTGCGACTGGAGCCCCCGTCCCAGACACCAGGCCCGCAGCCACCCAACTATTGCTTCTTTATAACCACCGACCATTCGTAGGGGCCCGGTTCCCAGAATCCCCTTGGGTAACCCTTGACACACCCCTACTTCTCGCCCCGCCATTTCTACGGGTATTCCACCAGGGTCCCCATACCCTGTCGTTGTCGCATTCCCAAGAGCTTCCCTTGGCGCTATATCCCCCAGGCTCGCTCGTCCCGGCGATTACCGTCGTTCGAACGACACTGGCCGTCCTTGGCCCTTGTGCCGTCGACCCCCCGGTCCATTGCGACGACCTCTTGCGCACATTGGGCGCTGTGCGCCCCCGGCACTCTCTACGTGGTCTCCGCCACCTAGGATGCTTCTCCTTTGATTTGTGGACCCTTTTCTCGGTCCCCTGGGCGCCCACCTTAGCGGTCCCATCCACTTTAACATACTCAACTTGTGTTGACCCGTGCCCTCTCAATTCTGGGGAAGTTTGCCCAGCCATTTGCGTGGGTCTGGCCTTCCCTCTCCACACGGGTGACACTGACTTCTTGGGGCGCTCAACTCCCCCACATAAATTTGCTTGAGGGTCTTTCCCCAATGATCCCATTGGGTTCCCTCGCTGTTTGGCGTTTCGCCTGGACCGCCTGCGGCCCCTTCTCCCTAATAGGACAGGAGTCGTCCCTCCTGAAACTTCCCGACATTTCGTCGTGTAGGGGCCATCCCCTGGACCATCGGATTGGTTCCCCCTGGGAACCTTCTCTTCATTACTCGTTGGGCCTTCACTTGGCCCCCTATCCCTGTACCATAACTCATCAGGGCTTGCCCTCACCCCTGGGATATTACCTATGACCAGGTCATAGACAGGCGATTCAATGCACATGGCTTCCAATTCGCCACAATAAAATGGGGTATCAACAGTTATCCTCGCGATGGGGAACCTTCTAACAGTCCCATCTATCAAAATACACAAATGGTCGCGACCCAACAATTGCTTGTCGTCAACCAGTTGCCTTCTAACCGCTGCAGAGGAGCACCCAGAATCCCGGAGCAGACGGATCTCCCTTTGTCCCACATACCCTGGGTATCAACCTTCTCCTGCGAAGTTGTGAGCCTCTCACACATGCCACTTATTATCGGGACAACCTTCCCGCCTTCCAGCCTTAATTCTCCCTCTTGTATACATTCCCGGAGGGGACTGTGTTCTGGACCGATAGTTTGACAGAACGCTGCCGTCTGCCTACTGGGCCCTGGATCTACGCGGTCACCTTGCTTCCAACCCCTTGGCGCTGCGTTCCCGGCCCCCTGCTGAGGTGGTCTAATGTTCCCAGTGGTCCTTACCTGCTTCTGCCAGCAGTCCCTGGCAATATGACCCCGCTTGTTGCAGATAAAACAAGTGGTGTCCTTGGGAGCGCCCCCCTTCCGGCTGGTCTGCGACGCAGGAGGATCGGGGTGGTGTTGCCTTACGGGTGCCATTGCCAACCCGTTTGCCCCACCCATAGCCGATTTGGGTGCGTTTACACTCCCACCGTGGGCCTCGATGTAGCGTTCTGCCACAGTTGCCATCTCATCATAGGTGGGCGGACCCCTTTCCTTGATGAACAGGCCCAACTCCTTGGAGCATGTAGTTAAAAACTGCTCCCGGAGAAATAGATCTCGCAGGGCTCCATATGACTCATTCACTTCTGCGAGATCAGTCCAGCGGTCAAAGTACCGCCTAGCTCGGGCAAAATACTGAGGTACTGTTTCTCCCTTCTCCTGCTTAATCTCTCGGAACTTGGTCCGGAATCCTTCTTCAGTGAGCTGGTATCTCCGAAGGATGGCATTCTTCAGCTCACTGTAGTCGTTAAGAAGTGCAGGAGGCATACTGGTATAAGCCTCGAGGGCTTTACCTGACAACAAAGGGCTCAAGCACATAGCCCATGTGTCTTCTGGCCACATTTGACTGGAGGCAAAACGCTCGAACCTCTCCAAGTACGAGTCCAAGTCATCTGTGTTTTCATTGAAATGAGCGAGATGGGGGCGTGGGGCATGAATTGCTACCCCTGCACTCCCATCCCCTGAGCGCCGACTTTCATTCTCCACATCGGCCCTTGCTCTGAGGAGCTCTAATTCTCTCTCGTGCCTCTGTTGTTCGAGCTCCCGTTCTGCCTCCCTTGCCTCCCTTGCTAATTGGGCTTCCCTCTCTCTCGCCTCATTTTCTCTCTCCCTTTCTAACTGAATCTCTCGCTCGTTTGCCTCTCTTGCCTCTTTCTCGCGCTCTCGTTCTAATTGGATCTCTCGCTCTTTTGCGTCATTACGTAAGGCAATCTCCTTGGCCTCACGTTTCTGCTCATCTTTAACGAACTTCTGAAGTTCAGCTCCCTCAAGGCCCATTTCCTTGCCTAATGATACCAGTTGGGCGAGGGGTGTAACAACATCCATTTTGATTTTTTCTTTCTATCTTCAACACTCGTCAGAAAGAATGAAGAAGGAAAAGAAAGAAAGAAAAAAAAAAAATATGGCAATTGATCCTAATTTACCTCTGTAATTTAACGTAATTAAACGCACCAAATATTCTGAAACCTACCGCAGTTATAGTGGCTATTAAGTATCCTTTTGAGGACTACTGTATTGCGATATTAAACCCTCGAACGGCATCGACTGACCGAACGCGTCAAAACCTAAACAGAACCGCCGTTAAAATAAAACAAAATTTCCATATAGCCATTTTTTACCTTTTTAGAAATATCCTGGTTAGCGCTCGCCAATCAATGTCAGGGAACACCTAAGGCCCCGTAAGGCCTGGGCTGACGTGGGGTTATTTAGTCCCGCTGATGAAGTTGCGGGAAAATTAGACCAACGTGGAGGGTCGGAATCCAAGTGTCGCGAACTCGGCGCAGAGAGCTGAGTTAGACCGACGCCGTGATTCCTTCTCTGCCAAATTGTCCTGAAATAGGTTCGATTTCCGTTAGGTGTGATTCCTAATCACTTCAGGTTGTATAATGGAAAGAATGATTTAAAGTAACAACGATTCTTTTATTTACACATAAAAATAAATCCGTTTCAATATTTCAACAATCAACAATTCAATTCTTTTCACAGAAAATGGGTCACTACGGTTAAATAATTCTAAAAAATCATATAGTCATTCTATAGCCCTGTACTGGCACTATAGTCTACACACTGGAAATGTTACTACCGTGAGCTCGCCATAAGAGCTTCACAAATCTGAAATGTTATTACTGTGAGCTCGCCATAAGAGCTTCACCCGCTTAGGCTCAAATGTCAACGTCTGCGCGTAACTGTACCTCTGGCTGTCGGAGGGTTCCGACCAGCAATGTTCGTCATCTATAAACCACCGTACTTCTGATTTGGGTCAGATATTGTCTACTCATACCTTATGTGCCTTTTGAAAGTCCTCCGTGAAAGTCCTATTGAAATATCCACCGTTCCTGGTTGAATTCACGATTCACAGATGCCCCTTTTTGTGCTAGGGCGAAATTGTCACTCACACCGATCTCCAGTCGGTATTACGATGTTCCGACAGCAAAATAAACTACTCAGAACGCAATCAGGCTGACGCTTCAAAGGGTTAATACGCACAATACAATTAACCTACACTTCTGACTATTGCAGGCTGATACCTGCTACTCGACAATCTAAACTTTAACGTTCCACCTGGGGTGTTCCTTCTCACGAATTCGGCCCCGTAGCCGCCTATCAACTTTAAGCTAAATCAATCATGGAATGCCCTCTCTGGCGATTCCAGCCGTTTCAGGGTCCTGTGATCGAAGGTACCCTTATGCCAGGAAACAGAGTCCGCCTGTCCTGGACTTCACCAACGCGTGTGTGACCCCAAGTGTGTGTCTAATGCTCTGCTCTTCCAGGTATATATACTTTTTACCCTAAACTGTCAGGTGGACCGACGCTCATCTGTCCACCTGTCAAAACGGTGGGAGATGACGTGTATCGAGGCAGAATCAATACAAGTTATCTCACGCGTGACTTAACGCTGACTTCACTTGTCTAGAAAACCGATTCGTTCTTGCCATGATTGTTATAACTTATGATGACACGACATTTCTATCTTTTAGAATCTCGTTTCTCAATTTACCGTGACGACATCTTGACATCAACCGATTACGTCTCGTAAGACTCCGACTACTGTATAAATTAAACGAGATTAGACCTTATCTAACATACCGTTTCTCCCCTGGGTCCCTGCGCTAAAGCTGGATATACACCACGTGTGTTTTTTTCTATGTCCAGCTTTACAGAGAAGTGAAATTCACGTGGGTTTTTCGCCTTGATGCGGAATATATTTTGAACTTACAATATCCTTAAATATGAGGCCCCTTGCCCCTATATTTAGGCTGGCTCTGCCCTGACACAAGGCAAAGTGATCAGGGGAGTAAAACACGGAACTAAACTACTTCCTAATAACAAGTGTGCTGGTATATTTCGCCCCACCCCATGTAAATGTCTGTGTTTACACCGAACAATCTACCAACAGATATTTTGCTGAAAATAATGTTTTCAGTAGAAGATAAATATAATTTGACAGAGCTACTTTTAATAATTTTCCAAAACTGAATCTGCGATCACTGTGCCTTGTCAAAGAAATAAAATTTGTGCAACACATAAATACTTACAATTGTGCAAATACCCAGAGGGTATTACAATAGGCTTTCTCAAAGGTAGGTTAAAGTAAAGTTTCTGTCTAAGGATATAACAATAATATGAATTTGGAGGGCGTTACGGTTTATTAACGGCCCGACAGGAACGAATAACAGCCCGTGGGTTTATTACTACCTGCCCGAGAAGAAGTCGAGTGCCGTTAATAAGCGCCAGAGGGCTGTTATTCAGTCCTCAAGGACCGTTAATAAACCGGGACACCCTACAAAATCATGTTATTACTATTATTACCATAATCGGAAGCGGGCGGTGGTCTGTTAATGGGTTTTGTTTTCATTGGCGTCCGGTTGCATGGCGTCATAAACTTAATATGCTAGAGAACGCCCGCTAAAGTGGTAATAATATGCATGAATGCAAATTCTCATTACTGAAGTACTGTGATTGCACAAGTGAATAGAGATTTTCTCTGTATTACTCCCCCTGATCTCTGGACAACTAGTTTGTTGGAACGTCAACGAAAAACATAGCAACTCAATCTGCCTCCTCCCCAAAGATGGCATCAAGCCAATCAACGCGATAACTTCTCTTCATTTGATGACGTTTGATGACAGTAGTTACAGCATAACAGCTTTCATTCAATAAAGCTTCATGGTGCTTGTACCTAAAGTACAGCCGCCTTTTACTGTTCATAATTCACGCTTGGGCAGTGATGTCCACGCATGCGTTTATCAAGTAATAAAAACCATCAGCAGCAAAATTTTAATTTTGAAGCACCGGCTTTTACCGGTGCTTCATTAATTAAATTTTTAATGATTATTCCTATAATTAGTTTTTGGAATCTAATATTATTGAGACCGTGGAAATATTGCCAGTTCGTGGAAAGTGACTAGTCTACGGCAGCCGTAGTATAGAACGAAAGCTGGAAACACGGTATCCATTTTCCAATCTCGGCCCTTGTTTTCAGTCAATAATAACAAAAATATATTCAATTTGTATTGCCGAGAAAAGTGTGACATCATCAGTACATTATTCTTTCGCAGACATTGACGTACATTCTTTTAATAACGATCAGAGATGCAATGCGTCGGGGGGAATTGAAAATCGTTGAGACTTTTCTTTTATTTTTGAGCATCGTTTATTTATAGCAACATCCCCTTAGATGGCGAGGGTGAAGACATTTTGTTTTCAATCAACCCAGTTGTGTAGAGATCAGTGTTTCTGCCCACAAACTGCAAAATGTCAACTGTCGAAGAAAGACACCCGAGAACACAGATAGACATCCGAGAACACTGAATCTCAGGTGCTATTTTGATTACTTTTTCTTGTCTCTCTCTTGATTCCGCAATATCTTATTTAGGAACTCTCTTCCAATCCGTGTAAGTATGCTATACTCAGGTGGCGATCAGGAGCGATATGATGGAGAAAAAGATCACTTTTTCAATCACGCTAAGATATATCCCGTGGAAGTTTTGAATCACATTCAACCAATTAACTCAAGGCACATGATAACAAACTTTGTTGTGATTTGTTTTTCAAATTCATCCAACAATTTCAGCAAAACCATATCATGTGATCCCTCATTGGAACGAGCTCGATGAACCCGTTTCAATGAGGTGTCGCATGATATGGTATTGTTGACATATTTTGATTCTTTTCAACTGCTCAATTTGTTAAGGACACAGGCGGATGCGGTCGACTCGTTAGATAAACTTTCAAAAACCTCACAAAACATGCTCCTTTTTGTTCCTTGTTTGTACATTTTTATCTCCACCGGCACTTGTTTGAACATATTGTAGCGCCATCTGTAGTATATCAGGAGCTGGACGATCCTTTTTGGAGGGGAGAGAATGGGGAGGCGGAGGTGACGCCATATTCACGTGATCCAGTTACGTCAGGTTTGGTTGTTATGGTAGCCCGCGTAAGCGACCATAGTGATATGTGGTGTCAGTGCGTATACACAGCGCATGATGTTAGGGTGATACGTGTTTCCGTCGTTCATATTGTATACTGGAGGCTGCCATCTTGGTTTTTATGGTAGCACGTGGTTGCTATGTGACCTAAAACTCTCTAATAGGAAAGGGGTATGTTCGGTGAGTGTGTTCGATTAAATGGGAGTGTATTTAATTACCCAAATAGAAACGACATTCACTCCAAATCGCCAAAAATCACCCAAAACTACCGAAACGGACTTACGAAGCCCCATTTTGGACTTGTAAGAGTAGCATGTAGTGCTATAAGGTCCTGATATCACATTATTTGGTACTGATTTCCCAGAATCCTTCGTTTTCTCAGTAATAGGTGTTTTCTATTAAACAAGACTACTTTTACTGGTTCGGATTTTCCCCATTTTTCTACCTATTGTTCTGATTATTTCAGAATCCTCTGCTTCTATCTTTGTACCTGTAGGCTATTCTATAGTTTCTGTCTATTTAACCCTATTCGTTTGTTCTAGAGTATCTTTAGTAGCTCGCATTTTCCCAGAATCCCAATTCTGCCTACTACAGACGCTATTCCAGCTACTCTAACTCTAGCAGTTCATCTAGTCCCAGCTTCTCTTGACTACCACTTGTTACGACCTCTACCCTCGTCCCAGTCAGATTGCCTTATTTGTACCTAGCCATACAGGGTTATCTCCCTTGTGTACAACGAATGCCCCTATGATTCTCAAACCTAAAAGACAATTGAGCAGGGAAAGGTATTACTCGAATTTTATCGAGCAAATAAGCTATCGAGCAGTTACTGGAAAAGTCATTGATCGAACGAGTGACTCCACGTACTGCTCTACGACACACTTCGGTATTTGGGGATAACTATGACATGGCTCCTATACAACTACTAGCTCCTATATGGTTCCTAGCTCCCATACAGCTCCACGCTTCTAGATCATCCATCACCTTCACAGCCTCAAGGAGACTACTTGTCCATAGTCACCACCATCTGTCTTATGATCAGCTTCCACTGTATTCACCTTCAGTGTGGTGTTCTACCAGCGTTGCAGTCTTGTATCGTTACTTCCTTGTACCGTTACTATTGGCTACCACTATTCTGTCCTGTGTCTCAACCATAACTAACTTGTGGCACAATTACGACCCTTAGTACATTGATGCCGCTAAAGGTCTCAGTACACATCATTATCATTCCACTGCTGCTTTGGTCGAACAACTTTTTCATACCTATTCCAAGTTCTGCTAATAAGCTATCGTGCAGTTACTGAAAAGTCATTGCTCGAACGGCTCGAATCCCATCGCGGAATTACGCCATTGAGCAGTTGCTTCACGAGCAAATGCTCTTGTGGCTCGAATCCCATCGAGCAAATGAGCTACATTCCCATTTAATCGAACACATCCTTTCTTTCCTATTCGAGGGTGTTAGGTCATAACAACCACGTGCTACCATAGAAAACCAATATGGCGGCCTCCAGTATACAAAATGGACGACGGAAACACGTATCATCCTAACAAAACGTGCAGCGCATACGCACTGACACCACGTATCACTATGGTAATGGCGTCCCAACATGGCCGCTTACGCGTGCTACCATAATCCCAATCAAACATGACGTCACTGAGTCACGTGACTATGAAGTCACACGAGTTCCCCCGATGAGACCACCAAAAGAGTGTGTAAGTGTGCTAGCTTTACTACTAGCAGAATATCACATCCGCCTCCCCTATTCCCTCCCCCCAAAAATAGTCCAGCCCCTGACATACTGCTGCCATCGGCACTTTTAATACAGTTTTATCGCTATCAGAAGCCCGTCAGCACCCTTGTGTGTATACGGCATCATGCTTATTGTTCGTATTAGCAATTGTAGCTAAATTATTTGGGAAAATGTCAGTATTGCTGCACCAGCCTTGTGTTAGACAACATGCTAAGTGTAAGAATAATACCTTAAACTATCATAGCTACATTGCCAAGAATAAGCACTTCACAAACTGGGTATGGACACTGAAAAAAAAACTCAATTCTTCTCCTGATGGAAATTATCATGAGACTGAATGCTGTTGTTTTTCTGAAAAAATTTAATACATGTACTCACCAGGCAAAATAAAGTTTCCTTTTGCATCAATAATTCTTGTACCATCTGGCACCACCAAATTTGTTCCAAGTTGTCTGAAAGAGAAAAGCAAATAGTCCACCATGTCATACAACCACTGACTTTATTGATTAGCATTACAGGAGATAACAAAGCCTTCGTTAACCCTTTACCCAACACAATAGCTAAAACCGACCAGCATTATTCACAAAAACGCGATTCAAATTTTCTGTCTCAAAAACAAAGCTTATGATCCCTTCACAGGAAGAATCTCGACCTGGGGTTTATAAGCTATGGTTTTGAGGCGAACATTTTTAAAAATACAAGTTGTTCCAGCTTTTTCGTCAAATATCGCTGCTAAGTGGGTTGGATAATTTGTTAACTTTACAACATACCAAACAAGTAAGGGTCTGTTAATCAGGCCTTGCCTTTTCGGGAGGATGAGAATGGTCAACCCCAACCAGTTCTGTTAAAAACATGTGGGACCTTTAGTAGGCTCAAAAAATGCCACACGAACCTCGACAAATACAGAAACACTTACTTCTAAAAAGAGCAGCCAACTTTGTATCTAAATCAGCTCCATAAATAATTTTGGAGTCTCCTTGACTAGAGAGCAAGATCATGGTATTTGAAAATTGTCCCGGGAACTTCTTTTGACAAACTTAAGACACGATGTATGCAGGGTAAATACAAGGTATTAACTCACTGTAACCACTAGCTCATCATATGAAAAGGAGTGTACACGAACATCTTGACTCAATGAGCATCAACAATCACTCGACATGTCATCACACGCATACTCATGAGCGACCTCGTGACATGACGCATGTGTAAATATGCCGCCATCTTACTTCCTATCGGGAGTGCGGTGGCTCGGTGGTTACGGCATTGCTCTTCAAACCGACAGGTCCACGGTTCGATCCCCGCCAGGGATTACTGCCTTGGGCAGGGCACTTACTTGCCGGCGTGGCGGCACGATTGCGCTGTATACTAAGGCGTACTGCACGTCGATGGTGAACCTGTCTTCAACCAATGCTAACCCTGCTTGCGTGGAGTTAGTACGTTGGGGAGTCTGACAGTTGCTCTCCGTTGCCTTTACACTACACACTATTATTATATGTAGACCGCATAGTTGTCATGTTACTTGCAAGATAACACGACACCTGTTTGCATTTCGTAGAATTACGCGATTGGTTTCGATAAAAATTCGCGGTATCGCGTGACATGGAACTCTTCTTCAATAAAAGAAAAATGCAGACAGTGTTGGCCTTTCCCCAAATGCTCTCCTGTCGCTGCAACGAAAAATGTTTTGAATGCCTAGCTTTGTTCTTGGATATCTGTAGCACATTTGGTTACGAGTTGTTCTGAAATATTATTTTATTTTTACTTCTGGTGCGAATACGGTAGCAGACTTCTGGGAACCACTGGCGCCTGCTGTAAACTGTGTGTATTTTATTCTGCGCATTTTATACATCATAATTTTCATTTTGATGTATAATTTGCGCATATTTAATTTGAATGTATGGAATATCAGAGATGAGTACTTCAAAGTAAACAAATAGTGAGATGGAAACACCCTCATACATGTTTTACTTTAACCCTTTAACTACACATGGAGAAATTTTGGTTTCTCTGGGAACAAAAACTGGTTCTTCAGAATGTGCTGGCGGGAGGACCACATTTGGTTACATGAAACCAAACATGTTTTGGTTCTTGAATCTTTTACATCAAATGGAATGTCAAGGCCTCTGGATATTGTATAATTTGTAAAATATAAAGCGGCGTCAAGTTGAAGTTTTAAAATGGCGACGAGGCAACGTCAGAACCACGTTTTCAGTTGTTCCATCACGCACACGTTAACCCTTTACCCAAAGCACGCGATATCAATTTTATTATTTTAATTATTTTTTTTTTTAATTTTTCAAAAAAGTTTAACAAAACAATATCATGTGACCTCTCATTGGAAGAAGCTCGAAATGCAGAAGCCATCGCAACCTATCCAACAACTTCCCGAGGCAGACTATACTTGCCAATGAAGGCCGCCGCAGAATAAATGCTCAACTAGTGACAGACTATACTTTCCCCTAAAACACAGCAGAGCACCCTCGGGGAGAGGTAGCAGCTTTGTCGAGAGGACTCCCTCTCACACTGGTCCTCACCCGAGGATAGAAATCAACTCAACCTTGGAAACCTAGATGACCAACATATCCTTCTCCGTCAGCCTTTCCTCCTCTTCCGCTTACAGTCATGGTTGGCATATGTGATCACCTTCAAAAACTTCAGAACGGGAACGGTAGAAAAAGTAGAACGGGACTTGTTTCAAACCGTCCCTGCGCGCCTTCGGCGCGCGAAATCCTTGCATCGAATTTAAGCTCATTTGTGTCCTGACTGTCGTGGAGTGAGGAAATGGAGAATTCTAGGCTTTGCAGATATTGTGCCAAGCTGTTTACCCGACCATTCAATGCCCGTAGGCATGAAGCTCATTACTTTTCACAGTGAGATATCGAAACAGATCGAAAGTGTAAAGGGAAGTACCATCCAAAGAGAGATGTCAAAGACTTGCGATCGACGATTTACCGAAATAGACAAGCATTGGAGTTTTTGTGTGATGCGGACAATGAAGGGACAGATGCCGTTCTACAAGCAGCCTGTAAAGTTATATGTTTATGTACATGTCAAGATACCACTGAGTGCAGTGGAATACGGTGACCTGCGGAACACGAGACAGTGTATTGCAAGTAAAGGCATTGCTGACCTATGATGGAATTTCTACCGATACAAAAAGAAGTCTGTAACGCAAATGTGATTTTCTCTAATCGCGCATCACCACCAGTTCCAACGGAAAGTCCATTGCTGCAGATATTGTGGAAAAGCCTTTTCCAGATCAGACAACATGTACGAAGAAGATTACTGCCTCATGCGGCTATCGGAAAAAATAAAGAAGACTGGAAATGAAAGACTGAACAGAAATTCAGATACGCTGTGATTTCTATCTCATGCTGACCGACGTGAAGCCAAGATGATGATCATGACAGCTAATGATGATTTGGTAGAATGTATATGTGCCAGTGTCAGGAATCTATTGAATTATAATGTGTCATTGATTGAAACCGAGCACCAGATTAGGAGGGTAGCCATACCAAAAGATAAATTAACTTATCGAAAAAGAAGGCAAATCATACAGAAAGGGTGGTTTCCAAGGAAGTTTCTAAAACCCGTCGCTAACGTATTGTCAGATATGCTCGGCCTATAAAATGACGTGTGGGTAACAAAATTGTCATTTGTGATCTGACCTTCGAAGAGAGCGGACGCATTGCAATCCTGTCGTTATTGTTCACCAAGAACCTATTCACCAATGAAAGATTCGGAACTCTCTGAAACCCAAGATGAAAATGAAGAAGAGGAACCTTTTGGGCCGGGGTCCAATGATTCAATGGGAAAGGTCGTCAGAATAGCATACAACGATTACCAATAATTAGAAAACCTCCTGAATAGTTATATCGAGGATGGGATGGATAAAGAAGATGCCCTCGAAGAAGCAGCCGTAGAAAGTTCTATCAAAGAAGCCACAGAAACGAAATACATTAATACCCTGGCGTACATTACGAATTTTTGCAGGAACCAAATTCGCAAGAAAATTCAAGAGACTGCAAAACGGCTTCGTGAAGAAGGGGAGTATGACATTGAAGAATCATAGAAGTACGCCCTGGAAAAGAGAAATTTTCTGTTCGACGACCTTATGGCAAAATACTCATTCAAAGTGAAATTAGGGATGATGACGAAGATTAGGAGACAATGAGAAAAAGAGTCAGCGTAACAGAAAAAAAGTATAAAAGGATGTTCGTATGAAAATAAAGTCATTTGTGTTCTGACCACCGAAGAGATTCCAGAACAGTGCTCAGATTAAATGATGACTTACATATACAGATCTTCAAGGATAATGCCGGATTGAAGCTGACTTCCTTGGCCCAAGTGAATCGTACGGAGTCAATGGAAGAACCTAGATCAGAGCACGGGTGTTGTGGGAAAGAAACTAAAATATGTGGAAACATCATATGGTATAGGCTGATTGTTAACCAAAGAGGAGATGAATAATGAAGAGTCAAAGAAGAAGAACGACGTTATCAGATCAGAGGAGCGTCAACCGTGCGTGTGTTTCAAATCGCCCGTAAAAATGATGAGACGACCTCTCTTTTACAACTTTCTACATAAAGGAAATTAAATAAAGGAAATTAATTCATTATCTGAAAAATATATGTTTTAGCCAAAACAATCTTCTCCACTGGTATCCTTTTTAATTTAAAACGCAGTCGACCATGCAAAGACATAAAATGATAAAACTAGTTCCCTACAAGGCAGAAAACGTGACTTAGTTTATAAATATTCATTTCAAAATTATGTTATATGTATAAAATACATAAAATAAATGTCACAAAGGAAAAAAGAAAATATAACAAATCAAGATACAGCACGTCCCCTGAGTTCCAATGTGTTCTATGTGTCTACTGACACATATACCACATTGGAACTTAGGGGACGAGCAGCATACAATGTAATAAGTATAAGGCTGGTCAAATTCCTGAGGAAAGGAGGGATTTGACAGACAGCTTATAGCTTATGTAAGTCGCTCCCCATTGTTAAAGTATGCATAAGAAGGTAAACCTATGTATCGCTGTCTAGAGGTTGAGACCTACTACTTATTAGTCAGAATCAGTGGATTTTAAAGCCAACTTTCTACCCCGAGACTCGAGCTAGAATGCTGCACCATTCACACACACATAAGACGCACACACATGCAACCAAACTTGTTCCCAGTCACGAGCTATGTAAACTTTTTGGGAAATAAATTAAGTTTCGTCTCTACACGGCTTAGAGAATCCAAACACCACATACAAAACAAATCGTAAGTGAAGAGGTTCGACGTCTCATCCAAAACAACACAAGTGAAACAGTATAAGCTTACTCTATTCAAGAATAAAATGAGGGAAGGGGTATAAGATCACCAGACAGCGACATATGAGATTGTTCAACTGTGAAGGAGAGAAAAATAGAGAAGAAGAAGAAGAAATGTAAGAGGAGCCGATTTTCCCATACAAAACGAGCGGAAAAATTCTCGGATTTAGTCGTTTTTGTCAAAGTGCGAAACCCGACGAAAATATCTCCGTTCGTAACGAGTTACGCCGAAAATGTGAAATTGATTCTGAGCGAACTTAATTTATCTCTTACCCGTAAATCACCAGAGCTGTTCTTAAATAATATTCGATGACACTTTTAAAAACCCATAATGTGCCAATCACGTTTATTGCGCTGTCCTCTCATTTCCCCCACTATTGCCGAAAAACGTTTCTGTAAAATCGTTTGTTTTACGGCATTCGTCTTTTGTGACACACCATAAATCAAAACTTGAATATGTTTGATCGAGATTTATTATTGGTTTTATTTCCACCAATTGTTGACTACATGAACAATTCGTTATTATTATCAAAAGCACCGAACATGAAAAGGTCTGGAGATTACATTGTTGTCAAACTGGATATACGGGTACTTAAAAGAATCAATAGCCAGCTATACGTATATGTAAAAAGTAGCCTCTAATGCAAGTGATTTATATATACAGGATGGGCGTGTAGCTGCACTACCCGTACCTGTGTACGTCCACGTTTGGAAATTACAACCTCTCTAGTGTCTTTCATGGTGAAAATTGTGTATTGCTACCAGATTGTAAGTTCAGCTCCTTGATTAACAATCAGGAATATGATTGACAAAAAGGGTCTTTTAACATAACCTAGCAACCATTTGGCCATATCGAATCCATGTAACCCGTGTTAAACTTTGAACCCGAGAGGCCGTTTTTCCGGCCCAGGAACATGACACCCCATAATTTCATTACATAGGATGGATGCTAAGTGCATGTGCGGGGTAGCCGACTCAATATTTTCACCATGCAGCCCCAATGCTGCGCGTTGAAAACATTACTTGGTTTACCCCCAGATAATGAATATGGACCCTTCCAATTGCTGCCATTGAACTGACATGGAAGCTACTACAAGGGTTCAAAGTGTTAAGGTTTAGGACAGTTACAGACTTTTGATCTCCTGCATACGGCAAATTACTCTTTTCAAGCACTTGTTCGATTTTGGGAGTTCTGAAACCAATTTCCAATGCTTCCACGGCTCCGAAAACTTACTTCTGAATTTGACGAGTATCAAGTAGGGCCCTGCGAACCTCAAATGTCGGGCCGAATCGAATCAGACACCAGATCTCGAATGGAATTGAATCTCAAATGTCGGGCCGAATCGAATCAGACACCAGATCTCGAATGGAATTGAATCTCGAATCGAATCTCAGTGCCTTTCAAGTTGTGGATATTGCGCCTTCTCACAGCCGTAAATATTGTCAGTCTCTACTCAAGTATTGTGAGAAACGGCGACTCGTGTAAATCAAGCAAAAAAGCGGAATATTCCAGAACGGAGTCAACGTAATTTCGGAAGAGGAACCAACTTGAACTCTTTTTCTATCATCAGGTCTCCTAGACAGGAGACCTGATGATAGAAGGAGAGTTCAAGAGGAGACACTTGGTTGGATTTTGTAGGATTTTGAGAACACCTCGACGATTCGAATATTTTCGAATTGGCGCGTTTGAAATCGGAACGAATAGAATCAATGGGGGACTATTTCCAATCGAATCGAATTTCGAACCTTCGCAGGGTCCATGTATCTAGAGCCTATTCTATGGGGGTATCAACCAGGTGATTTGATAAGACACCTCATTCAAATTTACCCATAAAAATGCATGATTCTGCACAGTATGTATAATTGCTCAGTGAATAATTAACTTACTTAATAATACCATCTTCTATGTAAATATCAGCGTGAAATTCCTGATCATCATTCACACAGAGACCATTTGTAATATGAAGTCGAGTTTGTGCACTCTACAATAGAAAATAAAAAGAAAAGAGTGCAATCCACAGAATCAGTAAACAATATCAATTATATGGAAAGTAGGCAAATGGCGTTTTTAGGTCCAAGACCACAGTAACAAACTATTTGTTAACCGTTTACCTTTCACAAAAGGATAACGACACGTATACAGGGTGCACGGTGGATCATTGCTTAGAGCATTGGATTTGGGATTGAATGGTCGACGGGTCGACACAAGGGTGTTGCCCGAGGGAGGGGCCAAGGGAACTACAGCTCCCTGTCGGGTAGGATTATCTCCCCCTCCCCGTTGGGTAAATCGTCCAAATTCGTTGGGGAGATAAAGTTATGCAAACACCATGAAGACAGAGGAAATACTTCGAAGACCCGATACGCGTGCACAAAGGAACAGCTGCGCAAATAATCACTGTGACACAGGCGGAGTTAATTACATTGCGATAATTCTATTTTAGTCCGTACCAGAAACTTTCTGCACAATCACTGGTCGACACACTTCTAGTCTCTGTTGTGGGTTTTATTGTACTTATTTGAGGCTTGTGGAACTAGAGAATCAGAAACAGGTGTCATGGCGAATTGCCATGACATCTGTTTTTGATACCCTAATTCTACAAGCCACACATTCTTTTTTGTGTGCGCGTTTCGTTTTGACTCTCTCAAAGCCTCTAGAGTCACGGATATTGTGATTTTTTCCCAATTAAAACAAAAATTTCTCCCTCAGTTCCGAACCATGGTCCCGGGACTCTCTAGCCCCCTATCGGAGATTATAACCCCCGAGTCGGGGAAATTCTGGCGCCACTCCTGAGCAGATAGTCTCCCGCGGCATCTGCAATGTGTCCTTGGACAAGGCACTCCATCCTGATTGCCTATGTGGGAGTACATTAGCGTCGTACGCTAAGGCGCAGGGCACCCAAAATGCCTTCCGAGCCGCAGCAAAAAAAAAAATCATGGCTTTTTCCCACAGAGAGTGTAGCTCATTCCAACCAGGGTCACCATGCCTGCTAAGGCTACAAAAAGTGCGACCTTCTCCTACAAAAGAGAAACATGCATAAACTTCGTGGCTCTCCTGCCGGTGCGACATGCCTGCTGAGACACAACCTCTCACGATTCCAGACACGGATAGGAAATGGATGGAGTGGGATGGTTGATTGCCATCCATTATCCACCTCATGTTTTTACAATTCGTCTGGTTATGTGATCAATATTCCATAAATCTATCGCATTGTACACCAAGTACAACAGTTTTCAGTCATTGGACCACTATGTCCATGATTCATACAAGTAACTGTCCAAACTGTCACCTGCTACCAGTGATTGGAAAGCATAAACATTAAAAAAACGGTGTGGCTCATTCCACTGACCACCAACAATGTAGCGCATTGCCCACAAAGTACCACAGCTTTCAGTTCTTAGACCACCACCAGTTGTACAAACACCGACCTGTTCCTAGCGTTTGGAAAGCACAAGTATCAATCAGCAGTGGCTTCCATTCCAGTAATCACAAACTCAGCCGCTTTCGAGCTTGTACCTCCGTCATTCGATATCTTACAAAAAGTATTGGGTGAGGTTTTCATTCTGCAGTCAAGGGTGGTTTCATACGTTTATTAACAAGAACATGGCCTTCATCTTTGAATAACGGGAACTTCGAGTGATTCAACTTTCAAAGAGGGGTCTGATAAAGAGACTTCTATACATATACTTCTTTGATCTTGGTGTTGCGATTCCGGTGTTTATTTCAAGTGTTATAGGTTGGCTTATGCAGTAATTACAGTCTTGTATTTATAAAAGGTTTAATTGCTGTTTTGGAGTTATGTTTATCCACAGTTGTTATGAGTAATTGTTTTGTAAATAATGTTGTTAATTTCTTGTTACCAGTAGTCTGGCTATACCGACTGAGAAAGAAGTACGGTTGGTTATTCCGCCGCTGAATGTAAATAACTGTTTAAAGTTGACAAGCGCTTTGAGTGAGCTAATTCTCTCCACAGTATACACTTTACGACATTTGGTGGGCAGAATCCGGGCAGACTAACTTTTTAGCTTAGTCACGATCCAAAAGATGGACACGATTCCAGAACACGTTAAACAGCTCATCGGAAGTCTCGATGTGAAAAATATGTCGCTGTTTTAGAGAATTCAAGAAGATGAGACTTCCATGAATGTATCGTTCAGATGGAATAAATTGTCAGAGGAGCGAATAGACAAACGTAGGTCGTAGGTCAAGAGCTAAGATGGAACGAGACAGCAGACGCAAAATGATATACTTGGAACGAAAGGAAAAACAATCAGCCACGTGTGACGGCACAAGGAATCGAGAAAGTGAACGCACGGTGGAAATTAACGTCACTGAGGAAACGAAGCATATTAATGTGAGTACCACCACACAAACTAACTTTCTGCCATTGAATGACGTGTGTGTAAACGCCGTTGTCAAAACAGCAGACAGACAAACCCAGTGTCAAAAGCATTTGACCGAAAATTCTACTCAGACTATGCTTTCATTAAAATGTGCAGAAAGCAACGTACTTGAAAATTTAGACAATGTTTCGAAAGTTTTTCAAAATGCACAAGACAGTTTCGAAAAACGCAGTTCACAGAATTCTTTTAAGAGAGTAAAACCAATGGAGAGCAATGATAAAACAAACATTTCGATCAAAAAGACAGGCAAAACGATTCCTCACAAGGTCCTCAAAACTAAGTGTATAAATGGGATCAGACACTATCTCGTTAAATGGTTAGACTACCATTAAAACACATGGGAACTACAGGAGAACATTGGTCCGTTTTTCATATGGGTATTTTTCCAGAAAAAAGGACGGTTGGTTATTCCGCCGCTAAATGTAAATAAATGTTTAAAGTTGACAAGCGCTTTGAGTGAGCTAATTCTCCCCCACAGTATACGCTTTACGACACAAGTATGCTTACAAAACTAAGGGATTAAAAATTGATACTTGGCAAACCAGTATGTTGACACAAATATATTTTTCGATGCTTTGACTCTTCCTTCAACAGTACTACATATACTATTCAAAAAACAGTAGGGGGTATCCTATGGATACGCGTGATTGGACACAATATGCTACCAAGTTTAGTGTGGATCATGAATGTCACCGGCCCACGAAAACTTCGTGCAGGTTTTTCGCACGAGCGCCGCGTTAATGTCTGTGGAGTACGTTTTGAAAATTTCATTTGTACTGGACGGGCTTTTTCGGAGGTCTCATCGTTTTATTCTTGGCATAAACTCGTCCATCAACAGTTTCTGGTCGAAACGTAACTTTTGAGACTGAAACGTGACGAAAGTGTACGTGCCTTTGGCATGTTGGAATCTGGCAACAGAGAGACTGCAGAGGCTTAAATTCTAAACGTTACCCAATCGGTGATTAGCAGGTTGTGGTCACGCTACCGTCAGACAGGCAATGTTGATGACATACGTCGATCACATCACCCAAGGGCGACAACTGCTAACCAGGATCATTTCATCCGAACCACAGCATTACGTAACCACCATCAAAGTGCCTCAGAAATTGGAAAGCAGCTGCACCGAGCGACGGGTGTGCGAGTCAGTGGTCAGACTCGACGACCTCGAATAATTCCACGTTTGACTGAACGTCACATCGCAGCAAGGCGTAATTGGTGTGGAGCAGGACAGCGCTGGGACAATTGTCGGTGGAGCAACGTCATGTTTTCAGATGAATCGAGGTTCACTCTGGACTTTCACGACAGGCGAAACAGAGTGTGGCGGCCGCGGAACGAACCATACTATGACCTAACCGTTAGGCAGAACGATCGTTCTGGTGGTGGATCGGTTATGGTGTGGGGTGGCATAACCATGACAAGCAGAACAGCATTACATGTCATCCAAGGGCGTGTCCCAGGACAGCACTATGTTAGCAGCTCATGTGGTGCCATTTGCGCGACGTCACGGCCGTTGATTCATTTTCCAAGATGACAATGCAAGAGCACACAGAGTCCGTGTCGCTACAGAGTTCCTCCAGGAGCAGAACATCACTACACAGCCTTGGCCAGCAGTAAGTCCAGACCTTTCACCAATCGAGCACGTCTGGGATATGCTTGGCAGGCGCCAACGGCAACGCCAACAGCCCCTATCAATGTCCAGGAACTCGCCACTGCTCTACAGGAAGAATGGAATAACATCAGTCAAGCTGATATTGGACGTTTGGTGAGGAGTATGCCACGTCGTATCCGCGCTTGTCTCGCGAACCGAGGAGGATTTACATTGTATTGAGGTCTTGGACTGATCGTTCTGGTGGTGGCTCGGTTATGGTGTGGGGAGGCATAACCATGACAAGCAGAACAGCATTACATGTCATCCGAGGGCGTGTCCCAGGACAGCACTATGTTAGCAGCTCATGTGGTGCCATTTGCGCGACGTCACGGCCGTTGATTCATTTTCCAAGATGACAATGCAAGAGCACACAGAGCCCGTGTCGCTACAGAGTTCCTCCAGGAGCAGAACATCACTACACAGCCTTGGCCAGCACTAAGTCCAGACCTTTCACCAATCGAGCACGTCTGGGATATGCTTGGCAGGCGCCAACGACAACGCCAATAGCCCCTACCAATGTCCAGGAACTCGCCACTGCTCTGCAGGAAGAATGGAATAACATCAGTCAAGCTGATATTGGACGTTTGGTGAGGAGTATGCCACGTCGGATCCGCGCTTGTCTCGCGAACCGAGGAGGATTTACATTGTATTGAGGTCTTGGACTGAATGTGGTAAATTCTCTGACTGACCTTCCATGTCTTCAACAACTCAGTGCGTGGAATGTGTTCTTGTCAGACACCCATCTATCGCTGAAATTATTCACCAGATGTCACAGTGCAATGCCTCAACTGTCTTTTTGATGAAAATATAAATACGTTTCTTCATACATCTCACTTTTATCAAATATCCTCCACTTTTTTTTGAATAGTATATATGAAGGCCGTAGCAATACTTTCTAATTCTTTGGGTTTGAAGGCCAAATTTTAATACGAAATACCAAGGCTGAATAAAAAAGATATTCCAGCCGCATTTGTTTTCCCCACGTGTGAACAGTTGACTTACCAATCCCCTGGGGATTCCCGCAAACTGAGATCAAGATATTGTTTCAAGGTACCGGTCGGTAAATTCTAGTTTGAAAATAACACTCATTTCCGCTACCCGATTCTCTTAATTTTATTCACTATTGTATATCTCCACTGCATCTTTTCATTTCGTATGCTGTTCCCCTGTGGGAATACTGGGAAGTGGATCAGTGCTTGGTTACTGTGGTAAAAAAAATCTGTTTTAGTGATATACATGAACTTGTACCAATGGTGGTCATACGCTATGTATGTTGTGGTAAAATACATTTTCAGCTGCTCAAGAAAATTCTTTATACGAGTAATATGTTTGTTCATTGAGGTTTAACGAAACTTTCAACAGCCAGGGTCATATCATGTCAGACAGTTTTACGGGTGAAGGAAGCCGAAGTTCCCGGGAGAAAACCACTCCGTAACGGCGAGCAACTGTCGGACAGTCCAAATTACAAAGCCGCTTGAATGCAAGTGCACCGTCGCCGTAGAAAGGCTATATCGTGTGTGGTGTCCAACAAGATTGTTCTCTACTGGCAAGAGAGAGAGCTACGCTCTCCGCAGTGATCAAGCGAGCTTACTGTTCTTGATAGGAAAGAGCTGTGTCGTGTGTAATGGTCTTATGTGCATGTTGCTCTAGGCAGGAACAGCTATGCCACTCGTGTTAATGGCGCGATACTGTTGGTTAGCATATATTATTTTAATCGCATTCTTTTTTGAAGTAATTGGATATGTTCATAAACGGAAAGTGTATTAGTTTGGAGAGGTTTGGAATAAAATTCAGTCCTTCACCCAGCACAAATTTTCGTGATTACTGCATGAGTGGAAAGACCGGTAACCCGTTGCTTGTCAGCCGTATCTACCAATATCGTAAGTTTGTGAAGTAGATCTGATTCCGTGGTTTTGAGTATTAGTCAACTTGAACGATATTCTGTATCGGTAAATGTGACATTCGTAATGTGCGTCTCTGCTTCCCGAAACATTAGAGTTCGGGATCTATTGAGCAGAAGTCTGACTCGGCGTAGCGCCGAGGAGCGCAAGGTCTCCACGGTGAAGTTAGAGTATATAGGGTCACTGGTAGTGACGGAGTAAATGAGAGCACTTTGTGTATTTGTCCGGAATAAATTCTGAAATGTGTGACCAGGTTGAGGCGTATCAACACGGACAGCCTTCCTTTTTGGAGGCTTGGAAGTATGACTTGCGAGTTCGACTGTTATTCCTGGAGGACAGGGTCGTTTTTAGGCAGTTATTAGAAGCTTGACCATTACAGTTATAGTTAGATCAAGGCTTAATTTATTCCGATCGGAGGTATTGTACTCTCTAAAATCATTAAAATTCAACCCAAATCAACTGGGTTGACTGAATATGAACCCAATTGGTTCATATTCACTCAACCCAATTGATTGGGGCTGATTTTTCACACAACTGATTTTAGAGAGAACTGGTTAGGGGTACAGAGCCGCAGCCCTTGTGGCTATTTGGTAAGTATAAATGATACTCTTGGAGGGGGGTTATCTGACTTATGAAATGAGAGTTAATGGATAACTCTGTTGTGATGCACTGGTACACTCTAGGTGCTCTGTGATACCAAATGTGGTACTCAACTTGTCCCGTACGGGGAACCAAAATTATGGTACTCCATGAAAACAAAACATTGTTGGTACTCCAAGAAACCAAACAGTAATGGTACTTTGAGTATCCAAAACTGTCTGGTACTTCGTTTTGCTTCTCTAGAAAACCAAAAGTTTGGTACTTGATTGTGGTTCAACTCAAGTAAATATACTATGGTGCTCCAAGAAACCAAAAGTTTGGAACTTATTTAGCCGCCCTTCCCCCCCCCCCCCGCCACTACCACCCCTTCCCATGAACACAACATATACATGGGAGCGGAAGGCTCAAATATTACTCCATTGAGGGATCCAAAGAACCGGACCGAAGCATGAAAAGCTGCAGATATGCAACCTCCCTCACGGGACAAGATACATTTATTGTGTAGATAACACCACAAATTATGTCGTCATGACAAAAATGAAAGAAGAAAAATTGAGTTATGCAGTTCCTTTAATAACCTTCAACTGATATTAAAGAAAGACATACACTGCAACTCACATAAATCAAATACAGTTTACATCAGGTCATCCAACTCGCTCCCTATATATGAGCCATTCAGTCAAGTTCTCAAAGTCCCATGCTTCGACTGAAACCGCCATTGTTGATACATTGTTGATACAGGCGACGCGCGCGTTTGGCGGCCAAGTTGCACACGTGCTGAATATGCAGAGCATGTAACTCCTGTCCATCGATAGTTGGTATTCCACAACCATCCATTTGGTATTATACGCGCAAAATATATGGGAGGCTATCCATATATGGTGTTTTAGGTATCTCATATACTGGAGGTACCCTGGAATACCAAAATGTATTGGGAGGGGGGGGGGGGTTAGAGTGTAAGGTCCGGGAAGGAGGGGGGGGGGGGTAAGCTTCTTTGCAAAAGGTGTGTACTTAAAGGTATACTTATACGGACTTATAATCTCGTCAAAGGTGCATCAATTATATATCACATGAAACGTCGTTAATTTCGACGTAACAACCCATGTCTTATTTCCTGATTATCAACTAGAGTCTAATCGGCGCGTGGTCCCATAGCAGCTGCATTGTATTCTTGTGCGTAGTTCACATGACGTCAATTACGACAACAGGAGCAAGTAAAGCGCATTCATGACGTCATGGTGTGAAGCGTCTGAGCCAACGAACTGATTGTCGGTTGTTTTGGGAGAATTTAGCGACAATGAATTGAATAAAAAGTGTAAAAAAACATTCGAAAATTCATGTGATATATAGAATCTTTAACTCGTGATGTTTGGATATAAGATTTTTTGAAACTCGTTTGATGAATTCGATTCACAAATCGCCTAAAGGCGAGTTGTGAATGAAATTCATCAAACTCGTTTCAAAAAATCTTATATCCAAACATCACTCGTTTGAGATCCTCTATATAATTGACAGTGGTTACCGATGTATCGAGTGTTTCGGTGACGCTTGAAAGACTATTTGTACGATGAGTAAAACCAAGTCTGGTAAGGGGGTACTTCGGTTATAAAATCGACAGTAGTTGTCGATGTATAGTCCTTACAGGTGACGCTAGTACTGCACGTAGGAATAGGAATATCGAGCCTTGTCAGTGGTATCTCGGTTTTGTTTTCGACAATGACTGTTGGTGTTAGTGTGATAGTGCCAGTCAAAAACACAGGATATCGTTGCGCAGATAAAATCGCTATGGACAAAAAAACCTATGGATGAAACACCTATCAGACAAAATTCCTGTCCAGACAAAGTAAAATACACAAAATCCATGTCATCCTTTTTTCAGCAATAATAATTTCCATTTTTCGTCAAGAATATTAAGATAGATTACAAAATCTGTGTCGGTCTAAATTATCTGGAGAAAAAGGCTATGGGGGAATTCACGCAGGGACTAGACCATTGTATTATACTTACTGATGGTTAAGATTAACTGGCTGACCGCTTGAAACAATTACATGTACTTGTGAACAGTGTCTTGCTGATAAATTAGTCCTATTCTGTCAACAAATTTGTTAATTTCCCTAAATTACAGTGATAAACTGGGCACTTTTTCTATTATATTTTGTGTGTCCATGAGCTCTGTCAAAAAAGATCAAAAAGATAAAAAGATTAATAGAATAAATAGTTTTTCTGATGTTCTGATGCCAAAGAGTCTTTAAGCATGAGGAATTCAATGGTTGACGAAGTAAATCTTTGATATATTGAAAGATTTTTTAATCAAATAACTTGAGTTTACTGTATAATAATTCTTTGGCCTACCGCTGATTCGTCGCGTTCCTCTAACGAGAAAAACTACATTAACCTAGCCCTGCACCGAGTTATTCCTCCCCACTCTCCCTCCTAAACTCCAAGCATTCAGTCAGAAACAATTTCATATTTTCCCCTACCCCATTGGCGTTGTTTTCTCGACCACCCCAACTATAAAATTGCCACTTTCTCTCGCGTTATTACTCAACTTATCCTTCATGTTCTCATAATCTTTTCATCCCATTTTTTCGTTAGTTTCCCAATGAGGCTTCTTTTATAGTTGCGACATATATTTGGGGCATTCTAAAATGAAATGTCCGCAGGGTCTCCATTTATCCTAAGTCACACATTTGGCATGCTTTTTCCTCGCCTTTTCCGACCTCCACCCCCACTTTGACTCCAGTGATTTGAACAACAATGATCCTCAAACGATCCATCTAGGTACTCCTAAAAAACTGGCGCATCTTTTATATAACCCGTCTTAAGAGTTCTTGGTCCTAATTCCAGCTTGCCAGTTTCTATTGAAATCCTTCCCCTGATGATGCTACTGCCCTGCTTCATTCACCCTTCTATATCTTCATTCTCTGTCGAGTAAGTCTCCATTACCTCCCTCATCAACCTTATCCATCCTGGCTGAATGTTAGAGTTCCGTGCATGGTTAAAATCTGCTGTTTGGGAGGTTTTCCAGGTAATTCTTGTATCATAATTTCCCCATATCTATTTTATCTTTAGCCGGCTTCCAACCGAGTTCCCTTCTGGCCTCTTCCAGTGCGGCTGCGTTACTTGATTCGTTTATTCATCAACCCGCGTCATTTTGTAGAATCTCCAATTTCCTCACAACCGTTTGGTTAGAGGGTCCACATCCATTCCATAAGTTATTCCTGGTAATCCGAACCTCTTCTAAATAGTTTTTCCAACGAACACCATTTTAGTTTAAACAACATCTATTCAGCAAGACTGATAGTATACATACTACAATGCACGTTCGACCACAAATCAAAGTAAGTGTACATTATGTAAAATAACAAAGTATGTCATATTATCAAGATAAATATTTGAAACTACAGATATATAGACAGAATCTTACGGCAGCGAAGAACCGCCAAACTGACTTCACTTATTATCTTTTTAAAACAACTTAATATCTTGTTAAAATAATTTATTTATCTTGTTAAAACAAGCCTTCGCTATGTGACATGGTGGTCTGCTCCAGCTTGGCGAAGAGGCCCTAACCTGCCCAAATCGACCCAATACCTCACCCCATCAATGAACCGGTGACCCTATCTAAGGAGCCCTAGCCTTCCTACTTGTATCAGTGACCCGGGAACCCTATCCTCTGCGGCTCGACCAAGGGCGACACAGTTGCTCTTCCCCTTCTTCCAGAAACCTTAACCTCCCCACCCCAAGCTCGAAGATTCGTTCGACGGATCAGTCTGTGATGATCCGCGGGGTCGATGTTGATCACTGATCATTAGGTGCATGGTGATCAGTGATCGGGGACACTCAGTGATCACTTAGCGATCACTAAATCTCAGATGAGTAGAAGAGTCGTTCGAGGAGTCACTCCCCTGAGCAGCTCCTCGATGGCTCATTTGCTCGATAGGTAAGAGTCCTTCGAGTAGTACCTCCTCAAAGGACTGCTGCGTGGCTCCTGTCGTTCGAGTCGACAAAGTAGCACAGAGTCAATCAGGAAGAAGAAGGGTCGAAAGCTTGCAAACGGCATAAACTGCCCCAAGTGATATGCTCTTCTGCTCTACCGCAGTACTTCTACTAAGTCGAACTCCCTGGTCACGTGATCTACCCACAGGGTATAGTGCTTCTTTGTTAAAAAAGAAACGGACTGGAAGCTCTTGAAAAACCTTCAAAAGGGAGAATTCAGCACTACTGGAGAAAAGTCCGCTCTTGTTGAGTTCTAGAACTTTCAACATACTCCCGCACAATCGACTACACCCTCAGAACACACCCATGCCCACATAAAGTCCATACGGTATCATAGGAACCACGTTCCACCCTTAGCAACCAAAATGATGGTGCCCATAGAACTAGAGTACTATACTACAATGCGTCACTTTAGAAACAGGTGCTGCGCATGCGCAGTGAGACCATGTATCACCACTGGAATGACGTAACAAGATGGCCACTCACGTGTGCTACCATGGCAATCCCCACAAGGCCCCTTCCGGTCACGTGACTGGTGAGTTCAGATGAGAACGCGCTAAAAGGCAAGATGTGACCCTGACATACTGCTTAATTCAGTCATTTGTGTGCAGATTTTTATATCCCTTGGTATGGAGAGAGACTAGCGTGGGGAAGAAGACATCCACATATTGCTGGTTATGTCCATGCATAAAGACCAGAGCTATTGCCCTTGAAATGTTGCACTATTAACACTTTCCATACGAACATTTTGCATTATAACTCTGGCATCGGTTGTGGGATTTTGGTGTCCTTTGGTGTGGTGATAGATCAATCTGGGGGAAAGGGTATTCGCGTATTGTGGGAGGGTGCACATGCAATGCTTCGCGTTGCACTATATTCTTATCTTATATTCAACAGTTATTACTCGTTATTAAATTGTTTTAACAAGATAAATAAATTGTTTTAACAAGATAATAAGTGGAGTGAGTGTGGCGGTTCTACGCCACCGAAGGATTCGACAGACAGCTAAGAACTTATTTTGAGCCGTCTCCCAAAATAAACAAGATACTTCTGTAATTGAAGTTGCATGTAACATTTTTTAAATCTTAGCTTATAGAAAAGGAAGAATGAACACGAGAGAGAGGAGCAAGAGAGAGAGAGAGAGAGAGAGAGAGAGAGAGAAAGCGAGAGAGAGAGAGAGAGAGCGAAAAATTAAATGAATGACCTGAAGGGAAAAACAACCCGAACACAAAGCGTTTCCAAGGGAACAAATATACAACCTGTGCAAGCGCAGTCTGCGTGTCTTTTGTTTGTCAGCTGGATTAATGAACTACAGTTGTCCCCCTTTTGGTACAACGAAGATCCCATGGCACCAACAGTCACAAACTACGCATTACGACAACAGTAAGAGTGACCCGTAAAGGCACCTAAACGCCACACCAAGGCAGCGTGCTAGCGGGGTTTAATTTCGACTTTTGCCGAAAGCATAACCACAGTACATGACAAGCGTTAAAGAAGAATAACACCCATCCCATTTGTTATTTGGTCAGATATGCCATGGAGACAAGACCTGGACCGTGACTTAATGCCCTGTAGAAACAAAGATTAGTACATTCAAATTAATCAGGCATTAGTAGTCTATAGAACCGTTGGAGTTTAGTGGAAGCGTCCACTTAGTTAGACGTAAGTTAGATGTTGTCTTGCACAGCTCTGAAAAGTTGAGAGTTTTCTGAGTTGCTCAATCTTATCTTTCCGACCCAGAGAGATAAACATCACTGTGGGCAAATGGTGTGCTGTGCTCTTGAGTAACCGATTTTTAAAGTATATTTTCAAAATCTCTGCCATAAGGGGAATAAATAATAGGTATTCTAACCTGCCTGTCACACCTAGTGCTTTTTAGTTCTGGTGTAATGTCAGCCGTAGGTCTATCAATAGAATGTGTCATTTCATATTGAACTTCATTCTCCTGTGCTGGGGTAACATCTAATTCACTATCATGATTCGTTGTAATGGCCCAATCCTCATACGGTACCATCTTTTGGTATGACTTAAAATGATCCACGTGGTCCACGGTTCGATCCCCGCCAAGGCTAACTGCGTAGTGTTAATGGGCAAGACACTTCTTCCCGATTGCCCACGTGAGGGCACGGTGGCGCCGTGTACTAAGACGTACTGCACACCGATGGTGTACTTGTCTTCAACCAATGCTAACCCTATGTGTGCGGAGTTAGTATGCTGGGGGTGTCTGACAGTTGCTCGCCATTACTCGGTGGTTCGCTCCGGGTACTCTGGCTTCCTCCACCCTTAAAACTGTCCGACACGAGGTGACCCTGGCTGCCGATAGTGTCGTTAAACTCCAATAAATAAATAAATAAATAATCCCATGGGCAATGATTAACTTACTTCAAGGATTCCCTTGTGATTCATAAGTTACATCAAAAATTCTCCTAATCACTTAATAAGGACCTATCCACCCTAATCCCTATTTTACATCAGCAGAGGGAGGGTGCCATCTCCACACAAAATGATTGGGTTCAAATACCCTAGGCTTTAGTCCCCTGTCATAATATTTCTTTTGCTTTCTTGCTGCCTTCTTAAGCATTTTATGTGCATATTCATACGTATCAACAAAAGACTTTGTAACCTCTCAACGTATTCCATCAGACAAGTGCTAGCAGATGAACAGGGAGGGTTTCCCACCAATAAATCCAAAGGACAAGATATCTCGTGACCAAACATGAGAAGATTGGGCGAACAACCAGTACTTTTTGAACACTGGAACGATATGCCATAAGAAGAAAAGGTATATTTCATCCCAATTGTTCCGATTGTCATTTGCATCTGTTAGTAAAGTTATATTGCATATTTCTACTAACCCATCATTCGGGTGGTCCTAGTTTTTTTCTATACCCAGTCTATGACACAGAACCGAGAACAACTCCGACTCAAACTCACTACATTGATCAGTATGAAGCTGCTTTGGAACCCCAAATCTACAAATGACCACCAAATATATTAACCAGCTTATCAAACAATGAAAGAAGTGTGATCTGGAACAGCGTAGACTTCAGACCACTTTGTAAAATAAGCATGCAGAACAATAATTTATACCATGATTACATATTCTACTAAAACAAAACCCTGACATAAATTTTAGCTTTACACACCAACCGTGGTGAACATGCCAGCAACGGTATTTCACTAGTTAAAATTTACATCCACAGTGGAACTACATCCAAGCTGACCGTCGGTGACCTCGACTTGAATGCAAACTTGTCTAAATTTATCACTCGTCGCCTCGCGAAGAGTGAAATGAAACCCACAATAATTTAGTACGTTTTTAAATGAGTGCACCTCGTAAGATACCCAAAATTAACAAACATGCGTTGCCTCGTGTTAATAAAGCGCCCATAACTCAAATTAGTATGTTATGTTATTAAAATGAAAAAAGGCCCCGACACGATTTGCGTGTTTCTGTTTTCACTTCGTTTCGGCGATAAGATTGATAGCGGTACCACCCACCGGTGCTCATGTAAACAAAAACAGATCCTTGAAGTAAGGTGCCCATGTAAACAAAAACAGATTAAATGTTTAGATTAACATTTAAACTCAGTAATCTGACGATCATGGTATAAATAAAATATACCCAAAGTGGCTTGGTATATCAGATGTTTCACCACGAGTGGTGAAGTGGTGTTAACCGCGCGCCAAAGGCACACGGTTAACACCACTTCACCACGAGTGGTAAACATTTGGTACACCAAGCTACTATGGGTATATTCTATTTGTATTCATTTCCATCTGAAGTAAATGGCAGTGGACCAACAATATCAACACCTATTCGATCTAAAGGAGCAACCCTTCCAGTGCCGCGGTGCAGAGTTCGGAGTTACGATGTTGGAGAGCTGACAGCTGTTCGTCGTTGCTCGGTGGTTCTCTCCGGTTACTCCGGCTTCCTCCACCCGTAAACCTGTCGCCGACATGATATGACCCTGGCTGTTAATGTGTCGTTATACCCTAATAAATAAATATCTAAAGAAGCACCTACAACCGACTGGTGTGATGTTGACTTTTCAAGACTTGGACCAACCTTGGCTGTTGCACATTCCATACATTACTTACACCAACGAGCTACATCAGATGACATTCCAGGCCAGTATACCCCACGTTTAATAGTTCTATCTCTTCCCAAATTTCCAGCTATTCTATTTTTATGCAAGTGATCAAATATTGACGACCTCATTTTTCTGGATGCAACAAACAATAAAGTTTCTTCTTTTTCAGGCGGTAACCACATCTTGTAGAGACAATCATTAACGACAGCTACGGATTGCCACTTGCCACAGAGAGTTTTGAACTCTGGTGAGAATCCATTACCAACTGTTGGATGTTGATGGAGTTGACTGGAAGCCCAAATAGGAGTACTTTTAACCGAAATAACCCCATATGTGTAGAAATGGCTATTTAGGCTCATCCTTTTCTTCCATTTCGCACTGACAGGCACATGATTCAGTGTACTAAACAATTGTGACCGGATAAAGTATCCAGCGGCCCGTCTATCCTAGGCAAGGGGTATGCATCTTTTTTCCGTCACAGAATTGAGCTTCCTATAATCAACGCAAAATCCCCAAGAATTGCCCTTCTTTGCAACCAGTGACAGAGGGAACGACCAGGGACTATCACTTGGCTCAGTAATGGCATCTTTGATCATATTCACAATTTCTTCCTCAACAACAGTTTTCTGTGCAACCGGCAACCTACGAGGGGGAATTTTGATAGATCTCCAGTTACCAGTATTTATACTATGTTTAACCAATTTTGCCCTCCCAAGATTTTCACCAGGTGCCTTAAACACATCTTGAAATTCAACCAAAAATTGATAAAGTGTATCTTTTTTCCCTATCGAATCTAACAGGTCGACCGCTTACATTCATTACAGGAAATAAAATCTTCCCGGGATTAACCAAAGTTCGGGCATATAAAAAGCCTCTGCGATTAAAACATTTAAAAGGTTCCAACAGACTATTAATAAAACAATCAATGTTTCCCACAATATAACCCTGAACAACTATTTCCGAATCAGCAGGTACCACTACATTCTTGGCCAACTTATCCCTGCAGTTGATTTACTTTTCCCCCGGCTACGTAATACAGACCTTTGGAAACTCTGATAATCATATAATTGTTCTCCATGAAGTCTACACCCAGTATACAAAAAAGGTCACCCAAATCAGCAACAACAAACTCATGAGTGAATGGAATGCCACCCAAAGAAAACTGGAACTCTATTTTCCCTAAAACCTCCAAATACAATACAATACAATATTTTATTCACAATATATATGTACATATAGTGTAGTTACAAATATAAATGTATTTAGATGTTTTCCCAAAAAAAAATATTGTGTAACTAGAACAGTGACAAGTTGTAAAAAAAACATGCATATTGTAAGGAGACGGCATAACCCAATGGCTGTCTTCCTGCCATCTCCTATTTGGAAGTGCGAGGATGGGGTAGTACAGGTGGTAAATAAGTTTCAATTTCTTTTCAAAAGATGCAATACATAACAAAGACTGGTATTCTTTATTAAATGTTTGGGGGAGATTCAGACAAGGAAAGCATAACAGATCTGGTCACGCCTTAAAGGCGGTCTACACCGTGTTCTTATCTCACTATGTTTATCTGAGCTGCTGTTAGTAATGGCCAAGTCACGCAAGAGATCACCGACTCTAGTGTTACAATCAGGACCCCCGTCATCAGTTATCAAATCTGGCACTGGTTAAAGTGGACACATCTTTTATTATCTTTCTTGATAACCCACTAAACACCGACCCAGTATCATCAAAAGTCAAAGTCAAAATTTTGGGTCATTTATTAAAACCTGAGCAAACATGTATGACTTCGG
The DNA here is from genome assembly GCA_031216915.1 of Pictodentalium vernedei. NCBI lineage: Eukaryota > Metazoa > Mollusca > Scaphopoda > Dentaliida > Dentaliidae > Pictodentalium > Pictodentalium vernedei. The sequence goes on from CM062289.1 coordinate 244,612,926, forward strand.
AACTACATTTAATCAGACAGTTGACCCATTTGTAACTTGGCCGAATTGTGTTACACGTTGGACCGGTGACCCAGTTGATAACAGATAAAACACTCTATAGATGAATGGTTAGGAGGGTTCCTTTTACTTCTCCTATTTAATTTATTCCCACAATCCTTCATAAGTTCAACGAGCTTAGCAAGCTCTTTCTGATTTTTATCCTTAGAAGACTCAGTTTTGGAATCGCTAGTTTCCATAACGGCTCCTATATATTCATCATTTGTTTTTGGCTTACTGAACAAATACCGAGGACTCCTAACTGCCTCAAACTCGACAGCCAAAGAAACAGCTTTCTCTAATATTTAGAATGTTGACAAACAATATGCTCACGAACTGCAGAGCTTTCAACACCATTCACAAACTGTTCTACAACGTTAATTAGCAACAAACGTCATATCAGGAAACGCAAGACATTCCAAACTCCTAAAAGTATAACCAAAATCAACAGGAGATTTATTTCTCATTTGTATTCTCATTTCAGAACGAAAGTGTACATATGAGCTATAACAGGTTCCTGAGGATTAAATCTTTTCATTAGAATCGAATGAAGTGTGTCATAATGTTTCCACTGCTCCACAGACAAGTCACCTAACATTTTTTATCCTCTCTTCTTAAACACACAATTAACTGCTGGTCTTTTTTCTACATACCTCCATCTATTTCAATCAGAGATCTACTCACTCAAAATACACCAGAATACCCTTCAGCTTAACGGTTTTCTCATCATATTTATCAGGATTCATTTCCCGCCTGAGGGGATAGTCCCTCCAGGGGGATTCAGATGGCTGTGGGGACAGACACTTCATCCCCACTTAATCTTAAATGTCTAGCAATTGGACTAGGACTGGTTAGTGACTGTCTGCCAATATTTGATCTTGATAGCGTCTGTTTTTCTAACTGTTTCATTTGTTTATCGAATTCAGTTTTACAGCGTTCACATTTTTTAAAGATTTCCCAAAATTGTCTTTCCATTTCTCTTTTGGACCAGTTATGCCTTTAGTACCAAAATGGCATATAACTTCCGGTTCCTTGGTTTAGCACCAGTAATAGAAGACCAATCTTCTGACCTAACTAGTTTAGGAAAAGCTGGAGTTACTTTTGCCATAGCCATGGTTTCCATTCAAAAACCCGATCGCAGCTCCTAAGTGTAACCGGCGTCCGCAGTGTAGCACTCCAATACCAAGGAAAGAACACCTCATATCTAATCTGTCACTGACTCAAGTATATGTAGGTTCATTGGTTCCCGAACTGTGGCTACAAAAAGTAACAATACAATAAATGGGATTACTCGTTATTTATTTTTTACTGAAGTCAAGAAGGGAAAACAGGACAGCAGGGATTTGATGAAACAATATCTCAACAGATAAAACACAATCTTTAACAGGGTTCAGAGAATCTAAAATGAGTGGACAGTTAGACGGACTAACAGGCGGGCCATTAACAACACTCTCATACTTTAATACTTTCCATAAAATGTAAAGTTAATTTTCCACAGGATAGAGACAAACTGACAGACTGTCTAAGTGACAAACTCAAAACCCCGGACAGTTTCATCGATTTTGAATTTTCTATTCAAAGATTATTGTTTTACTGCAATGGTCTAATTCTCTTTCAGAGTAACCCAAAGAACGGACGGACGAACGGTTATAGAGACGGAAGAATAACGCATTTAAGAAAATCGTTCATTTTCAGGAAATTTCTAAAAATCATTGACTAAAGTCTCTATACAAGCCAAATAAATGCGTTATACAGAACAGCTTGGTCGGTACTTTTGGCTTATTAATTATTCGCTTTTATTCATTCGTCCCAATAAAAACAGAGATCAAGGACAAGTGTCAAACCCAAAGAAACGAAATATAATTTCGCACACCATTTTGCCCACAGAGATTACTTGAACCCTTGAGAGGTAGGGCGAACCTGAAGGTTCTTTGAGTACGGCACAAGTGATTCAATCTCGCCGTGGCATGACATTTAGCAGGTATTCCAACCAATACGATTGCAAAAACTGAATCGGACTGCATGGGATATATTTAATCAGACAGTTAATTTCTGGTAAGTCCAGCGTGAAGTCAGGAGCCAAACAAAAACACGATTTCGGAAACCTTACGTTTAACTTGTCAACACGATGGATGTTTTGTAAACTTTCAACTGGCAATAGCTTGATAACGTTTAGACTTTGAATAAAATAATATTTTAAATGTAAATATATGTCCCAATCGTACGAAGTATTAAAGATTCAATAAAGAATTGCGTTAAATAATGTTGATACATCGTGTCATCAAACGCCAAACCGTCACAGTGAAATTACGAGCACCAGAACACATTGGACAATGCAACAATAACTGTTCTGTTATTTCATGCTTACACACTGACAGAAAGGAGAGGCTGAGAGATGTGTATTGTATAAGTGAGCGTTACTACGACTAGAACACCACCTTAATCTACAATGGTATATTTGAGCTGATGGCGATTTGGCTCCAGTGTATAATGATGGTTGACGTTGGCAACCATTATTTAGGAAACTCTTAAAATATCTAATGGAGGAGTTATCTCTCACTGGAACGTATATTCTATTCTACTGGTCGGTAACGGGAGGAAGTGAACGAAGTCTGGTACAGATTTGAATGCCAAAACGGAAAACGATGATCTAGATTTGATCGAATATATGGCTTTGATTGATGGATGATGTAAAGGGTAGCACGTTGTTGGAAATGTATGGCGTTGTAAACTGGTAATACATTTTGAAAAACTGAACAAGCTTTTGCTTCCGTTGTGTTTCCCGGCGAGTGGCCCAGCATGTTTCAGTGTAAGTCAGGAATGGCTGGCACCGGTGGATGCGCCAGTAGCTATCCTTGCTGCGAGTAATTGAATTTTCTCCTGGTCCGCGGCTTTAGTCGTTGAATAATTGTCCCGAACACATTCACCATACGCTAGAAGGGGTCTGATGAATGCAAAATATATCTTTTCCAACATCTTGCGATCGAGAGTGAATGTATTCACTCTTAACATGTCTATACGAGTCCACGCTTTAGATAAGATGTGTACAATGTGGTTATTCCGCGTAGAAATACCCAGGTGCCTGTAAACACCTTGTTAAAGCTATTTCTTCCAAGAAGTTTTAACTAATTGGGTATTCCTGTCCCCTTTGTCTTCGGTTTATTTGTGTGTTTTTTTAATATGCCGCTACATGTAAGACATACATTCAGTCGCAGGTATTCATATTCTCCGGTTTCTCCCACTGTTATATCCTCGCCTCCCTCGTCACCAATAGAGAATTTACCCACCTCCATCTTCGCAACTCATCTACCCTACAGAGCACAGGTATCACCTTGTTTCTCTTTTCGTTCAGTTCAAGCCGCCATTTATTCCCGTACTTTCCTACCATGGTTAACAGTTTTTGTAGTCCCTCTTCACTCTCGGCTAATAAAACTATGCCATCTGTAAAGAACAGCCTAGGGATTTTTGTCTCTCCAACATTCGGTTGAACATGCGCTCCGAACCACAAACCTCAAACCATGTTACCGTCAACTCATCACTATAACGTATATATTCCAATAAGACACCACCCATAGCCCAAAACCTACATCGTGAAACACGAGAGGCTTATTTACTAAACTTGTGATCGTTAAGAGTTGCCTTGTTCAGTGCAACTTTTAACGATCAGAGGTTTAGTAAATAAACCTCTTGTGTACACACAACGGCACTGGATAAATAATCAACAAACCAGATAAACTCACTCCATCTTAGTTCAAATCGTAAATCGGTTTGTAATTTAAACAACACTTTCTCCGCAACGCCGTTTGTTGCACGTGTGAAAAATCCAGAAAAATGAAGCGGCTTGCTAACGAGTCACTCCATTGATGAAGCAATTACGAAACGGGCGACGTCACTTCAAATATTTCGCGCGATGACGTCAGACAGTAACATTTGCTACTGCAGCCGTAAACATAAAAGAAATACGCCAGCTGTCATCCAATCAGTAGGCGAGGATTTTACTCCTATTGGAACATTGACCACCTCTGAGCTTGCAATCAACTCTTCTTCTCCTACGTCTTCTATGTACAATGTAAACAGAATTGGTGACAGGATTCGCCCCTTCTTAAGGTCTATCTCCATTGGAACCCTTTTTGTTGTGATGCTTCCTAGGATGAGTACACTCTGCACATTTTTGTACAGTGATTTCATTATTCCGACAAACTTTCCTCCGAATCTAAGGCCCTCCAGTTTCTGCCACATTCACTCTCTCCATATTCTGTTGTATGTTTTTTCACATCACGGCAGGTCATAAACATTTTTCTCTTATTGCCTTCTGTTGATTCTATTAGCTGAGAGAGCGCAAACAAGTGGTCAGTAACGCTTCTCCCTTTCCAGAACCTATTGTGGATGTCCCTCAGGAATCCAATTTTTTCGATAATTTCCAGAGGCCTTCCATAGAGAACCTTGCAGAACACATTCCTAATATTGCCGCTAACAGATATCCCTCTGTCTAAACCTTCCCTTTCTCCTTTTTGTGTATGAATGTTACCCTTCTTTCCTTCTATTTTGTCGGGACCTCTTGCTTTGTGATTGCCAAGTGAAATAGTGCTGCAAGATGCTCATATTATGGATCCCCTTCTCTTTATAAAAATTCATTTGGAATTTCATCAGTACCTGCTGCTTAGCCATTCTTTAACTTTGTGGCTGTATTTGGTACTTCCCCTATTCCAAATTCCCTGCATACTAAGTTAGATAAATTTTGTGCGCTTTCCGTCATACATCATACTGGAGGGGCGCCTTATCCTCCATCTTCTATCATGTATCCTCTCCCAAGGATTGACCATTTGTACTGTTATACTGTGCCGATCATCTGTGCTTTTGCGATCCACCTTAATACGTTGTGCGGTATTGCTTTTGTTAGTTTATTTAACCATTTTCAAAATATATCAGACCCCCCCCCCCCCTCCTCTGTATTTCTTATCGTTCTAATAACATTACTATTCCACACTTTTCTATTTCTGTCCTTGATTATATTAACCTTTGATCTTGCATCCTCATATACATCCTTGGTACCTTTGTGACTGTATAATTTAACTAAATGCAACACAGGTTTTCTTCTCTCTTTTATTGCTTGTTTGAGCTCATTATTTATCCCACATCCTGGCTTATTTGTCATTACTCTAATTCTCCCTAGGATTCCCCTCTCAGCAACTTTTAGACCCCTCACTATTGAATTGTTCAACTCTAAAAACTCAGAGAAAACCATGCCAAATTTGATTCCAAATAAAAGCAAACCTCGTCGAAGTACCTAAACAAATTAGTCTTCTTGTGATCTGGAACCAGGCAATTTCGTATAGAGTTGCCTGCCTTGTTGATGTAAAAATACTGCTGTTGTCATGTAACTTAAAGCATGCGTGATGCAATAATTGAAAACATGTTTATGACGTTCCTTCATCGCCATTTTGAAACTCTAAATTTTACGATATATACAATGTCTATAGGCCTTAACAGTCCAGTTGATATGGAAGATTGAAGAATCAAAACATGTTTATGGTTGGCTCCATGTAGCCAAATTTGGTTTCCTTACCAGGACAAACTGAAGAGCCGGTTTTGGTTCCTGGAGAAACTCACATTTCTCTGTGTGGATAACCTATATTCAAATAATAGATTATTACTCACTATGTAATCACAATCAAAACATTTGATACCAGAGGCCTAAATGCTCTTGATCCAACTATTTATTGAAAATGAATATATGGTATAAAATGTTGTGCAACATAATTTAAAATTTTGTGAAAAAATAGTAGAAATGTTGTGAAAAGTTCGGATAAGTGTTGTAAAAAGTTATAATATTAAGTGCCATTATTATTGAAAACAAAATTAACTCACTATTATCTGTAACTCATTTTTAGAACCTATTGGGATTTTTTATCTGATCGAGATTTTGTTTGCTAGGTATTTTGTCCATATATATTTTATCTATTGGTATTTTGTCCATAGGGACTTTGCCTGTTAGGTATTTTGTTCGCGGGGATTCTCCTGGTTTTTCTATATCACACAAATCTCTGAAAATTAAAAGTACAACAGAACCTAACAATATGTAAACGAAGCTTCAAACGGAGGTTACTATCGGGGAAATATAATAAATATGTATTGTATAGGTTTACCCCCTCCCTCCCCCGTGGAGGGGGGGGGCTGGGATCCTGCATTAACATTGTTACTCTCACAGTATAGATTATCTCAGACGTAATGTATTTTAGCACAATGTAAAATGTAATTCACAAGACTCCCTCCCACCAATACACTCGAGTAGTGTATCATGTACCCGGACGTGCTTCATCAGGGGGAGCACGGACGTGACGTAATGTCACATGACCCAGTGGCGCCTTGTTGGGTTGTCATGGTAACCCGTATGAGCGGCCATGTTGTGGCGTCATTACCATAGTGATACGTGGTGTTAGTTCGCATGCGCAGCGCGGGTTGTTGGGATGATACGTGTTTCCGTCGTCCATTTTGTATACTGGAGGCCGCCATCTTGGTTTCTATAGTAGCACGTGGTTGCTATGTTGCCCAAATACAGGACAGGGGTATGGTCAGAGGGTATGTTCGATTGAATATGAGTAAATCTAATTACCACAAACAACCCGACAATTATTTTACTAGTTCGAATTCTTTGAGAATCCTTGGTGTCTACCTGTTAATCGGAGTCTTTCGGAATCTTCTGCTCCTACCTATGTACATGTAGGCTATAGGTTTTGTCTATTCAGCCCTGTTCGTTTGTTCTGGAGTGTACCCCAGAAACGTAAAAGAGCCTATCAGTTGGAACAGTTTTGCTTATTGTTACTATTTTTAGCTTTTTCTGGCATGTTCAGTGCAGTCTAGTTCCAATCCGGTTCCAAGTACTCTCGTTTTTGTTTCATTTATCCGGATCTTCCAATCAGTTTACTTTACTGCTGCTAACTAACTAATCAGATTGCTTGATTTCCCATAATCTGTGCCTACCCACACAGAGTTATCGCCATTGTGTACAATGAAGGCCTTCATGATTCCAAAACCCAAAAGACAATCAAGCAGTAAAAGGAACATGTATTGCTCAAACGACTCGAATCCTATCGAGCAAATGAGCTATAGAGCAATTGCTCGATCGGATGACTCCGCATTCTGCTCGAACGTCTCGAATTCCATCGAGCGAGCAAATGAGCTATAGAGCAATTGCTCGATCGAGTGACTCCATATACTGCTCTACGACTCATCTGGGTATTTGAGGATACCTATGACATGGCAGCGTATCTTTTGAGGATACCTATTGAGGATACCTTTTGGGAATACACTATCGAGCAATTACAGAATGGTCATCGAACGACTAGAATCCCATCGAGCAAAAGAGCTAACGAGAAATAGCTAGATCGAGTGACTCCACATACTACTCAACGACTTATCTGGGTATTTGAGGATACTTTTGACATGGAAATATATCATTTGGGGATACTTATCCGAGGATATCTATTTGAAGATAGCTATGGTTTCCCAAACTCCATTCAGTTTCTAGCTTCTAGACCATCCATCATCTTCATAGCTCCAAGACCACTTCGTGTCCATTGTCACTACCATCTTTAGTGTGGTGTTTTACTAGCCTTGTAGTTTTGTGCCATTAAGGCATTGTATCATGACTATTGGCTACCACTATTCTGTTCTGTGTCTCAGCCATTACTAACTTGTGGTACTACTACTGCTTTTAGTACATTAATACCACTAAGGGGTCCCAATTCATATTATTATCTTTCCACTAATGTTTTCTCGAATAACCTTTACATACCTATTCCAATTTCCCCCAATACGCTATCGAGCAGTATGAGCAATTGCTCGGATGACTCGAATTTCATCGAGCAAATGAGCTATACAGCATTTGCTCTATCGTGTGACTCCATATATGACTCTTGGACTCATTTCAGAATAAAGGGATTCCATAGCCAAAGACGTTTTGCAAAGAAGGGATTCCGAAAGTGGGATTCTTATCCGATTCCGTGAAATGGGGTTGACAGTATTTGCTGAAATGATTCCTTCCAGGGTGCCAATGGCCTAGTGTTGAAAGGGTTTATATTCGATGTTCAAAATCCAAAATTCTCTCCCGCATAGCAGTTATGCGTTGGGTGTGTTATATGCCAGAAGTTACTTATTTATAATCATGTCAGCTTTAAAGTAGATGTAGGAACACGCTTGTAATAACTTATGTAAATTGGTGTCTGCACCACAGTGGAACTTTGTTGGCATGATGTGTGGGCATGATTGATTGTTTGTTTCTTGGGGATTAGCAACACTTTCAAAGCTAGGGCCACATGGTGCTGGAATGCGTATGATTGAGATTTAGTCTTTGTCACCTAAGTACCTTACTACAATTATAATGGGGATTTCATGGGTGTGGTTTAAGTTCACTTCGCTCTCACCAATTCAACAATTGTTTTATTTAACTCGTGTTTCAATGTTTCATACTTATATCCATACATAGAGTTCACAGCAATGAAACCATGTAGGTAAGAACTCTTGATATGGGTAAAGTATATGCGAATCAGTTTTGCAATGGGACTATGTTGCACACGGGGATCCATGCTGCACTGTGTGTCAGCGTGGGTGGTCGTGCGAAATATGGTTCCATAAACACTCAACGACTGCCATTGTTTCCAGCAATACTTCCCATAGGAGCCTAACTCTGCATGCAACTGTAGTCACCTTAGTGAGCTATTTTAATGTTGCATACTTGAACCCAAAGCTGGAGTTTACAGCAATGAAACCACGAAACCCGCCTGCTTAACATAGGTAAAATATAGTTGACCTAGTTTCTTCTGTGGGTTGGTTGTACGCATTCTGATAAAAACATTCAGAGCAGCAGATTAATTCTGCGTATAACTGTGTACACCTCCGGTTAGAACAAATGCGATTTTTCTGGTCATATTTCCCACAGGAAATCAATTCTGTATGTAACTGTAGTCACCTTAGGGAGTTATTTTTATCTTGCACACTCGAATCCTAACCTGGCGTTTACGGCAATGGAACTATGCAATTTTTTTTAATATAGGTAAATATAGTGACCTAGTTTCTATGGGGCTCTGATGTACATTCTAATAACTATTTTACCTACAGCAGATTAATTCTGCATGTAACCGTGTACACCTTGAGTTGGCAACTGGGATATACTTATAGCCATACATGGAATTTACAGCAATGAAATTGTGTAGCTAAGCATTTTTAATAGAGGTAAAATATACTTGAATCAACTATGCCACGGGATTGTGTTACAGATGGGGATCCACGCAGCCTTGTGTGTCAGTGTGGGTGGCCATGTGGAATACAGTTCCACACAGCACTCAGTGACTACCATTTTTCCAGCAATTTTTCCCACATGAGACTAATTCTGATTGTAACTGTTGTCACCTTTCACTGTGAGCTTTTTTAACGTTGCATCCTTGAACTCAAACCTAGAGTTTGCAGCTTTGAAACGACATTACCCACCTTTTTAATATAGGTAAAATATTGTGACCTAATTTTTGCTGCGTGGCTGTGGTGCACATTTTAATTCTGATATTAATATCACCTCCAGAAGATTAATTCTGCATGAAACCGTATACACCCTAAGTTAGCTATTCACTGGGGCAGACATACAACAATGTAGTTAAGAACCTCTGGTATAGGTAAAATATACTTGGATCAATTTTGCCATGGGACTGTGTCGCAGTTTACAGCATGAAACCATGCAGCTAATAACCTTTATATAGGAAAAATATACTCGAATCAAGGTTGTCCTTGGGACTGTGTTGCACATGGGGATCCACACTGCTTTATGTGTCAGTGTGGGTGGCCGTGTGAAAGGTAGTTCCATACAGCATTCAATAACTACCTTCTTTCTAGTAATATTTCCTGTGGGAGCTTAATTCTGCATGTAGATGTAGTCACATTGCGGAGCCATTTTAATATTATATACTTGACCTGGAGTTTACAAAGATGAAATCATTAGTGGCATTTTCGACATGAAATTAATTTTCCATGCAATTTAGGGTGGCCACGTGTATCACAGTCCCACATACCCTCCTTTCTCCTAGTGGTATTTTCGACATAAGATTAATTTTCCATGCAGTTGTACGCATCTCAGCTGGTTATTCAATGATGCATACTTGAATCCAAAGCTGGAGTTTAAAGCTATGAAGCCATATAATTCACCTTTCCATTAAGGTAATAGATAGTTGAACAGTTTTTCCGCGGGGTAATGGCGTACATTATATTCGATTGTTACATTTACTGCAGGGAATTATTTCAGCATGCAACCAAACACACCTCAAGTGGTCTATTCACTGAAATAAAGTTGGAGTTTAAAGCTATGAAACCATGTAATTCACCTTTCTATTAAGATAAAAGATAGTTGAACAGTTTTTCCGCAGGGTAAGGATGTACATTATATTATATTGTTAACATTTACTGCAGGGAATTAATTCAGCATGCAACCAAACACACCTCAAGTGGTCTATTCACTGAAATAAAGTTGCACACATACCTGGAGTTTACAGCAATGTTACCATGTATCTGGTCGTTTTAATATAGGTAGCATATACTTGAAATGGTCTTAGCATGGGACTGTGTTCCACGTGGGTGTCCACACTGCCCTAGATGTCAGTGTGAGTGGCCACGTGGAACACAGCTCAGCACAGCACTCCACAAGTGATATATATAATGTTATGTACCTGAATCTAAATAGTGAGTCAGTATGGGGGTCAGTCAGTACAGCTCATTTCAACTCCGGAAATAGCCATTTTTTTTTATTTTTTTTCTATCTGTTTCCCCCAACTGGCGCACGTTTTTAGCATCGTTCTGTGGCAGTCAGTTCGGACTACACTTGTCTAATATTGGTTAACTGAAGACAGATAATGCGTTGATAACATTTTGTGTGTAACTGTTGGCCCCGACCTTATTCCAACCATTAAGACGACAGTCAAGAAGCAACTCGCTCAGTAAAAAGCGTATCCCAACATACAAGTTTGCCCTAAATTCACAAGGAAGGTCACGTAGCTTATTAGTTTTCTTACAGCTGTCCAAGTATAGGGATTTTTTCCCACAATCTGCAGTAAATTCACTCATTATGTATATATATCTGTCTCTGACTCCTGACATCAAAGTTCTAGCCGTTTCAGAAAATTACTTAGCTTCCCAGATCGTGCACAGCCGGAGTACTATTGTGATTGCTCTAAACTGCCAAACAACTAATTTCAAATTTGTTTTCTGTCACTTAACCCTTCATCATGGCTAACAACCAAATACTTGACGAGATCCAGAATACAGATGCCTTCGACTTCGCCTTTAAATTTAACGAATTACTCTCCACTGTAATTCCAACCATTCACTGTAGATAACGTAAACTGCATAACCAACCATTCACTGTAGATAACGTAAACTGCAAATATTATACACCCGAACAATTTAGAGACAAAATATCATCACAAAATACATCTCTCTCCCTTTTCAACGTCAACTGCCGTAGTCTGAATGCAAACTTCGAAAGCCTCAGTAACTTATTGTGCTATCTACAGCCCAACAAAAACGTTTTTGATATCATAAGCCTAACTGAAACTGTCAGTATTAAAGACAATGTATCTTATGAGCTTGAAGGCTACCACCCCCTAACTTACCGCACACGATCCGACAAGGATGATGGCAGAGGCGGGGTTGGCTTATTTGTAAAGGACAACTTATCCTTCAAAATACGTACTGATTTAACAGTCTTTATTCCTCATGTCTTTGAGTCATTAGATAACTCTACACAAGATATCGTGGTTCGTTCCGCATGTGGGGCCTTCAATCGTGGAAAAAGCGCGTCTCTACAAGATCATAGAATCCAAGAGTAAATTACCCGTGGGATTTAGAATGAGACAGTGCGACACGGCTAGCATTCCTCTCTCCACGAATCACTTTGATTGGAGATTGACAGTGAAATCTGCTTCCGCGAGACCGCGTTTCATCGTGGTTGCATTTCAGACCGATATGGACGGGTCTCAGGAAAATAATGCGTCGCTGTTCGATCACTGCCATTTGAGAAACATGCAATTGTTTCTGAACGCCACGAGATATCCAGCAATCGATTACAACACGTAGTTCGACAAGAACAATTTCTGCAGACTGTACGGTGATGCCGCTGATTTTAGAAAGAAGTATCACGGTCTAGACGAATTGATGAGCAACCCTAACATATCTCCCGACGAATACAAGTCGATGTATCCCATGTTCGTATGTTGGACGGGTGATCGACGGGATAATTGCTCGTGTTGAACCACGCGGCCACGTCTGGAGATATATCTCGGTAGACATCTTTCGTCTCTATCTTGTAAACTAAACTGTCTGTGTCGGTGAACAGTAGTTTGGCTTTATCACCAAATTGTCATTTGACGTAATCGTAGTGAAACTCGTACATCAATCGCTTGCTGATATCTAAGATGATCGGTCCGAGATAATACGGTTTGTCGAACTTCAGGTGCATCTTTTGCATGGGAACGGCCACTAGATTTTCGTCAAATATGGTTCGGTGTTTGTAATTGGGTTTCGCCACTAATTTTTTAGCTCTTTTCTCAGACGTGACGAGTCGAACGTCGGTTCTCTTCCTGATGTTTTCTATCGATTTACCATACATGCAGTTGTTCATGAGTTTGAAGAAATCTTTTTCGAAATCGTTCTCGGCTCAAATTCTGAGATTCGTGCTGAGATCGATGTATTTTTTCATCCAAGGCTCTTCGTCGAATCGAATGATGTGATGTATGTTGACTAATTTCATCCTGTAATCGACGTATTTTTCAAATTCTCACTGTAGACGATGTAGTTACGTTTGTTAAATAAATTGGGAATGAGTTTTTCCTTGTCTCCTTCGTTCGGTTCCATTCATTTGGGAGCCAGCGGATAATCGTTGTGTAGATCGTGTAATTCTTCCGGATAGTCCAAATCGACTTCTAAAATGCAAGGATAGTTTCTCCATTTTTGCATCTCTTCCTGTTCCGTCACCCATTCGAAATTTCCAATCGGTAAAGGATGACTCATAGCCCAACCGTACAGATTATTAGCGTCCCAATACTGTATGTATTTATTCGACCGTTTTGAATCGAAACCTTCTGTCATGTAGGGATTGTTAGCTTCAGAATATCTGTGGAAGATCATCGAGACGCCACCTCTCGCAGCCCTTTCGAACATGAGCAACATGTTCACGTTGGATAATAATTCCTATTGGACTTCGGTGGTCTTCAACAGAGCATCCAACACCAGACTGGGTGCGGTGAAATACCAAGCGGGATCCAGATCATAATTTTGATGACAGACGTCTCGAAAATTTTCGAACACTTCTGCCAAGAGCAGAACGTCGGTCTTCAGATAGAGATCGTGATAATCTCTCATGATTTTCATATCGAATGATTTCCACACGTTTTTGGCATGTTCGTAATTCTCGTCGGAAATGTCGGATTCATATAATTTCGAATAAAAATCTTCTTTCGAAGGTAGTGCGGTGTCATCGAATCTCTTTAGATCATTCATGTAATCGTAAGGATAGACTCCTTTCCTCAACATGATGTCTACTCGTTCTCCAAAATGTTTGCTCGTGATTTTAAATTTATCCTTGCTCATGTTATCGACTACTTTTTCCAGAGCGGTCGATATGAATTTAAAACTGTCGATGAAACGTATACCTCTACGAATGGATTTCGTTTTTTCTTTCAACGTCTCTCCGTCGATTACTCTTTTCTTCTCCATGAGCTTCCATTTCGTGAAGGAAATGTATCTTTCTTCACTGTTCACCATGCAATTCAATTCTTCGTGGGAGGTGCCGAGATTTTTCACGAACAGATGACTGTCGTAACCCAAGAGATTGTGAAATATCACTGGATAGAAAACGGCATCTCGATATTTTAAATTATACTTGCTGTGAGCCGGACCACGATACAGACCCGTGTAATGATCGTGGTCTCTGACCTTCTTATTTTCCTCCGAATTCTCGTCGAACAATTGTCTGCATATGTGACATTTGGTGGCTCTGTTATTTTCGTCCTGCTGCTCTCGCGTGATGATCATTTTCGCCGGAGTTTTGAATTTGTCATATAACATTTGAATTTTCGATTCTAACTCTTCCACGAACCTTTGAGCCACGTCGTCGTCTTCGCACTGTTTTGTGTAGGTGAAGGGACCCATGTCATGTTGCGAGTCGAAAGCACATTTCACGTAAATGCAATAACCCGAAGGCGTGTGTTTTTGATATCTTTTGACGTAACTTTGAAGAGCGTTAGGTTGGCAGGAACTCATTTTCACGGTGAAACATTCGAAATCGGCATACACGACAAATGGTACTTTTCCCCTTCTATTGCGATTTTCAAACTTCACGATGGTGTTGGGTTTGGGCATTTCGACGACGACATCTTGATTTTCATTGCAATATTCCTGATGTTTCGCTAACGATTTTTCGCTGTGAAACGCGTTCATGCAGTTGCAACATAAACATATTTTTCCTTTATGTTTATTATTTTGTCTCAACAGTAATCGGCTTGGATGTTTAACCCAACAATAATGATGATTGTCACCATTCGAAATCAATAATAAAATAATCGTCTTTTCTCTTTCGAGATACAAAGTCTGCCTGAGAGGATAGATCATTCATTTTTCATCATCGTATCCCAAGACGTTCACTGCTACGGTGGGATTTTGAGCTTTGAAACGTTCAATGTGTTTTAACTGCGTTGGAAAAGTCACTCCGGTCCAATCGAGATTTTTAGAAGTCTCCTCGTAACAAGAAACTCTCTCAGGATGGATTTTGACAGGGTATAAAGCAGAAGTGACTGCCCATTTAAAACACTGATCATCTTTATTTCTCACGTTGACCACGGAGTGTTTTTTAGCTAAGAAATACGGTAATTCCACGTAGGAAGATCCTTTCAACGAATCGTTTTTAGTTATATGAATTTCGAGTTTCAACACCTCATTGAACGTCCAATTACTACCTTCATGTTGATAATTCACGAGAGACATCAACATCTTGTCTTTCATCTTTTTGGAAACATCCGATAAATCTGAACCTCGAAATATGGGTTCGATGTTAGATCTGAAATATGCATTTTTCACGATGCTCTCGCCAGACTTCACGTCGATTTTATTCATCACGCAATGGAGTATCATCTTAATTTTTTGTCCCACGTTCATGTGTTCGCGAAACAAATCCAATACTTTTTTCTTCACCCATTCCATAAATGATTTTGGATCGATTTTCTTGAACGAGGGAACCACATCGAAAGTTTTAAAAATGCCTTTGATCGCACTCTCCCGTTCTACAGGCTTCGATTGGAATAGTTCCATAACGAGTCATGCTACATATTCTTCTCCTTTCCCTTCGTTGATTGCTTGTTGAATTTCGCTCGATATATCTCGTTTGTCTAGAATCTGAAGTGCATCACTCGTTTTCGTTTTAGTTTTTCTTTTCTTTTCTTTTGAAACTTGATGTTCTTCAACGGCTTTTCGTTTAGTCGTCTTCTTATTTTTCACAATCGAAACGTTTTTGGTTTTTTTCGACATCGGCATTTCGCTTCCTTTTACTATCTTTTTCTTCTTCTCATTTTTCACAACCGATGCATTTTTTTACATCATTGCTATCGACATTTCATTTGCCTTTCTATCGTTTCGCAAATGTTCCTGTATGACTTCAATTTTTTTTTATTTAGTTCTATGATTTCTGAAATGTGGAATTTTTAATAGTTTACAAATCTCGTTTAACTGAGGTATGGTTTTCTCATTTAAATTTTCCATTTTTTTATTTGTTTGCTCCATTTGTAAGAATATTTTTTTTTCAAATTTTGTATTAAAATAATTTGTTAAAAAGTTTTGTTTTTTTACTCTTTATATATATAAAAAAGATTTTATTTTAATTTAATTTTTTCTTTAATGTTTTTTATTCAAAACAATTTACGATCGCTTTTATTTCTTGTTCGCAAAACGAATACGTTTTCTCATCTCTAGAATAACATTCCTTACAATAACACAAATGTGCACATGGTAGAAACAAAACATTTGCCGAGTTGTTTTCGCAAAGCAGACACGTGTTCACATCACTCGACTCCTTCTCAATAGATAATAACCCGTTTGCTTCTTTCATGAATCGAATCAAATCTTCTAAAGTCGAGAATTGAGATAACGTCTTGTTTGCATAATTCAATGTATTATACAATTGTTCCTTCATGTATCCGGATTGTAAAATACCCCTTAATAAACTCTCATTTTTATTTCTTTCCCATTCTTCATTTTCAATTTTAATCAATCCTAATGTCTGGATCTTCTTCAAATAATCGCAACGACCTTCGGAATCTTTTATGTGTTCTGCCAACGGTTTGTCATTAGGTTCCCAATTCATTAAATGTGTGTTACAACAAAAACATTTAACTCTGTCACTTTTACCCACATAAATGAAACCCGCAGCAGCTAAATCTTCAGGTTTTTTAGCAAGATGCGAAGGCCAATTTTTAAACGTTTGAAGTCTTGCACGTTCTAAACTATAATTCAGATATTCGGATTTAATCATTGTTTTTTTTACCTCAAAATTGGGTTTGTAAGAATATTTTTTTCGAATTTTCTATTTAAATGATAATTTGTTAAAAAGTTTTAAAATTGTTTATATATATGTTTTAATTCCTTCAAAAAAAAATTAATCAATTTTTTTATGTTGTTAACATGAACAAAAATTGAATTAATACAAGAAAAAAAAGGATGTTAAATTTAACTTTTTATTTATATATAAAGAGAAAAAAACTTTTACAAAAAAAATTTTTTTTCACATTAAAGAAAATTAAAATTAAAAAAACTTCTTTTTTTATATATATATAAAGAGTAAAAAAAAAACAAAACTTTTTAAACAAATTATTAAAATACAAAATTTAAAATATACATTATTTGCAAGAATTCATAAAATAAAAAAACAAATAATCGATCATGACAACAACACCTAAAAGATGCAAATTGAAATTGAAACGAGTTGAAACATATAAGAAATTCGGTTCTAAAATCTATAGATTACAATGACACGATCCCATCGAATTGAACGAGGTCGAGACGAAGGCCTTAGAGCACAAATACAACAAATATAGCATGCCTTTGAAATTGGACGAAGCCACGCTTGATTTGTTTTACGAGTACGAAAGCGATCTGCAGAATATCGTCATCGCCAAAGATAGAGAATTCGACAAGTACGATTTGTCGTTGTCCTATGGAAGTTACATATTTCCAAACACCTCACTTGAACTCGTGAACAAATCGAGTGGTGAGAGCGCGTTGACTGAAGTAAAAAGAACTCAAAAAAGTAAAGATAAACATTCAACACATTTGCGAAAAAGGAGAAAACACGAGTGTCAACATGCTAATAACGGACATGGAAATATAAACAATAGAGAGATTGATTTTTAGCGAAGAAGAAGGAAAAAAAAAAGTAATGAGATCATCTTTAGATGTCATTACTTTTGTTTTTGTTTTCCTTCTTCACTATTACCCATATATTATAATAACGGTTCCTTTTTTCTTAAATTTCAACGTTGATTCTTCTTTTCTTTTTTTTTTGTGATATGCTATGTTTTTATAACAACACATTTGTTTATCCGAATCATAATTATGAACGAATGTTGTGCATCTCTCGGTAACACTCGCATCATTACCATTCTCTTCAGAAGATAGTGGTAAAGGTGGAAAACGTCTCATTCTTTTAAATTTCAACCGCATATCCCGATCTTTATTTAACTCTTTTGTCAGTTCTTTCCTAAGATATCCATCATTAGCGTCTAATCGTTTTTCCACATCTTTTTTGCACTCTATCTCGCGATATTCATCATTATCATCTAATTGTTTTTCCACCTTTTTATCCATTTTATATTATTTTTTTATACTTTCTATGATTTATATTTTATATAATTATATAATTTTTACATTATAATAACATATTCAAAATCGGTATATTCTTAAATGGCGAATTCTCACCAAACAACAAACCCTTGCCGAGTCGCTCAATGTTCCGTCCACTCTTCAGATAGAGACCATTTCCACTCAAAGAGTTGTCACCTCTAATGGGTTCTAGATACAATCCTTTACTGCTGTTGTCTACGTGGACGTGACACACGGCTCCTCCTTTCTTCAAAAAGAGTCCACTGCCACCCATTAATTTCTCAACTGCTGAACTCGCGAGTCCCGTGAGAGCTCCCACGCCGAGAGTCTTTTCTAGAAAGGGTAGTGCCTTTGCGGCAAAGGGTAATGCTTTTGCAGTGATTCCTGCCAATAGCGGTAGGAAACCGCCTTTCATTCTCAAATTGTATCTCAACTGAGCGGGACTCAATCTCACCGTCAACCCTCTTCCATCACGAATCGCTTTCTCCATCCTTTTGATTTGACTTCTGGTCCAAGCGATCGAATCCTGACCGCCACTCGTCAGATCTTCGTGAGTGAATTTGAATCTCACCATCTCGCCTCGAGTTGTTAACGCTCTCTTGAGTTTCTTCTTCTGTCTTATGGATATGTTCATGTTTTTAACCACGTATTGTGTCATAATTCTTTTTTTTTAAATATATTTTCTCCAATTGTTTTTTTTGTTTTAATGATAATTATATATTAAATAATTTTTGTAAAATTAATATTGCGTTTATTTTATTTTTGTTATTTATATACATACACAATATTTTTTTTTTTTTGCTTTTATATTTCTCTTATGTGAAATCGTATCGTCACCCTCTCTCCACGAAGATCTAACAGTTCACCATTTTGATCCATCAACGTGGTTTTGAGACTATACAACGTGTCTAAAATCACTGGTAGATAAACTAAATTTCGAGGTCGCTCCACGATCTTATAACCCGGCGACACGTTTGGAAAGAAGGAATAGATCGTTGGTTGAGCGCTACCATTCACGTAGCTTCCAGCAATCACATCCACGTTCACCAGAATGCTATTGACTGCGAGAATGTCAACCATATTTTCAGATGCCGCGTGGTCTCGATAAATCTTTCGATTGAATCCCAACATCTTGCCTATAGAATCATCTGTATTGAAATCCACTCTAAAATTATCTTCCAAATCCAACATCGTCTGTAAGGTATTAGGATTGGGAATGAGTCTGATCTTGTTGCTTTTTCCTTTCCATCCGTCTTCATTTGCGTCTGAATGTAATTGTTCAAATCGTCTATGTCATAACTTCCTTTGGGAATTCGAATCTCCAACCAATCCACTCCGTCAGAATACTTGAACGAGTTATTCTTTTCGGTGACGATGGGAAAGGAATAATAAGTCTCCAGATTCACCAACGCCATCTCGTATCTTTTCTCTCTATTCAGTTTGATGGAAGGTTCAAATTTCGTCGCGAATCGAGTCGAATCGCCACTCACCATGATTTGAATGGATTGTTTTGCAGCCGTATTCTCAGCTATCCGTTCTAACAATTCTCCTTGTTCGAACATTATATTTTAATTTTATTTTTATTTTTTCAAAACTAATTATTTGAAGATTTATTATTTTCTAATTTTTTTTATTTTCAGGCTCTATCTTATTATCATCAGAAACATAAAACTTGTCGAATCCGCACCGATATTTTCCGTGATTAAATTCGCTAGTCAAATCGATCATGACGAAATTGTAAAGTCCTCCATCCCAAACCCTCTTGCAGAATCTCGCGAATTCTGCCACGCTCATGTCGTTTGCGACGTGATCGCCATAGATGTGATTGAGATTCTTGAGATCTTGACGAAAGAGACATAGAAAATTAGCGTTCTCCCTTATCGTCTGTCTGGGCAATCGAAAATAATTCTGCGACAGGTAGAAACAGTCCACGTTGCTGTGTCGACTCCTAACGTAATATGATTCGCATCGGTTCTGTCTCTCCAAAAGCAGATCGTCAAAAATTATGAGATTCTTATCTTCCGATTTCAATTCTCTAGGATCCGGAACGTCGCTAGCATTCTCATAAAATCGACACTCGACGTTCGAAGATGCATTTCTCTTCATCAATTCCATCGCCACACCGTCCAAAATGGTCGAAAGAGGAGCTTCACTTTTGTCAAATTCCTCCCTACTGTCAAAGATTCTGGCTATGAAGTCCTTGGGCAATCTACGATCCATGCACTCTCGAAGCAATCTGTATTCGGGTTGAAACAAGCTCTTGCCAAACACAAACAATCTGTCATAATCCAACCAGTCGGGTCGGGACAACAGATTCATCAACAGATTGGTCTTTCCACAATTCGATTTTCCCACTATCAAGCCTCTTATGCTTTTGGGAAAGAACTTGTTATTCGACCTCTTGGTCACGGCGTCGTTCCAAGACATATCTTTAATGTTCATCTTTGTTTTATTTTTTGTTTGTTATTTTAGATTTTTTTCAAACACAAATTTTTATGTTTTTTCAAACTCAGTTTTTAATATTATTATTTATTTATATTACACCGTCGCGAGTTCTCTTCATTCCAGGTCCACTCATTATTTTGGCTAAATCTTGTATGGGTACCACAGCATCCTTAAAATCTTTCCAACTTTTCGGCGTTTGCTCTAACGCAGCTCGCTTCGCCGGCGGACTGATCAACTTGTCGATCAATGCATTGGCTGCCCTCTTGCCAGCCACAGAAGCTATCCTACCACTGGCTTCGGAAGCGGCTTTCTTACCAGCATCCAAAGCCATCTTCTTACCGACCTCAAACGTGGTCGATGCGAGTTTTCTACCCGCATCGCTCGTGAACGCTCGCATTATAGAATCGACGATGCCAGAAACGCCTTGAATGTAAGTTCTGACATATCCCCTGTTCCTTATCACCAACATATTTTTTTTATTTTATAATATATATTTTGTTTTTCACTGGTTCGTTTGTTGTTTAAATACTTTTATTATTCTAGTGTAAAATTTACTGTTTTTTTATTTTATATATTTTTGTTTGTTTGTTTGTTTCTCTCTACTTATTATATACATCAATCCTTCAATTCGTTCATCAGCCTTTTATAATGGTTTTTATTCAAAACCTTCTGTCTTAACAATTCGTCAGATATGCTAACTATTTGATTATCTAATCCTGTGTTACCAGCACGTCTGCTTGACATCAACAAACTCAATCTCTGAGACAGAGCGTCTGAGAATTGCTCGGAAGAAAAGTGGTTTTCACCCCTTTACCAGTCACCGATTCGACGAACTTCTTATTCATATCCCATATGGGTTTCACCACTTTCGTCCACTTGTAACCTCTGTTGGCTTTGGGTCTTTTCTCTCTGGCATCGTTATTTCTCAGCATGGCGAGCGTCTGAACCAGAATGTCGCCGTAATTGTCGAAATCCTGTTCCGTGTAATCTCCAGGCTTGTCGAAAAGGAGCAATTTGCGCAGTCCATCAGTTATTTTATACTTATTCGAACCAACAATTAAATCTTCATCATCCATTTCCACTTCTGTATCGCCCACAAAAGTTCTACCGTCTGAATCCTTATAAATTCCATACAACAGATCTCTCTTACCACCATCCTCAGATGATGAGACGCTATCAGTGGTGATAGTTGAAGCTGTATCGTCGGTCTCGCTCACGTCGGTTTGAATCCCTGTGGGAACGTAATCCGTTGTAGATTGAAAGGAAAACTGTTTCGCAAAACTACCGGGCAACGAACCCATTCTCAAAGAACCATCTTTTATGGGTCTCAATTCGTCAACGATCTCCTTCTTGCTTCGCTCTTGAACCTCTGTCACAGGTTTAAATATTTTTGTGGCTTCGCGTCTGAGTTCAATCTCTCCAAGATGTCTGCTTCTGTCAGCCGATTGAATGCTCTTCTTAGCACATTCATATTCGCTTAAAAACTGACCTCGACGTTTGGCATCCATCTGTAAAAACATTTTTCGTTTTTAAATTATTAATATTCCTTTGAGTATGCTAATGTGAGTTATTTTATTATTTTCAAAATTAAATGTATAATTATTTTTTATGTTTTAAGTAAATAAAATCTTCTGTCTTTAATATAATAACTAAAAAACCAGTTGAGAAAAAACATTTTACTCGATAAAACCCATATAAATGCGTTTTGCCTCCGAACGCGTTAAAAATCGCATCACCGATTATTCACTCAGTGTCGAACTGGGAAAACTTGAAAAGTTTGAAAAGTTTTAGCGCATAAGAAACCGGTTTCTGATTTAACGCGTTTGAGAATAATTACGTCTGTTAAAAGGATTTCATTCACATCTCAAATCATTCACTCAGATAATAACTATTTATTTTATATTTTTTTTTCTCTCCTATATATATCAATCACTTTTTTATTTCCTCGACCTTCAGTTTGATAGGTCACGTGACCACCTTCTCGAAACTTCGATTTTTCTGACGGGCGTGACTCCCCACCCCCACGACGAGGGGGGAAAACTTTGTATGACTAAGTTTATGAGAATCAAGCAATCTGATTGGTTAATTAGCAGGTCACGTGACCACCTTCAGAGCCTCAAAAGCCATTTCCGGATTCTGGAACACTGTCCCAGAATCCGCAAACCACCTTTTTGATGCTGTCCTAGAAGCCGCAAAACGTTTTTTGCTCGCGTTCACCAACGATGGATTGATGGTCT
This sequence comes from Pictodentalium vernedei, assembly GCA_031216915.1. Classification (NCBI taxonomy): domain Eukaryota; kingdom Metazoa; phylum Mollusca; class Scaphopoda; order Dentaliida; family Dentaliidae; genus Pictodentalium; species Pictodentalium vernedei. The sequence continues at coordinate 244,635,548 of CM062289.1, forward strand.
GATCTGCGATGGGAACGTCGACAAAAATTTTTAAGTAAAAAAAAAAAGGGAAAAATGTACAATTTCATGCATTTTTCACTTTTTTGAAAAACTTGTACATTCGACACGTTCGCCAATGGGTATTTGAACGTTAAAAATGCGATCTCGGAGTCTCAAAATAACAGCGGATTCTGGGACACCCGACATTTTTGTGAACAAGCGTGTGATTTAACGCCGAATCCTACGATGGTAAACGTCCGTGTACGTGTACGGTACATGTACAATGTGTCCTTGAATCCACAATTATTACCTACTGGCATTCTCTAAAATATTGGAAAAATTAATGTATTCGCGATTATCAACTTTCGAGAGGAACAAAAGATTATATACCAGTATCAGTTTGGCTTCAGGAAACATCATTCAACAACACATCCTGTTTTACACTTGGTAAACAATGTCGCCGAGAACAATGATAGACCGTCGAAAGATTGCACGCTTTCTTTTTTTCTGGACTTTTCGAAAGCCTTTGACAGCATTGACCATGTCATCCTGTTGAAAAAATTGGACCATTATGGAATTAGGGGATTGGCCAACTCCTAGTTTAAAGATTATTTAAATGGAAGATGTCAATCGGTTTCATTCATGAATGAAGTATCCCATAAACAAGAGATAACAGCTGGTGTACCCCAGGGTTCTATCCTCGGACCCATCTTATTCTTATTGTTTGTGAATGACCTTAGCCAATCAATCTTACTTAAAATACTAGCTTTCGCAGATGATACAACAGCATATACGTCAGGTAACAATGTAGATGCGCTAATAGAAAATGCAAATTCTGAACTAATTAAGATAAACGAATGGAGTTCTGCAAATAAATTAGCCTTAAATGCCTCTAAAACCAGATTCATGTTATTTCACCCCCAACTTGACGCATACAGTGCCAAGAACAAGGTGATATCACTGAATGAGACGAATATATCGTTAGTTGGTAGTCACCAAGAGGAGTCATCATTTAAGTTCCTTGGAATTCATATGGACGAAAACCTGAAATTCAAACAGCACATATCAGCTGTTTGTTCAAAAATAGGAAGGGCTATTTTTGCATTAAATAGGGCAAAAAAAATTCTCCCCGCAAGCCTTAAGATCATTGTACTTCTCACTTATCCACAGCCATTTGATCTATGGGATATTAATCTGGGGCACTCACCCTCTGCAAAAAGACTCTTCAACATGCAGAAGAAAGCCATTCGTATTATAACAAACAAGTCTTTTACATCACACACTGATCCTCTATTCAAAAGTTGTGGTATCCTAAAATTCAGCGAGCTCTATACCCTGCATTCCCTTTTGTTCATGCATGATTGGTGCAATAATAAATTGCCCGTGTCCTTTGATGATACATTTAAAATCTATAGGAACCCATCAGGCATGAACACCAGACAGTCTGGGAAAATACACACACTTAAACCAAGAACACGTTTTTCATCCGAACTGCCGTTCCATACTCTCCCACGAACTTGGAATGAAATTGACCCACAAATCCAACAACTCAGCAGACCGCAATTTAAGAAGGCAATAATGGATAAGGCCCTAAATTCTTATATGGCTAATGTCGCTTGTGACAATCTGAGATGCCCCGATTGCACCTCCAGCTCCTCTGGATCCCAAAATTCCCCAAACCCTTAACATTCTCTACATAGTAAATATTCCACTACAATGATAAACTATGTATTCACTTTGGAAACTGTGAATCGCTCCTTTTAGAATTGGCTTTGAGCAAATTAATTTAACTTTGATGTCAGGTATGGTTTACTGCTTCAATATGGGGATGGCAGGAAGACAGCTTCTTGGCTATGCCATCTCCATGCAGTGTACTATTACTTTTGTTCTGAATTAAATTAAACTGTTAATCATATGTTATGTAATTGTATGCTGCAAAATAAAGATTCATTCATTCATTCATGTATTTATAAGCTGAAGGGTTGATAACGTATAAGCAGGCTATCTATTTTATTATACGCCTGTTCTATGAAATCCCCATCCACAGCAACACTGAACCTTGCGGAAAATGAAAATCTGTTCCGCACATATGTGCGGAACGGAAATCGTTGACGAACTATTTTTAAATAGAAGCGATATTTCACTGGAATTTTCTACAAATAATGCAACGCAATTACAATTTGAATCGATTGTGATAGCTGAAAATCGTCCCCTGAGTTCCAATGTGTTCTATGTGCCAGTAGGCACACAGAATACATTGTAACTCAGAGGACGAAACAGTAAAACGGGTTCCACTCGCAACTTTGATTGGCGATAAAACATGTTGTTTCTGTTGATAGTTGTCAAATGAATTGTTGAGTGTTCTTCTAATAATAGTTTTTATAGACGTGAAGGCGTATAATAAACACAGAACGACACACGCGTGTGAATGGGTTAATCAGTATGGCACTTCCGCCATCGCGGAAGGATAAAACTCGAGGCCCGTGGCCTCTCGTTTTATCCTTCCGCGCTGGCACTCGTGCCATATCGATTAACCTACCCACACACGTGTGTCGTTCTGTGTATTTTCTCTGTCACTCCTACGATTTATCAAACACTTGTGGTATTATTGACCATTGTTGATATAAAAAAAGTTGTTGTTGATATAATAAAAGTTCTCATTGGTTCTCTCCGGGCCGTAGTTATGGATACCGGGTGGGGAGTACCCATGTTTGCCAGACCATGATATAAATAAATCATACAGTTCTTAAGTACACAGGCGTTGCTTCTTGTGTCTCTAAGCAATATAATGATTTGAGTTTCCACGTGACGATAATGGACGAGGTTGATTTTTTTCTCTCACTCAGCGGCTGATGATAATTTATGTATAACTACGAGAATATATTGGGATCGGAACTGTAGAATATCTAAATGTGATAATAATAAGACTGTCGTTTGTGCCTGGAAGAAGGAAAGTTCCTGCGTTGTGTTGGTGTAAAATTTTTGGAATGTTTCATTCTTGGACGTGGTGTTGTAATATGTGACTTTGTTTCCTGTTCTGGTGATTATTCGAGGCCGCCTCTATTGCCTAGCTTTGAATGCCTAGCTTTGAATGGAGTTCGTTTTGCAATTCGTTAAACCCGTCTCACAGCAGATTTAAGGGGTCGTCCAACAACACGCTTGGAAAGAATTTTCACTTTCAATAGTACCCGAAGTATTGTTAAAAGAAGTAAATAAAGGCATATTTTTTATCAAAAAACGACTAGAGTACAAGGAAATGTAATATATTCACTTTTTCAAAAACAGTTATTTTTATGAGTTTGATGGCAGAGAAGCTTTCAATGGTGTAAATAACCAATCGTAAAAATCACGAATAGATCGGTAATTCCAATAAATGGGTTTCAAATAAAAGACTTGAACGCAGCGTCATGGCCTTCGAAGTAGCAGGAATCTTAGAACTCCGTCATACCGCACTCAGCTGCACCATGCATCCCTTCTCCCGTCTAAAACGCAACTTCGAACGATTTCCCCATCAATATTAGAGACAATAGTTCTCGGGATAATTTCAAAACGTATTTGAATAAAGATAAATTTTCCTCGCCCCGCTATTTTTTCCACCATAAGTCATGTGTGAATCAAACATTCCACTGTCGCTTACCTGAACTGTGATAACTTGAACTTCGACCTGTATAATAATTTCCTCCTCGAAACCCTCCATGCAGATGTTGAGACCCTGAAACTGTCGCACATTTTCTTCTGAAATGCTCTTTTTTTCGCTCATCCGATCACAAACCATTTGGTTGATCGAGATCCCCATTACAAAGGATATTTTACTGCACGGGTCTGAGTGCTATAGCACAGAAATCAACAATTTTGAGAAGGTTCACTGGCATATATGTTTAACACGTCATTTAGTTTTAAAAATTATTTTTTCCCCACAGAAATTGAAACTGTTACGAGAACAACAACAATACAACCAGAGAAAAAGGATTCAGCACAAAGCATAAAGCTTATGTAAGCTGTCCCCATTTAACAGATCAAACACAGTTGAATACGTTTATGGCGAGTAAGGCGTATAATATTTTAATTTAAACACAGGTTTAAACTAGATTGCAGGAAAAAAACTGATGCATAAGAATAGGCTGTGTAGAAAGAAAAGGACGGGAAAGAGAGAAAAAAAAGCAGAATCAACTCGATGAGAGCCACGTTTACCATCCAAGTGTGCGCGACTGGTAATTTTACTGCGACCCCAGTCAACGAAGTTTAACATTGTGAAAATTTTCAGTTTAATGTAGTTTTCTTTCGAGCCTCGACTTGTCTAGTATAGTGCACGGTATTACAATCGGAATCGGCTTCAGAATCGGCCGATTGTGAGGTCAAATAACCGGTAATCGGTTAACGACCATTTTGGTAATCGGTTGAACACCAGAGAGAAGTAATAATATAAGAACCCAGGTCAGACTAGACAGGACGTTCACCATGATTGGAAGGGCGTGCGCGCCCAAGCCATCTATTTTCTTGTTTTCACATTACCGCACGCACAGGCACGCTCGCATATGCACTCGTCCACACACGTAGGCCGGTGTATGAATATGCTCACTCACACGCGCACTCATACTAGGCCAACACAAGGATAACTCGGTGCGTTGTTAACCAATTTCCAAGATTCTAATAAAGTAGGGCTACTTTACCTCAGCAGACTGGCACTGATACCCTTCGCTAGTATTTACAAAAGAGCACCTTTGTATCGGTTTGATGACGTTTCTAAATATAGAAAAGTCTAAAAACGCTTTGTCACCGTAATAAATTCATGTTTGAATATTTCCTGATTGACCTCGTGAAAGCTCCCGTTTAGGACAATGTATTTTATGTAATACCTCAGAAGGCCCAGGTTGTATTTCTTTCGACCGCGTAGAAAGAACAATTGAAAAAATAATGTTTTATAGTTTCTTACTTACATAAGGGTATGTATTATAGAGAGATGATTGTTGAAGAGATGGTCATTTAGGTTGCAACAGGATAGACGCAGCCCGCACTGGAGAATCTGTGCCTTTCGTAATTTGTCGTAATAAAAGTAGCTTGGAACAAGCTGTTTGTTTCGGTTGAGATATCTTGATAAATGGCGTTATTTTCACGGATTTCACAAGGTAAAGTATTTCAGAGCTGGGTTCGTGGACCTTTCTACATTTTCAAGCATGAATGAGTTTCAGGATTTGACCTTTCTTTTCACACATTTTAGAACGTAAGTTGTAATCGTGTGTTGTAGACAGCATTAATTTTGTGAGGTGAACCATGAGAGGTATGCAGGGCATGGCGATGCTACGTGCTGAAAATTGTTTAAGATTACTTTTTTCGAGTCTTTTTCCAGAGACTTCCAACCCGTCTCTGCGTATAAGAGATCGCTACTGACACTTCACGTTGCACCGGTTGCAATCCTCGCTGCTTCTAACAAGATTTTTTCGATGTTTTCGCTTTCCAGTTTAGTGCAATTATCCAAGACTACGTCGAACACGGCGTATGAACTGTAGGAAAAAAAATTTCCAAGGTTTTCCGATCCAAGTTGAATTTCTGTTTCCTTGGGTGGCCCAAGTCTTTTTCCAGCTTTATAGTCGTAACATCACTTACATGATCACTCCAGAGTTTTTAACCCTTTACCAAACGAATCGCCCGCATCCGCCCGCGTAATATGCAAATTCAGCAGTTGAAAAAATATTATTTTTCAAAAAATTTCAACAAAACCATACCATGTGACCCCTCGTTGGAACGAGCTCGTCGAGCTCGTTCCATCGAAGGGTCACATGATATGGTTTTGCTGAAATTTTTTGAAAAATTTGAAAAAATGGTATTTAAAATAATACATTTTGATATCGTCTGCGTTGGGTAAAGGGTTAAAGGTAATTACGAGGACTGGTGTTTATGGTGACTTACTACCATGATGCAGGTATTTGATATTTGCAATGATGAGTGCAACGGTTTGTCGTTTTTTTCGTGACAGTACCAAGGATTCGTTCTTTTATGGACTAAAATCAACAAGTCATTGTTTTGACCAAGATTTTATCTGAACTATGTTGTTCCCAATAGCTCAGCTTTGCGTGTGGCAGCTTCGACGATGAGATAAACAGAGGTGTCTTCAGCAAATAATCTGATGTTACATGAGACGTTCTCGAGTGTCATTTATGTAAAGTTATGAACAGCAAAGGGCCAACAGTGGATCCCACGGGAACACCTGCAGTTACATTTTTCCAAGATGAGGATTCTTCTTGGGTTACCACCCGTTTATGCCTGTCAAACAGATAACACTCAAACCATTTAAGAAGTTCATCTCCTCTAATGCATTTTTTGCAGTTTATATGTTAAACTTTTATGGCAAACCTTTTATCGAAAGCGTTACTCACGTCTCATAAAAAACGTAGTTGTTTCCCTTCGTCAACGGCACAACTAATAGTGTTATTTCCGTGAGCTGGAATGTCAGCCTGACTGAAATCACTGGGGGTGGCCGACGCTGACAGAATCAGTTCATTCATTACTTCCGCTCGGATTCGTTCGCGATTTTTTCGCAGATTCCTTCCGATTTTAACAAGAAGATGCGTATTTATCGACAACAAATGATATAAATATGGCGAGTATTTAACCACAAAAAAACACAGGGGGATTATTACAATTGTTCTGGGTCCGACTGAGTCCTCGAGCATCTCCAGTTACACAATGAGAACGTAATTTGTTTCCATTTGTGTGAAAACTGGCACTGATCAGTCCAGTTCTCGGGGCTTTTTCGTAAAAACTGATTTCCGAACAAGATTGTATTTCATCAGATAAAAGAATCATTTCTGCATTAGAATCCAACTTTTGGCCTCTACTGAGTCAAAAACGTGGGAAATTTGCTCTTTTAAGGAGAAGTGACCAAACTGTGTCAAATGAGCTTAAAAACTGGTATTGCCTCCAAAAGATTTTTCTAGCCTGTTACCTAATAAATTAGCTGAGATGGATAAAAATTTGTAGCTTTCTTTAAAAACTGCCTTAATCCCAAAATAAAACTAAATTCTGCATCAGCACACAATATTTTTGAAAAAAAATCTGTCTTATTTAACCACACCGCAAGCAAAGCAGTGCCCCAACCCACACGAAACAATATGAATGTCAATTTTGTTTCAAAAATTGGGGCTGCAGCTATATATTTCACTAACATAAAAGGACTATGCCATTTTATCCTAAGAGCTGATGTAAAATTTGCTTCTACCTTCTAATGTGGTAAAATATAGCCCTGAATAGGACCCCCTGGTATGCCCCTTTTCATCAAAATCTATGACATAATTCAGAAATTAATTGATATTGACCCAAAACAAACCCCCTGTGATATTAAATTCCCATTTGTGATAGATTTTAAATCACATTCTGGCTTCTGAAGAAATTTCACCTTGTGTTTGATGAATATTTTGCAATTTTTGTGAAAGAAAGCATCAGTTTTCTCAGTTAAGGCACCAAGAGTCATTGGTATGGCATTGATAAAACATAAAGCAGTGTTTTTTTCCAAAGGAAAGGCCAGTACCTGCCACTGTGGTAACTCATTCACAATGTCAAATGCCTAAAACCATCAAATACGGATTCTATAGTGCTATGCTTGTGCTGCAAGTACCCATCAGTGCACTTTCACAACTTTTGTTTCAATTCCCACAGACACCCATTCCGACAAAAAGACTGAAATTGTAGAAAATATGTTTCCAAAGAGGATGAATCGGGGATTTGCAACACGATTATAGTTATCTTTGATGTTCAATGTATTTGTGTGAACTATGACAGCACTAGTACCAGACTACTATATTGGTAGCTTTGCACAAATGTCATTCATTCACATTTGTCATTTTATTTTGTTATTCTTCCACTGTAGCCCCCCCCCCCCCCCCCCCCCAAATTTGTGCTCCAAAATACTCTTTCAATGAAGGACTTGCTTTCTGAAATGTTAAAGAGCATAATATAGAAGAGAAACACTTCTGAATACCAGTGAATAGAAGTGCAGTAGAGGATGTTTGGCTGTGGGTTTGAATGGTGTTTTGGGAGGGGTGTTGAATGTTGGAATCACCCTGCCCTAGTACAATGAAAGGGAGCCATGGTCTAAATAAATGTGTTGATATGGTAAGATAGGCTGTTAGTTAGCAGCTGCCAGGGGTTATAGTGTGCTCTTGGGGAATACACTTGCTCAAGATGTAAATTTCCGTGTATTAACAGCCTTAGTTTTGGCAATATATAGCCTTTGTTACTGACTGTGACGAAAATGCAACTTTTCAAAACAATAAAACAGTTCTCTAGGGTGTGCGGCCCCCAATGAACATTTAATTGTGAAATAATCCCCAAAATAATAATCAAATCTGGTTTGGAAGTAAAAGAACATATTTCCTATAATCATCCCCAACCCTACCAAAAAGACATTTTAACACTTTCATGAGATAAAAGAATCATTTCTGCATTAGAATCCAACTTTTGGCTTCTACTGAGTCAAAACCATGGGAAATTTGCTCTTTTAAGGAAAAGTGACCAAACTGTGTCAATTGAGCTTAAAAACTGGTATTGCCTCCAAAAGATTTTTCTAGCTTGTTACCTAATATATTAGCTAAGAGGGATGAAAATTTATAGCTTTCTTTAAAAACTACCTTGATCCCAAAATAAAACTAAATTCTGCATCAGCACACAATATTTTTGGAAAAAAATCGGTCTCATTTAACCGTACCGCAAGCAAAACAGTGCCCCAACCCCCACGAAACAATATGAATGTCAATTTTGTTTCAAAAATTGGGGCTGCAGCTATATATTTCACCAATATAAAAGGACTATGCTGTTAGTTAGCAGCTGCCAGGGGTTATTGTGTGCTCCTGAGGAATACACTTGCTCAAGATGTAAATTTCCTTGCATTAACAGCCTTAGTTTGGGCAATATATAGCCTTTGTTGCTGACTGTGACAAAATGCAACTTTTCAAAACAATAAAACAGTTATCTAGGGTGTGTGGTCCCCCAATGAACATTTAATTGTGAAATAATCTCCAAAATAATAACCGAATCTGGTTTGGAAGAAAAAGAACATATTTCCTACAGGTATCACAGAACTAAATATTTTTCCATAGGGGACCATTATAACGTTAAGGCAAAAACAAATATGATCGCATCACTTTAGTTTTGGCATTCAAATATCTTTGTCAAGTATAGCCCTTTAGACAACTTTTTCTGACCTCAAAACAAGGGATCATGCAAAAAATAAGAGAGAAAAATTGACAGCTAGGGAAGTAGCAGTCACATGCACATTTTTTCCAAGGAATTTCCTACAAAAACACACCAAATGTAAATTGTACTTTTTAGGTCCAAAAGTCATCAAATCACCCTCTTTTTTATCTGGAATATTCACCAGTAATGCAAGATGTCAATAGAATGCTTTAAACGTTTATTGAAACAATTTATTTTTCCAAGGCTGTTTATTTTTAGAGATTGCATCACTTCCGAGTGCAACATTTTAAGGCGGGTATTTCTAATTCAAATATTTAGTTCATTGATACTTATAATCATCCCCAACCCTACCAAAGAGACATTTTACCACATTCATGAGATAAAAGAATCATTTCTGCATTAGAATCCAACTTTTGGCTTCTACTGAGTCAAAAACGTGGGAAATTTTCTCTTTTAAGGAAAAGTGACCAAACTGTGTCAAATGAGCTTAAAAACTGGTATTGCCTCCAAAAGATTTTTCTAGCTTGTTACCTAATATATTAGCTGAGAAGGATGAAAATTTATAGCTTTCTTTAAAAACTACCTTGATCCCAAAATAAAACTAAATTCTGCATCAGCACACAATATTTTTGGAAAAAAATCTGCCTCATTTAACCATACCGCAAGCAAAACAGTGCCCCAACCCCCACGAAACAATATGAATGTCAATTTTGTTTCAAAAATTGGGGCTGCAGCTATATATTTCACCAATATAAAAGGACTCTGCCATTTTATCCTAAGAGCTGATGTAAAATTTGCTTCTCCCTGCTCATGTGGTAAAATATAGCCCTGAATGGGTCCCCCTGGTATGCCCCTTTTCATTAAAATCTATGACATAATTCAGAAATTAATTGATATTGACCCAAAACAAACCCCCTGTGATATTTAATTCCCATTTGTGATAGATTTTAAATCACATTCTGGCTTCTGAAGAAATTTCACCTTGTGTTTGATGAATATTTTGCAATTTTTGTGAAAGAAAGCATCAGTTTTCTCAGTTAAGGCACCTAGAGTCATTGGTATGGCATTGATAAAACATAAAGCAGTGTTTTTCTTCAAAGGAAAGACCAGTACCTGCTACTGTGGTAACTCATTAACAACGGCAAATGCCTAAAACCATCAAATATGGATTCTATAGTGCTACGCTTGTGCTGCAAGTACCCATCAGTGCACTTTCACAACTTTTGTTTCAATTCCCACAGACACCCATTCTGACAAAAAGACTGAAATTGTAGAAAATATGTTTCCAAAGAGAATGAATCGGGGATTTGCAACACGAATATAGTGGTCTTTGATGTTCAATGTATTTGTGTGAACTATGACAGCACTAGTACCAGACTACTATATTGGTTGCTTTGCACAAATGTCATTCATTCACATTTGTCATTTTATTTTGTTATTCTTCCACTGTAACCTCCCCCCCCCCCCCCCACCAACTTTGTGCTCCAAAATCCTTTTTCAATGAAGGACTTGCTTTCTGACATGTTAGAGAGCATAATATAGAAGAGAAACACTTCTGAATACCAGTGAATAGAAGTGCAGTAGAGGTTGTTTGGCTGTGCCTTTGAATGGTGTTTTGGGAGGGGTGTTGAATGTTGGAATCACCCTGCCTCTAGTACAATGAAAGGGAGCCATGGTTTAAATAAATGTGTTAATATGGTAAGGTAGGCTGTTAGTTAGCAGCTGCCAGGGGTTATAGTGTGCTCCTGGGGAATGCACTTGCTCAAGATGTAAATTTCCTTGCATTAACAGCCTTAGTTTTGGCAATATATAGCCTTTGTTCCTGACTGTGATGAAAATGCAACTTTTCAAAACAATAAAACAGTTCTCTAGAGTATGTGGTCCCCCAATGAACATTTAATTGTGAAATAATCCCCAAAATAATAACCGAATCTGGTTTGGAAGCAAAAGAACATATTTCCTATAATCATGGTATGGCATTGATAAAACATAAAGCAGTGCTTTTTTCCAAAGGAAAGTCCAGTAACTGCTACTGTGGTAACTCATTAACAATATCAAATGCCTAAAACTATCAAATCTGGATTCTATAGTGCAATGCTTGTGCTGCAAGTACCCATCAGTGCACTTTCACAATTTTTGTTTCAATTCCCACAGACACCCATTCTGACAAAAAGACTGAAATTGTAGAAAAAATATGTTTCCAAAGAGGATGAATCGGGGGTTTGCAACAAGAATACAGTGGTCTTTGATGTGCAATGTATTTGTGTGTGTGGGTGGAGGGGGGAGGGTGAAAGATAATCAGCTGCCAATTATAGAAAATGCAGACACAGGTAAATAAAAAGCAAGGAAACAATTTGTCTGATGAAGAAACAGACAGATAGACAGACAGGAGACAGACAGATAGAATTGCAGTCACACATTTAGGAAGTCTACATTAGAGTACTGAATGCCATACAATGAAAAATATTGAGGAGGAGCCAGGACAAGATAGTCAAATAGAAAAATAACTCAGTGGACCATGAGTGCTGCAGTCTCAAAGTAAATTATAAGAAACTGAAAGTTATGATATTAACTTCAGCCTCTAAAAATATTTTATGCAGTCTTTCCAAATGTTTATCACCAGTAGAAGGGTTAAGTGTGTATGGGAGGGGGACTTGGTTCAAGGAGTGAGCAATATTTCACAACAGTTACTGTAAATTTGTGCTGTATCATGGGAACTATGACAGCACTAGTATCAGACTACTATATTGGTAGCTTTGCAACATTTCAAGGCGGGTATTTCTAATTCAAATATTTAGTTCATTGATACCAATTGATTGTGACAACTGCCCTGTTTCAACTTTGTTAACAGTTCTAGCATGCTTTCAAATTTCAAATATTGTTGCATGACCTAGTCACAATATAATATTCAGTATAGTTTAACTTGCTATTACTGTGTATTAAGACTTTACCACATGTGTCATTGGTAACTTAAGATTTTGGAAAATTGACCAATATCATTTTCAACTGATGTTTAATTGAGAATTAGGCAAACATAAACAAAAAATAAATACACCATACTAACAAGGTTAGTACTTGGAGTCACTTATGTATAGAAGCGTATTGGTGCCAACAAGTATAAAAAAAATTGGATGTCATAAGTCGTAATGATGAGATATTATCTCATCATTAGGAGATATTATCTCATCATTAGGACTTATTATCTCATCATTAGGACTTTTTATCTCATCATTATGAGATATTATCTCATCATTCGGAGATATTATCTCTTCATTAGGAGATAATATCTCATCATTACGAGATATTATCTCATCATTAGGACATATTATCTCATCATTAGGACTTATTATCTCATCATTAGGACTTTTTATCTCATCATTATGAGATATTATCTCATGATTTGGAGATCTTATCTCATCATTAGGACTTATTATCTCATCATTAGGACTTTTTATCTCATCATCAGGAGATAATATCTCATCATTACAAGATATTATCTCATCATTAGGACTTATTATCTCATCATTAGGAGATATTATCTCATCATTAGGACTTTTTATCTCATCATTATGAGATATTATCTCATCATTAAGAGATGTTATCTCATCATTAGGACTTTTTATCTCATCATAAGGAGATATTATCTCATCATTAGGACTTTTATCTCATCATTAGGACATATTATCTCATCATTAGGACATAATTATCTCATCATTAGGAGATATTATCTCATCATTAGGACTTATTATCTCATCATTAGGACTTTTTATCTCATCATTAGGAGATATTATCTCATCATTAGGAGATATTATCTCATCATTAGGATTTTTTATCTCATCACTAGGAGATATTATCTCATCATTTGGACTTATTATCTCATCATTAGGACATATTATCCCATCATTAGGAGATATTATCTCATCATTAGGACATGTTTATCTCATTATTAGGAGATATTATCTCATCATTAGGAGATATTATCTCATCATTAGGAGATATTCTCATCATTAGGAGATAATATCTCATCATTAGGAGATAATATCTCATCATTACGAGATATTATCTCATCATTAGGAGATATTATCTCATCATTAGAACTTATTATCTCATCATTAGGAGATATTATCTCATCATTAGGACTTTTTATCTCATCATTATAAGATATTATCCTATAATTAGGAGATATTATCTCATCAGTAGGACTTAGTATCTCATCATTAGGACTTATTATCTCATCATTAGGAGATATTATCTCATCATTAGGAGATATTATCTCATCATTAGGAGATATTATCTCATCATTAGAACTTATTATCTCATCATTAGGAGATATTATCTCATCATTAGGACTTTTTATCTCATCATTATGAGATATTATCTCATCATTAGGAGATATTATCTCATCAGTAGGACTTAGTATCTCATCATTAGGACTTATTATCTCATCATTACGAGATCTGCTCGTCCTATTTAGTGAAGAGTTAAATGTCTTCACATTCTCCTCGTAATGACTAGAAGGTTGCGGAGGGGGCATGGTAGGCCCAAATGAAGTGCAGAGGGGAAAATATTTTACCACAGCAGATAAATGCTTTATTCCCCCACCCCCACTTCCTTTCACCTCATGCTGGGTTAACCCTTTACCTAACATAAAGGACAAAACCGACCAGAGCTATTCGAAAAATAGCCATTCAATATGCATTATTTTTTTTATTTTTTGTCTCAAAAACATAGCTTTTGACCCATCAGGGGAAGAGCTCATTGAGTCGTTCCAATGAGGGGTCATAGGCTATGTTTATGACGCAAAAAATGAAAGAAAATATTTAGTCAAGAATTTTGTTTACAAGTGTCGTCAGCCTTTCGTGTTAGACTACTAAAGGGTTAAGATTGTCTATTCCCCATAGGTGAACGTCCAGGGGAACGATAGTAACTTTCTCTGCCAACTTGAGAACCTGGGTACTTTTTGAAGGCTAGAGAGTGTAAGAGTAACCATAGAAAAATGACCTGACAAATATCAGAGTGAAAGTACATGAACCAGTTCTAGGGGTTTCAGGTATGAATATAAATAGTGTTCCAATTTTTCAGGAAGGTGGGGTGTTGGGGTGAGTCCCCCTCAACAACGCCATACAGTGGTGGAAATTTAACTGTTCACCGAACACGACTTGCAGACATTTTAGCTGAACTTTGAACCCTGTTGTCCACCAAACTCCCTCGTTAACTCCTGTGACTGGAATGGAACTGAACCAGCACTACAAAATTTAACTAGGCCTCATTTAAAGAAACCCCAACAGTTAAATATCTCAATTAAGCCTGTTAGTCGTGATGCGCATGATTGAACGCACGTAGCGGCGAACTGTGACCGATCACGAGAGGGGGTATCCCATTTTCCTTTGGTGGGGCCAGTTTCCCTAGGGAAAATTTTGGAAAATGGAAAGTCAGTGAGGCTCTCCAATGGCTTCCTTGTACAAGAGCTCAACTTTTCCAATCAAAATACTCCTTGTATTTGGAGTGGAACAAACGTCAAAGCCATAAACTAGGAATAAAAGATAACTCCAAATGATGATACATTAATTCCTAATGATGAGTTAATATATCCTAATGATGAGATATTATCTCCTAATGATGAGATATTATCTCCTAATGATGAGATAATATCTCGTAATGATGAGATATTATCTCCTAATGATGAGATAATATCTCCTAATGATGAGATAATATCTCGTAATGATGAGATATTATCTCGTAATGATGAGATATTATCTCGTAATGATGAGATAATATCTCCTAATGATGAGATAATAAGGCCTAATGATGAGATAATATTTCCCAATGATGAGATAATAAATCCTAATGACGAGATAATATGTCTCATAATGATGAGATATTATCTGCTAATGATGAGATATTATCTCCTAATGATGAGATAATATCTCGTAATGATGAGATATTATCTCCTAATGATGAGATAATATCTCCTAATGATGAGATAATATCTCGTAATGATGAGATATTATCTCGTAATGATGAGATATTATCTCGTAATGATGAGATAATATCTCCTAATGATGAGATAATAAGGCCTAATGATGAGATAATATCTCCCAATGATGAGATAATAAATCCTAATGACGAGATAATATGTCATAATGATGAGATAATATCTCCTAAAGATGAGATAATAAGTCCTAATGATGAGATAATATCTCCTAATGATGAGATAGTAAGTCCTAATGATGAGATATTATCTCCTAATGATGAGATAATATCTCCTAATCATGAGATAATAAGTCCTAATGATGAGATAATAAGTCCCAATGATGAGATAATATCTCCTAATGATGAGATAGTAAGTCCTAATGATGAGATATTATCTCCTAATGATGAGATAATTATGTCCTAATGATGAGATAATAAGTCCTAATGATGAGATAATATATCCTAATGATAAGATAATAAGTCCTAATGATGAGATAATATGCCCTAATGATGAGATAATATCTCCTGATGATGAAATAATAAGTCCTAATGATGAGGTAATATCTCCTAATGATGAGAAATATCTCATCATTAGGACTTATGACATCCAATTTTTTTTCAACAACGCCATACAGTGGTGGAAATTTAACTGTTCACCGAACACGACTTGCAGACATTTTAGATGAACTTTGAACCCTGTTGTCCACCAAACTCCCTCGTTAACTCCTGTGACTGGAATGGAACTGAACCAGCACTACAAAATTTAACTAGGCCTCATTTAAAGAAACCCCAACAGTTAAATATCTCAATTAAGCCTGTTAGTCGTGATGCGCATGATTGAACGCACGTAGCGGCGAACTGTGACCGATCACGAGAGGGGGTATCCCATTTTCCTTTGGTGGGGCCAGTTTCCCTAGGGAAAATTTTGGAAAATGGAAAGTCAGTGAGG
Source organism: Pictodentalium vernedei (assembly GCA_031216915.1). Taxonomy (NCBI): domain Eukaryota; kingdom Metazoa; phylum Mollusca; class Scaphopoda; order Dentaliida; family Dentaliidae; genus Pictodentalium; species Pictodentalium vernedei. Next base: position 244,651,638 of record CM062289.1, read on the forward strand.
CTCTCCAATGGCTTCCTTGTACAAGAGCTCAACTTTTCCAATCAAAATACTCCTTGTATTTGGAGTGGAACAAACGTCAAAGCCATAAACTAGGAATAAAAGATAACTCCAAATGATGATACATTAATTCCTAATGATGAGTTAATATATCCTAATGATGAGATATTATCTCCTAATGATGAGATATTATCTCCTAATGATGAGATAATATCTCGTAATGATGAGATATTATCTCCTAATGATGAGATAATATCTCCTAATGATGAGATAATATCTCGTAATGATGAGATATTATCTCGTAATGATGAGATATTATCTCGTAATGATGAGATAATATCTCCTAATGATGAGATAATAAGGCCTAATGATGAGATAATATTTCCCAATGATGAGATAATAAATCCTAATGACGAGATAATATGTCTCATAATGATGAGATATTATCTGCTAATGATGAGATATTATCTCCTAATGATGAGATAATATCTCGTAATGATGAGATATTATCTCCTAATGATGAGATAATATCTCCTAATGATGAGATAATATCTCGTAATGATGAGATATTATCTCGTAATGATGAGATATTATCTCGTAATGATGAGATAATATCTCCTAATGATGAGATAATAAGGCCTAATGATGAGATAATATCTCCCAATGATGAGATAATAAATCCTAATGACGAGATAATATGTCATAATGATGAGATAATATCTCCTAAAGATGAGATAATAAGTCCTAATGATGAGATAATATCTCCTAATGATGAGATAGTAAGTCCTAATGATGAGATACTATCTCCTAATGATGAGATAATATCTCCTAATCATGAGATAATAAGTCCTAATGATGAGATAATAAGTCCCAATGATGAGATAATATCTCCTAATGATGAGATAGTAAGTCCTAATGATGAGATATTATCTCCTAATGATGAGATAATTATGTCCTAATGATGAGATAATAAGTCCTAATGATATGATAATATATCCTAATGATAAGATAATAAGTCCTAATGATGAGATAATATGCCCTAATGATGAGATAATATCTCCTGATGATGAAATAATAAGTCCTAATGATGAGGTAATATCTCCTAATGATGAGAAATATCTCATCATTAGGACTTATGACATCCAATTTTTTATACTTGTTGACACCAATACGCTTCCATACTTATGTAATCAAACATGCAGACTCCTGCCAGAATCAAGCAAAAAATAAATAAATGGATCAGAATGGATTGAATTTTATGTCATTTTTAGCTTACTCCTATGGTACAAATCAGGGGAACAATTTAAACATATTTTATTTACGTCAAATCAGGGGAAAATGGGGTTGGGCATATCTTAGGCCGTCATTCATACTTTCATGGACATTGAGCTGTTCTGGGTGAGTTTTTTAAGATTTCCGAAACCTCATTGTGCAAACAGAAAATGAAACTAACCTTTCTGGGTAATAAAAAGTTGTATTAAGTACCTGGAATCACTGATGGAATCAAACTAATCAGCGAACTATACTTCTTTCCATACCTACTATGATGTTTTTCAAAGCAATTCATAATTCCAATGGGAAAGCTGGGGTGGGTGTTTGAAAATGGCAGTAGAAAAATTGCACAAGATGGTGGGTGGGTATAAAAAGGGGCTAAACCGAAAAATGAAAAATGGGACATTACCCCTGCAAATTTTCTACCCCCCCCCCCCCCCCCCCCCGTGCTACCTTTCAAAATACAGAACTCCCCCACTCTCCACCTTCGAGTTGGTTCCCCTTCACGACCCACGGGTATAGCATTGCTTTTGTTTTCATTTATTTCGAAACTCCATTTGTTCCATATCTCCCAACAATTGCCAGCCGAGACTGAAAAAAGATATTGTGCTATTAGTTTTGTGCAAGGTAAACGGCGGGGCGTTTGCTGTAGTAAAGGCTGTTACCTTGTTCCGTAGAGGCTGGAGAACAGACTGAGTGGCGACGTTTTTCGCTGGCGTTCCAGCAATCCAGTTATATATAGAGAGAGTTCGCTTTTACAGAAAGTGTAATGTTTGGGCCGCTAACCCTCATTGATACCGGTAATAGTTACCAATCGTGCTGGAGGTATTTCATGAATTAGGACAACCTCTTCCTGCCCTTTGTTCAATCAACAAAACGCACGGTCTCGGGTAATTTCAAGTGACGTCATTTGAACACCTGGGGCCAATACTATAAAACTTTTACAGTTGTATTTTCTAGAATAGTATTTTCTAGTTATGACTTTAAATGGGTTGAAATAAACCATTACCATTTTCAAAGATGTGGCAATTTTCCAGCTGGCAAATTGCGATATCTTTTAAAATGCTAATGATTCATTTTAGTCAGTTATATTAATAGGTAGAAAATACCATTCTAGAAAATACAATTGTAAAAGTTGTAAAGTATTGTCTTCCGGTCTATTGTTCTGTCAGATATTTAAAGTTGCTTGCATACTCCGAAAAGACAAGAAAGCCAGGGTGTAAGTAGTGATCATGTCTTCTACCACTAGAGCCCGGCTACTGATTTGTGGCCATATTCACAAGTCACAGTACTGTGACATCGGAAAATGGCAGCCCATGATCTGAAATTAGTAGTTGTGCTCTAGTTCTAGAATACAACATTGCCAATAGTACTGAATAGGGTTAGCAGTCTGAACTTTATTTATTTATTTTTTTTCGTCAAAGTGAACGGGCTCTGCATCATTCGCCAGTGGGAGTTCTGATATAAGACGTTCCAGACTCTTGTAAATATGTAATGCTCATGAACTTGCCTTTGTTACCGTTTATATTATTAGCTCGCCGAAGGGAGCATAACTTATCACTTGCCGTCCGTCGTCGTCCGTCGTCGTCCGTCGTGAACTTTACATTAACGACTACTCCTCCCAAATAACTGGATCAAATTGAACCAAATTTGGTGTGCATGTTCCCCATCATATGTCAATTCAAACGTGTACAAATAAACTTGCCGCACCTACAGGGAGCACCACAAGGGGCATAACTCTGATAGCACCCATGAATTTCTTTCCAAAATTCAAAAAAATCTTCTTCTTCAGATCCACCAGGCAGAATTCTTTCCTATTTGGTATACATCATCTCTAGGGAGGGCAGATTCAAGTTTGTTCAAATTGGCCCCCTGGGTTCATATTCGGGCTCACTATAGAAGCCCAAATTTGAACTTAGTGCATTTCTGGCAAATTTTTTAAAAAATCTTCTTCTCCAGATCCAGCAGGCAGAATCTTTTGATATTTGGTATGCAACATTGTGGGGTGGATCTGATTCAAGTTAGTACAAATCGGCCCCTGGGTTTATATTTGGGCTCAGTATAGAAGCCCAAATTTGAACTTAGTGCATTTCAGGCAAATTTCTTAAAAAATCTTCTTCTCCAGATCCAGTAGGCAGAATCTTTTGATATTTGGTATGCAACATTGTGGGGTGGATCTGATTCAAGTTTGTTCAAATCTGCCTCCTGGATTCATATTTGGGCTCACTATAAAAGCTCGAATTCGAACTTAGTGCATTTCAGGAAAATTTCTTTAAAAATCTTCTTCTCAAGATCCAGCAGGCAGAATCTTTTGATATTTGGTATGCAACATTGTGGAGTGGATCTGATTCAAGTTTGTTCAAATCGACCCCCTGGATTTACATTTGGGCTCTGTATAGAAGCCCAAATTTGAACTTAGTGCATTTCAGGAAAATTTCTTAAAAAATCTTCTTCTACAGATCCAGCAGGCAGAATCTTTTGATATTTGGTATGCAACATTGTAGGATGGATCTGATTCAAGTCTGTTCAAATCGGCCCCCTGGATTCATATTTGGGCTCACTATAAAAGCTCAAATTCGAACTTAGTGCATTGCAGGCAAATTTCTTTAAAAATCTTCTTCTTCAGATCCAGCAGTTGGAATGTTTTGATATTTGGTATGCAGTATCCTTAGGGGGTGAGATTCAAATTTGTTCAAGCCATGTCCCTAGGTCCATATTTGGGCTAACTATGGGAGCCCGAATGATAACTTAGTTCAAAATGAGGAATTTTCTTTAAAAATCTTCTTCTTCAGATCTAGCAGTCAGAATGTTTTGATATTTGGTATGCAGCATCCTTAGGGGGGTGAGATTCAAGTTTGTTCAAGCCATGTCCCTAGGTCCTTATTTGGGCTCACTGTGGGAGCCCGAATGATAACTTAGTTCAAAATGAGGAATTTTCTTTAAAAATCTTCTTCTTTAGATCTAGCAGTCAGAATGTTTTAATATTTGGTATGCAGCATCCTTAGGGGAGTGAGATTCAAGTTTGTTCAAGCCATGTCCCTCGGTCCATATTTGGGCTCACTGTGGGAGCTTGAATTGTAACTTAGTTCGAAATGAGGAATTTTCTTAAAAAATCTTCCTCTTCAGATCCAGCAGTCGGAATGTTTTGATATGTGGTGTGTAGCATCCTTAGGGGAGTGAGATTCAAGTTTGTTCAAGCCATGTCCCTAGGTCCATATTTGGGCTCACTGTGGGAGCTTGAATTGTAACTTAATTCGAAATGAGGAATTTTCTTAAAAAATCTTCCTCTTCAGATCCAGCAGTCGGAATGTTTTGATATGTGGTGTGTAGCATCCTTAGGGGGGTGGGGGTGAGATTCAAATTTGTTAAAGCCAAGTCCCTGAGTCCATATTTGGGCTCCCTGTGGGAGCTCGAATTATAACTTTGACAATATGAGGAATTTTTCTTTAAAAATCTTCTTCAGATTTAGCAGTCGAAATGTTTTGATATTTGGCATGCAGCATCCTTAGGGGGTGAGATTCAAGTTTGTTCAAGCCAAGTCCCTGGGTTCATATTTGGACTCACTGTGGAAGCCCGAGTGATAACTTATTTCAAAATGAGGAATTTTCTTTAAAAATCATCTTCTTCAGATCCAGCAGATGAATGTTTTTGATATTTGGTATGCAGCATCCTTAGGGGGGTAAGATTCAAGTTTGTTCAAGCCATGTCCCTAGTTCCATAAAATTTGTCTCTCATGATTTCATTCCTTTGTAGTGTTGATGAACCATGTCTAACTGAATGTGACCCCAAATACTTCTTTGAACCACTTTGGCCAGTGAGCGATTAAGGCTCTTTGGGGCCTCTTGTTATTTATTTATTGGTGTTTAAGGTCACATACACAATGGCTAATCGTGACAGTGAGTTTTACGGGTGGAGGAAGCCGGGGTACCCGGAGAGAACCACCGTGCATCGACGAGTAACTGTCAGCTCCACAACATTCTCAATCAGGGTTACAGCGGTTGAAAACATGTGCACCATCGACGTGCTGTACGCCTTAGTACACGGCGTCATCGTGCGCCCATGTAGGCAACCGGGATAAAGTGCCTTGCCCAAGGACACAAGGCGGGTCGTCCCGGACGGGGATCGAACTCGGGACCTCTAGCATAGAAGTCCAACAGTCTACCACTGAGTTTGAGCCACCGTGCTCCCGCCTTTGTTACCAAAGAGAGTTCTCAAATACAACGAAGTATTCTAGTTGGCAAAATAACCTGTAACGTGATAATAGAAGCTATCTTCACTTGCAGCCATCTAAAAATAGATACATATCCGGGTTTTGAGGGGCTCTCATTTTACCGGCCACTGGATTACCACTAAGAACCACGAAGAACGTATTTAGACATGACCCATTAATAATGGGTACTTTCAACGTCCCGATGACACAGTGCATTTTTGTACGGTACCCTCAACGCATTTGATATCAGTTAAAAATGAAAGCCGCTCTGAAGGGAGAACACTGCAGAGCATAGCCGTAGAATTGACAAATATATACCGAAAGCTAGATCAATTTTTTTTCCTGTGCTGTTTGAGCTTAATAAACGAAAATCTTTCGCTGTGGGCCCTTGAATCTCACAGAACCAGCCCACTTGAAACCGATTTGTTTCATCAGAATCAGTCTATCTGTCTGTCTGTCTGTCTGTCTGTCTTGTCTGCCTGCCTGCCTGCCTGCCTGCCTGCTGCCTGCCTGCCTGCCTGCCTGCCTGCCTCTCTGTCTGTCTGTCTTCTGTCTATATAATATTAAACGGAATGTTTCCAGTTCCTTTTAATTTTCGAAGGGTGTATTAAAATCGGGTTCTACCGGGAGTTAGGACTTTCTAGAATACTTTTCAGAATTTGTCTAACAGCATTTTTTTTTACCGTTTGCTTTCTACTTTTTTACCCCGGTTTCTTTGGCTAGGAGAACTTTTTTTATTCCTGAAACCAGAATCGACGGGGTTCGAACCTGCGTCTGCGGCACTAGGTCATCTAGCCTTGAATGATCTGCTACCACAGAGCTTACGACGAGATTATCCATACATTTACAATAGAAGCGTGTTTTACATGATTTTATCAACAAGTTCCTGACATTAAAGATCTCAGATGAAGATAAATAAACTCACCATGATCAAAGCTTGCCTCTGACTAGTTACAACCCTAATAAATCTTCACTGTCTCTCTATAACAGCAGACACTGTACTTACTAAATACCACAGTAGCTAAATATAAATATAAGAATTGACAGATTAATCTAAACGGTCTCTACTAAGTTAGTTTTGCCGTCTCCACTGACAGAACTGCAGAATCCACTCGTGGTGTCCTTAAATAAACTTCAAGCTGATCTAGTTCTCATTTGAATTCAGGCACATTACCCCGCAAGCATGTTTGAATAAAGAGATAAGAAGTTCAAGTCAATAACAATCGTGCCACATTTACATGTGCGACAGTATAATATCATTTGGGTGGTTTTGTTTCACAGAACATTCAATTTCTAATATTTGCATAAACAAAACTGTACCAATGTGAAGGGTTTGATATTGTCCCATAATGGGTAATTTTTAACTATTGTTGTAAGTGGAAAGGTGGTATTTGTTTTAATCCAAACCATGTCGAATTAATGAAACAACCTTCAGAGCAGTTGTTTTCAGGAGGGCAGTTGTCCCATTGTTCAGCAGTCATTCCTCGACAATGGGAAACCCCGATAGACCTTTCTTTAACCCTTTACCTAATATGAAAAGAAGATATCACTTGAAAACAAAATTCTTGAATAACAATTTTTTTCATTTTTTGGTCTCAAAAACATAGGTTATGACCCCTCATTGGAACAAGCTCGACGAGCTCGTTCCAAAGAGGGTCATAACCTATGTTTTTGAGACAAAAAATGAAAATATAATGAAAATTAATCGGCGATTTTTCAGAAAAGCGCTGGCCGTTTTTTTACCGTTACGTCGGGTAAAGGGTTAAGGTCGCATACTGGGAGCTGTTAATATTTAACCCCTTTGTGGAATTTTAGCAAAGGCATATAATATTTTGTGACCCCACATTGTAACGTGCTCGTCGACCCGTCTGAATGAGGATCACATGAGGTTTTGTTATAAATGTTTGAGAAGGTTATAAAATAATAATTACAATAATAAATTTTGATGTCATGTGCATTGGGTAAAGGGTTAAGACAATAGAGTGGAACTGTTAACCTTTAAACTTTGCCTGTTCTGACTAGTACAGCTGAAACGGTTAACAGATTAATCGATTAATCAATGATCAACATATTGATCGATCCCCAAAAAATGATCGATTAAACGTTACTTCTGACCTACTGTATTACATGGGTTAAGAAAGGAAAAAACTTGCTCCAAAACAGGCAAACATCGTCACACTGACTCACATCAATTATATGAGACAGAGTAAAGCATGTAAGTTACTTGCTGACATACTTGTTTACTTGCATGATCATCATACTGTGTCAGTGACTGGAAATGGTCATTCTTAACCCTTTACCCATTGCGGGTAGCAGACGATACTTGCAAAATAAATTCATAATTACTAAAAATTTTCAATTTTTTTGTCTCAAAAACATAGCTTATGACCCCTCATTGGAACGAGCTCGTTCCAATGAGGGGTCATAAGCTGTGCTTTTGAGACAAAAATTGAAAACATGATAAATTTAATTGGAGATTTTTGTATATAGGCCTAGTCGGTTTTGTTTGTTACGTTGGAGAAAGGGTTCATGCTGTAAATCAGCAACGGTATGGCAATTATTCAGATACCTATTTGGACAAGTGATTAATCAGTTAACCATGGTTAATCCACGTGATTAATCGATCAAAAAAAACCCGTTCACCGTTTCAGTTCTACTGACAAGAAGACGACATATGCAATAAAAATTCTTGAATAATTAAAAAATTTCAATTTCTTATATAATTGCATCACTTAATGCTACATACTGCACCTCATGAGGAAATCAGCGAGAACGTCTCTTTTTCAAATTTCCCGTGTGCCATAGAATCACAAATGGACGTTGGCTTTACTTTAAACATATTTTTATTTGCCATAACAATTGAGCAAAAAGGGATAGGATGACAAGTGCTTTCCACTTAGTAGAAACCTCCGCTCCCATAACATGACTACAGAAAATGTTACAATGGCGAAACAAACAAGTTTTTGAAATTCATAAATGTAAAATAAACTATTTGAATGGGTTTATATATATATATGTGCGTATGTGTATAAATAAATATGAATATGTAGCACTAAACAAAGACAGAAAAAGGAAGAAAGAAAGAAAGAAAAGCTGTTGATGTCCCTTTTGCATTCTGTATTTCTCTCGATTTGAATTAATTAATATTCAAAGCCAAAGGCCGCTTGGGCGCTGTTCTGATTAGGATGTGTTAAAATAATAATAATAATAATAATAATAATAATAATAATAATAATAATAATAATAATAATCATTTCTTCGCCTTCTGTACCACAGCTAAGGGACGTGTCTCATTAGATCCATGCTGATTCACACAAAAGGTAGGGAAAGCGCCGCGTCAGCGACTCAGGCCACAAACAGCGCAATCGTGACTATTATCCTGACTGCACAATCTGTGTACCGATGCGCTGGCTCAACGTCACCCCGATGACGCGTCCATTCCGTAACCCCTCCATGCGTATTCTTTATTGAAGTGGATACCTTGAGTCAGCATTGTTTTACAAATATTACTAGATGGGAAACTCGTTGTCGAACCTCCCAGTGCTACAAATAAATTGTTGCACAAATTTAAAAATCAAAGTGTTAGTTTTGGTTTCTAACGCCGGATCACCGTACAGTAGATTATCCACCGAATTCAGAGTAATACTAAGATTTGATAAATTACCAATAAGAGCGTTACGAGCGTTTGAATAAGATGGACAGACAAGGAAATAATGTTCTGCGTCCTCAACAACAGTTATACAATGTGGACAATATGGACATTCAGAGATGTAATTGAGGAATTTATCACTTTTCAGATCACTACAATCGGTTCTAATTCTACTGTGAATGATATTGTGTTTTCTAGAACCATGCGAGAAATATGCAGGTGGTCTGCATACGGGGGGCGATATGAGTTTTTTGAATTCAGTAAGCGATGAGCAATTTCGCACTGAATGGGATAAATTGTTCCACGTTTCCGTGCAAGACGGAAAGAATGATCGTTTAAATAGCTCAGTTCGCATGCTGTAAGGCATAAAATTTGACGAATTGCGGAGGTTATAAGACGATGTGTCACAAACCCGTGGTGGAAGAAGTTCATAGAGAAAATCTGGCGTTGGCTTTAATTACAGGGAGGGGGTCGAACACATGCCGAGGGAGTTTCCTTTGGCACCAACCGCGAAGTGAAACTATAGTGAACCACACACACCACTCGGCCACGCCGAGAGAGTTTCTTCCGACACCAACCGCCTAGCGAAACCATATTAAACCACGCACACCACGGCGAGCATCGAGCGTGGTGTGCGTGGTTCAGTATAGTTTCGCTAAGCGGTTGGTGTCGAAGGAAACTCTCTAGGCGTGGGTTCGAACCCCGCCATGCCATTGTAAGAAATCAGTTTTTGTTTCAAAAGTACAGCTTGCCCTTTCAGTGAGAGGCCATAAATTATGTTTTCAAGGCAACCATTTTTAAAAATAATAAAATTTGATTGTCAGTGTCTGTGACTAGCTTTGGATAGATATGACCATTTTGCCAACGAATCGGCCGCATCCGCCAGCGAAAAATGCAAATTCAGCAGTTGAAAAAAAATTGTTTTTCAAGAAATTTCAACAAAACCGTATCATGCCCCCCCCCCCCCCCCACCACCACCACCTTGTTGAGACGAACTCGTTCCAATTGGGGGCGGAGGGCTCACATGATGTGGTTTTGTTGAATTTCTTTGAAACATTTGAGGAAAGATAAAATTATAAATTTTGATATCGTCTGCGTTGGACAATGGGTTAAAGGCTAATATCTTACTTTCATGAACTGTGTGAATACGGAATAGATATTTCAATATGCACTACTCACGTTTTGCTAAGGATCACTCCCCATTCGTCAACATAATTTGTACATGAAAGGAATATGGGTACATTGTTTGTTTGTTTATTTATTGGGGAGCAGTGACACTTTTAATAGTCTGGGTCATATCAGGTTGTACAAATTTACGGGTAGAAAAAGCTAGAGTTCCCATAGGAAAGCACTCAACAATGCCAGGGAACTGTCGCACTCTCTGATTTATCATCTTGGTATAAGTAGGGTTAGCACTGCCTGAAGGCAAGTGACCCGTGGGAATACTGTGCGTCGACCATAGATGTACAACATATCAACGTAACACTTACCTTCAACCCCTGCTAAACGCTTGTGTCAGGAGGGTAAATTAGAGAGGCCGAAGGTTACTCACCATTGCTCAGTTGTTCTCTCGGGGTACTCCGACTCCCCCCCCCCCCCCCCCCCCCCCCACGCGTAAAATTGTCTGACATGATATGATCAAAGCCTGTGGGAGTCGTATTAAACCTTAATAATTAAACTTTTTTTCGGTTCATGCGTCTTCAGATAAAACGATTGGCTCACACGATCCTGTTTTTTCTTTTCATAACTCAATGAACCGAAAAAAACACAATTAGGTCCGCCCCCAGCCACGCCCCTAAAATACCAGTCTTCGGAGTTGCAACATGGTGTTAAATCAATAGAAGTTAGAACACTGGCACGTTCTAAATGTGAAAAAGAAAAATAAATTTATATTACTAATTTATCACCATGAAATTATTTATAAAATATTTAAATGACCGTGGTGGGTCAATTTTTCTTTTTCTTCACAACTGTATTTATTTGACATTTCAATTTTTACGCACACTGGGTGATCGTCTGCGTTCATCGTTTTACCCAAATCGATTGTAAACAATGGCTGGTCACGACGAATACGCCAATTTTGACATTGCTAATTTGAATGAAATTTTTGGAAATCAAAATGATTTTATATTTGAGGAAGAATATTTGGCTTTATATCTAACTCCACTTTTACAAACTGTGTTTTTCAGTTCTCGGGAAACGGTCAAAACCAAAATACAATGTAATATTGATGGCCTACTTCCACCTACCACGGAATGTGACTTTTACACCCAAACCATATCACGTGATCCTTGATTGGAGCGAGCTCGTCGAAATCGTTTCAATGAAAGGCCACGTGATATGAATTGGTTGAAATATGTTTCTTTAACAACAAATCATTACAATAACAAATTTCGATATGATGCGCTTTTGATAAAGGGTTAAGCTAATAAACTCTCAACTGTGGTGCGTTTGAAACCGGGATCTTCATGGCTAATGGTAGAGTAATACACAAAGTTTTGTTCAGAAAATTGATCTACTCAAGACTGAAGTGGGCTTCTATGACATTTGCATCTTCTCTGAAACACGTCAAACCTACAAAATTGATTCGATAAAAATTGATGTACCTGGGTTCCATGATCCACTTAGGAGAGATGGAACAGAAAGGGGTGGGAGTGTAGCAAAACAGGTAAGAAATGACTTGTCACTCATTCCTTGTGGTGATAATAGTCTTAGTCATTATTTATTTATTCTTAGTCATTATTTATTTATTTATTTATTGGTGTTTAAGGTCACATACTTATATACAATGGCTAACTCTGTTCAAACTCCGATCGAGCAGGGTTACAGTGATTGAAGACGTGCACCATCGACGTGCAGTGCGCCTTAGTACACGGCGTCATTTTTCGTAGTCATTAATACTAAGATGGGACACGTGAGAAACACAAACCGTCATACACTCGACAAATTCAGAAGTTGGAAACGCAACTACAACTGGCCCAGCATGATTGAAAACACGCCACTCGGAAGTATCTGGGGTAGACTTGAAACTCTTATAAAAGGGTCGTCCAAAAACCACATTTCTCACAAAACAGTTATAATTTGACCATTAGAACCTAAATGGATGCATAATGGTATTCGACTTTTAACCAAACAGCGGCAACGTCTACATCTGTCGACAAAAGCACATAATACATCTGCAGCCTAAAACGAAATACTGTAATGGCTGAAGTCCGCAAGGCCAAAGAAGTATTTATGAATAGCATCAAAAATATTTTGACAAATTCCTCATTAAGCAAGCCCTCGTGGTGGTAGATATAAAATCGACCCAAACTCTAAAAACAGTATAAATGCCATTCAGCATGACAACGCTGTCCTGGCGACTAATGCAGATAAGGTAGATCTTTTCAACGATTACTTTTGCTCCATTTCAGATGTTGACGATACTCCTCCTACTCTCCTGGATTCTTTACTTGATAACAATCGACCAACAATTAATAATATTCTCCTCTCTGTGGAAGATGTCAGGGCAGCTCTAAACGAAATTAATCCAACAAAGCAATATGTTATGATTGCGTGAGACCATGCATACTTAAATACTGGAAAGATAGCTTAGCTGAGCCTTTAACACTGATTTTTAATAAATTCCTACAACAGTCCTTTCCCCTGGTGAATGGAAACTCGCGAACGTCTCGCCAATCTCCAAAGGTGTATAGGATTCTAAAGTCACAAATTACCGCCCCACATCAGTGCTATGTTAACTCAATAAAACTTTTGAAAAGTGTGTTTTTAGGAAAATGTTTAAATTTCTTAAATCAAAAAACCCCTTATCAAAATTCAAATCGGGATTTACTCTGAGAGATTCAACTATGTTCCAATTGACCGACATTTATGAAAATATTATCAGAGTTTTAGACCATAATAAACAAGTAAGGCTATTCTTTTGTGGTACTAGTAAAGCTTTTGATAAAGTTCGGCATAAAGGTCTTCTTCACAAATTAAAAAAAAAATCGGCATAACTATTCCCTTACTGAAGTGGTTCAAAAGCTATTTTACTGATAGACAATAACGAATAGTCATCGATTCTTACGCACCCAAATGGACACCTGTCACCAGCGGTGTTCCACTGGGTTCAACTCTTGGTCCCCTTCTATTTTTATTATATATTAATGACACTGTAGAAAATACGTCCAGCATCAGACTGTTTGCTGATAATACTACATTTTTATTGTAATTGAAATCATCGACTACTCTTCAAATACTTTCGGATGGTATTCCAAAATAGAATCGTGGTCTCAGGAATGGATTGTAAAATTTAATACGTCCAAAATAGAAACAATGACAATCTAAAGGGAATACATGTATTCTAAAGGTCTGTACATAAATACTGACCGTAGCTCGTAACAAATGTACAGGTAAAGTATTGTAAAGGTGGGTGACAGTTAGATGCTAAACTAGAAAAGAAATCTCCATGAGGTTAATGTTACAATGTATGGTGCACCATAAGCCAAATGTTAGCAATTGTTTTGGCCTGCTTGATTCAAACCCTTCTATGGTTGATTCATACTAATTGATAAATATTTGTCAAGTCCTTCTAAAATATACGTATTTGAATTTTTATCTTTAGCTCATAGGGTTCCCATGGGTGAGGAGGTTTTATTTTTCTCATTGTAAATAGAAAATCTGGTTGTGCTAATAATGTTTACCCTCCACAAACAACACAAAATATTAACACACGAACTTGGTCTCAACACATTTGAATATACACATCCTAGAGATACTGAATTCAAAAAACATTATTTTGTCTGGTGTTTTTGGAAAAGATTTTTAATTATCTCCCTTTTTAAGTCCCCGAGTGGGTCTGTCTGAATCCAGATATATTTGTTCTCATACCACAGTAATAAGAAAGGCACCCAATAAATTTATAGCAAACATTAATGACATAAACAATCTTCTTTACAGGTTCTGTACAAAAAATGTAATACACACAATTCCCATAAATATGACTGCCGACAGGCATTTTGGATTTTTGGCCGAGCCCCAATGCACTCGTTACCATCCCATGATAATAACAAAACGTAGTCTTAAAAGTTCTGTACAAAAAAACTGATTGCACCTAATTTCGGTATAAAATGGCCGCCGGCAGCCATCTCGAATTTTGGACCGCACCCCAAAACACTTGTTCTCGTCCCAAGGTGATAACAAAGGTGCCCCAAGAAGTTTCGTGAAGATCGGTTCATAAATACAGCCTCTAGCCCGAGCCGTATTGACATTTGCACTTACTGTGTATAAGTAGCGCTGAATAAAACAAAGTTCATCTAATTTGCATAATTTCTGCACGCGAAAAAAACTTGTATTATATGTAATGTATTCCATGTTACTAAAGATTCATTCAAAAAATTTATTCAAATCAGAACCTTCATATAGAAGTTCTGTACAAAAAACTGATTGTACCTAATTTCGGTACAAAATGGCCACTGGCAGCCATCTTGAATTTCGGACCGCGCCCAAAAACACTCGTTCTCGTTCCAAGGTAATAACAAAGGTACCCAAGAAGTTTCGTGAAGACCGGTTCATAAATACAGCCCCTAGCCCGAGCCGTATTGACATGTGTATTTACTGTGTATAAGTAGCGCTGAATAAATCAAAGTTCATCTAATTTGCATAATTTCTGCACGAGAAAAAAACCCGTATTATATGTGATGTATTCCATGTTACTAAACATTCACGCAAGACTTTATTCAAATCAGAACTTTCATACAGAAGTTCTGTACAAAAAAACTGATTGCACTAATTTCGTTACAAAATGGCTGCTGGTAGCCATCTTGAGTTTCGGACCGTACCCCAAAACACTCGTTCTCGTTCCACGGTGAGAACAAAGGTACCCAAGAAGTTTCGTAAAGATCGGTTCATAAATACGGCCTCTAGCCCGAGCCGTATTGAAGTGTTGACGGACGGATAGACGGCCAGATGGACGATGGGCCATGGCATAACCTCAAATTTGACTACGTCAAAGTTGAGCTAATAAAATGGCTCTCATAGAAAACATTAAACGCAGCATCAATCCTCTTTTTAAGTGTGTATTATAAACACAGTAGGAGACCGCTTAAATAAGCTCATGCTTCATGTCGAATCCTAGTAATTTTAGGAATTTATTTATGTTGACTTATGCTAAGTTTGTACTGTATTTAAGCTGTATATTTTTATATTGTATATGCTCTGCATAATTTCATGTATTTAATAAAAATACCGTTTACACGAATGGTAGAGTGTTAAATTATTTTTGGTAATCATAATCTGTTTATCAATATTTGTTTTGCCACAATTTATTGGATAGTTCCAAAAGATATCTTCCAATAAACTGTAACAGAACAAGTTCATAGTAACAAAACTCAGGTGTTGTAGTTGAATATGAAGCACATTAAAAGAAGTGATATCGGGATTAGTTTCTCAGTCGGAGTAAGTGATAGAATCTTAACACTTAAGCCAATGTTACAAACTACCACTTTTATATTGCTCTGAAAAACGCTATCCTTTAGTGTATTCTACCTTGAGAATCCAAACAATAGGCTGCATTTATCTTTGCAATATTTTAACATCAATATTGGCAGCCTGTTCAGGCAGCCAAAAATGACGTGGAAACAATATCAAGTCAAATGCGTCTGGACACACATACACTGTGAATATGGTACTAATTGTAAAACTCATCCAAGCCTTTAAGGGTAAAACAGAAATGTTAAAATAAATAAAACATTCTGTATTTTCAATCATGTATGTATTATAAATAGACAGTAGATTTTTATCCTCAAGTGGGGCGTACGGAGGATTATTTCACGAGGCCATAGCCGAGTGAAATAATCAGCACGGCTCACGAGAGGATAAAATCGTACTCGAATCCGAGCAGTGAACTTTTAAATTTATTTTATTTTCTATTTATTTGTTTTCCCAAAACAACCCTTTATAATTAATTCAACTCAATCTATTTGTAAACAATAAAAAATAGCCCATCGTCGCCGAGAGTGGAATACGATGCTAGGAGTGGAATACCGTTTCGGAGAGTGGGAGTGGGAATACGATTTGTTTTGGGGGAAGAAGAACGAATGGCGATAAAATAAATGCCATTTCTCTTTCCAAATTAATGGAAATAACACTTAGTTAAAAATGAAAAGCATACGACCCGTGGAACCCGTTACATCGGTGACTTCCACATCACTGTGTAATAGCCGCGCCTCCAAATTTAAAACTGAGCATCAAATTTAACCCCGAGTCACCAATTAGGAACAATCGAAGACAATAAAAGACTTTCGGCATGATTCAGTACATGAACTTCAAACTACTTTGATATGTACTATTCAAAAAAAGTAGGGGATATTTGATAAAAGTGAGATATATGAAGAAATATATTTATATTTTCATCAAAACGACAGTTGAGGCATTGCACTGTGACATCTGGTGAATGATTTCAGCGATAATTGGGTGTCTGACAAGCACACATTCCACGCACTAAGGTTAAGGTGTGGAAGACATGGACAGTCAGAAAATTTGCCACATTCAGTCCAAGACCTCAATACCTTGTAAATCCTCCTCGGTTCGCGAGACAAGCGTGGGTCTGATGTGTCATACTCCTCACCAAACGTCCAATATCAGCTTGGCTGATGTCATTCCATTCTCCCTGCAGTGCAGCGGCGAGTTCCCGGACATTGGTAGGGGGCTGTTGGCGTTGTCGTACGCGACTGCCAAGCATATCCCAGGCGTGCACGATCGGTGAAAGGTCTGGACTTAGTGCTGGCCAAAGCAGTGTGGTGATATTCTGCTCCAGGGGGAACTCTGTAGCGACATGGGCCCTGAGTGCTCTTGCATTATCATCTTGGAAAATGAATCGGCGACTATGATGTCGCGCAAATGGCATCACATGAGCTGCTAACATGTTGCCACGGTAGTACTGCCCTATGACACGTCCTTGGATGACATGTAATGCTGTTCTGCTTGTCGTGGTTATGTCTCCCCACACCATAACCGATCCACCACCAAAACCGTTAAACGATCGTTCTGTCTAACGGTTACGTCGGGATATCGCTGCCGCCACACTCTGTTTCGCTTGTCGTGGAAGTCGAGAGAGAACCTCGATTCATCGACAAACATGACGTTGCTCCATCGACAACTGCCCAAGCCAGCGCTGTCGTGATCCACACCAATTACACCTTGCTGCGATGTGACGTTCAGTCAAACGTGGAATTATTCAAGGTCGTCGAGCGTACAAATTCCTGCTGTGTAGGCGATTTCTGATAGTCTGGCCACTGACTCGCATATCTGTCGCTCGGTGCAGCTGCTGTCCAATTTCTGAGGCACTTTGATTGCGATTACGTAATGCCGTGGTTCAGACGAAACGATCCTGGTTAGCAGTTGTCGCCCTTGGACGACCTGACCGACGTCTGTCATCAACATTGCCTGTCTGACGGTAGCGTGACCACAACCTGATATTCGCCGATTGAGTAACGTTGAGAATTTGAGCCACTGCAGTCTGTCTGTTGCTAGCTTCCAAAATGCCAACGACACGTAAACGTTCGTCACGTGTTAGTCTTCGCATACCTCAAAAGTTACGTTTCGACCAGAAACTATTGATGAACGAGTTTATACCAAGAAAAGAACGATGAGACTTCCGAAAAACCAGTCCAGTACAAATGAAAATTTCAAAACGTACCACACAGACATTAACGCGGCGCCTGTGCGATAAATCTGCACGAAGTTTTCGTGAGCCGGTGACATTCATGATCCACAGTATTCCACACTCGACTTGGTAACATATTGATGTGTCCAATCACGCGTATCCAATACCATTTTCCGAAAATATCAACATCAGTTTGGATATCTCCTACTTTTTTAATAGTATATTTTAAATTCAAGTATTGCCATATATTAGATACAAAAACATAGGGTGTTATGGGCATCAGCTAGGTGTAATCCACTTGATTGATAACATACTCGTACACATATATTCGAGATCTCTGAGCCCTAGAGTTGGCAAACACACAATTCCAAACATATCTTTTCCTGGAAAATTAAATAAACTGGACGAATAACGAATGACCAAATATGTACTATAGGAAATCCCATAGACTAGTCATTTTTGGTCATAAGTTACAGACATTTTGGTCTATAAGTTACAGACAGTTTGGTGTATAAGTTTCACCATTTAACATTAACCCTATGGAGCCTATGGGAAATTCAGTGTTAAAAATGGTTTGGCCTATAATGGCTCCGCGCCACCCCCTATGACCAACTCCTAGATTCCCCTATCATGACATATTTTTTTGTGTTTGCAAATTAATTTTTGTTTAGCTTAAATGTTTTGTTTTTTTTTGCTGTGTTTTACAAAATAGGAAAAACATTTTAGAACAAAAATTACTTTCTAAGAAAAAAGTTTTTGTGTTTGCAAATTATTTTTACAAAAAACTTTTTCATAAAATTAATTTGCAAACACAAATTAATTTTATGAAAATGTTTTTTGTAAAAATAATTTGCAAACACAAAAAATATTTTCTAAGAAAATATTTTTTGTTTTAAAATGTTTTTTCTATTTCTCAAGTTTTTATTTTATAAAGAAATATTTTATGTACCCCCGACTTGGATTTTCTCTGGAGAACCAATGTCTATGAGAGTTTTCAGTTTTAAATCAGTTCGCCCAAGTGTCATCGCCACAGGCACTCGACGTATTATCAATTTTGATAAAATATATATTGTATTATCAATACTAAAAAAGTAAAGGTATGGCACTTCCCAGATCGAAATTTTCAAAAATCTTTAAAATAGCGAATACCTCATCGATCTCGCTCAAATAAACGACAAAATGTAGTGTAATTCACGGAGCCTCTGAGTTTTCGAGCCCAAGATTGACAAAATTTGACTTTTATTCGCATTTTTTTCACTTTTTATCGACTGAAACGAGAGATTCGGCTATTCGGTAACCGAATAATGAATGCCACGCCGTGCGTTCATTGGTCGTCCACTAAAAGAAACAATTGCGGGAAAATCAAAAGTCTGTTTATGCTTCACTACAACACAAAACGACACCACAACTTAACTTCAACAAAAACATTTTAATCGATCGAAAAACTACGTCAAAAGCAACAATGATGGTGTCATGGTAACATGTCAGATATAGATACTTAAAATTAACATTACTTGTCATGCTATTGATATTTTAACTGGAAGTTTGCGGGGAATGGGTGGGCGTGTGTCATCCACATGCAAACTACAAAAAATTCTCAAGTCAATCTGATAACCCGAATCAGAAATTCGTTTAGTTTCTTAGTTTCTATTGTCATAGCAACTATCATTACACCATAAGTACATGTAGTTTACGTGGGAAGAAAAATTTGGAGGGGACAGTGAGAAGTTTTCTCCCTTAACCCCCGCCCCTCCTGTATCAAATTTGTACAGTGATATTTCTAAAACTCTTGGAGAGAAAATATCAGAGATTATCTATCCCACAACTTATTTCAGCTAGTACAGTATTTCTTGGATTTTGTGAGTTTTACATGCTCACTTTTAGTATTGACCTTAAGCACAAATAAATAAATAAATAAATAAATAAATAAATAAATAAATAAATAAATAAATAAATAAATAAATTAATAAATAAATAAATTGATCTTTTGTCATTTTTACCATGGGGATTTTTTGTTCTATGGGAGTTTTGTGCTGTGGGGCATATTGTACTATGGGCATCTGTCCATGGGGCATATTATTTTCGTCCACTCCCCCCCCCCCCCTTCTCCTTGTCAGGTGGGCTTTGACAGGAATGCAACCCTTATCGAGTGCTGCCATAATCCTTTACCTAACACAAGAGAGAGAGGGACAACTCTTGCCATACTTTTCCCGAATAACGGAAGAATTGCTTTCAAATCAGAGCTTATGACCAATATTGAAAAGAACCTGATGTGCCCCTTCCACTGAGGGACCATAAAGACTGTTCTGTGAAACAAAAACTGAAAATATATAAAGGTTTGAAAGATAAATAGCACATGTTGCATTTTTAAGTCAATTTTATTGTTTCTTATTTTTCTGCATGTATTCTACAAGCACCATTGTTTGGGAAGGGTCCAAGAAACAAACTGTTCCAACCTGTGGCGAAATCTCTGAAACCCCGAATGAAATGTTTTTGGCGAGCCGAAGGCGCGCAGGTGGTGGGGGGGAGCAAGTCCCTTTCGACCCTTAGTGACTGTGTAGTGTTGTGTCATGTCAGAGCGTGGTAAAGGAAGGAAAGAGAACGAAGGAGGCAGCTTATCCCCGTCTGTGTTTCTTATTGCTCTTTTTCTTAGGAGGTGGTTGGGATGGTGATATGGATGGCGATGTTGTTGAGCTCAGATGTTGGGTTAACTCTAACGCCGTGTTGGATATTTCGTTGGAGTTTTTCCTGAACTCTCGGGTCTCGGCGACCAGTTGGCTTGCTCTCTCCGTGTTTCTTATTACACTCTCTATGTAGATGGTGACTGAGGACTGAGGTGGCTGTTCCGCTTTGACTTCCGCTCCCGGGCTATCCGGTAGTGAAGGAAGAGGCGAGTGAGGGGTGGGAGGTGGTGAAAATGCAACTTCCTGTTCCTTCTCAGTCTCCACTGGACGTTCCTCATCCAACTGTACCGGCTCAGGAGCCGGCAGTTGGTTGGGTGTGCCAGTGGAACTAGGAGGGGAACTCTCTCTTCCTTTTCCGGAAGGCTTCCAAGCGCCGGGCGTCCCTGCGCTTGGTCGATGGACTCTTCTTCTTTTTCTTGTTCTTTTTCTTTTCAGGGCATCCGTGCCTCTTCGGGTGAGGACCAGAGGGGGAGGGGATCCTCTCGCCAAGGGTACTACCTCTCCTCGAAGAGGGTGGTGTTTTGGTTTTCTCAACTTCAAATTCCAGTTTCAGAGGGACGCTCAAGCCTATTTCCTGGATAGTCCAGGAGATAGGGCATGAGACGCCCAGCGCTGAGATGGCTTTCACTGGTCTGTCTGGTAGTTCCATTGCTGTCCAGGTGTTCACGCTCTGAAGTCAGATGTGTGAATGATGCATGAAAACGAAAAACGTTAACGGTCTCTGAAACACAAGTTGACACCAGTTATTATAATGCTTATGTAATTTATTCACACCAATGACAATCCATCCACACCATTCCATTCCACACCAGACTCAAAGGAACTCACTCTGACATTTACATGTACAGCAACTTACAAAATTAGTTGCAAATGCAAACATGTGAAATTCGTCCTATGAAATGTTTTCCTGATATGTTCCTCCTTATTACTGTCACCATTCCCTGACACTTAGTCTTAGAAAGCTCTTACTTATTACGTACCAAGCTTAAGCTTAAGCTTGCTGCTGGATCCATTTTCCGTTAATTATTTGTATTCTATATATATATTTGTACTTGTATATTTTTGCTTACCGGAAATAAAATATTGTTTAAACTTATTACGTACCAAGGTTTATTGTCATAATCTGGTATTGGTATTAAAGAGAAAGCGAGAGAGAGAGAGAGAGAGAAAGAGCATTCTCAATGTCTTATAATTATTTATTTTAAGTGGTAACCAGAAAAATGTTCATGAACATTCAAATCTGTGAAAAATGTCCA
Organism: Pictodentalium vernedei; assembly: GCA_031216915.1. Lineage (NCBI taxonomy): Eukaryota > Metazoa > Mollusca > Scaphopoda > Dentaliida > Dentaliidae > Pictodentalium > Pictodentalium vernedei. Next base: position 244,673,353 of record CM062289.1, read on the forward strand.
TGGACATGATGTCTGTTAAATAAATAATAGCTGTGAATCATATAATCACAAACTATAGCACCTGGGAAAATGAACTGAACACTTTAAACCGTGTTTTCATTCAAATTGATATGAACAGCTTTTATTTTTTGTGTGAAGCTTTCTAAGAAAGGTTTTTAGGTATGGATAGATTAGAACTACAGATTAAAAAAGTCCCCCCCCCCCCCACCCCCATGGCAAAACTCTCTGTGACATATTCCACTCCCGTATACAAAATATAGGATGAGTATGAAACTTTTTATTTTTCATTTGTTACACAGCATGTAAACTGAACATTTTCTTCACATATTCTGTGCTCTCAGCAAATAGCATGTGTGCTAATATATTGAATAAGTAATAATGGCAATAATTCTAAGGCCTTCCGCTGATTTATCGCGTTCCTCTAACGAGGAGGCCTACATTAACTCAGTGCCCGGTCAGGATATTCCATCACCACACTCACTACTATTCTCCCAGCATTCAATCAAAAACTGTTTTTTTTAACTAGTAACATGTTCAACATGTATGTATTGAGTATTAACTTGTGCCCAATGTGGTAAATTAACTGAATGTGGTTACTGTGATCTTCCTTACATTTACCTGCCCATACAACCAATTTACTTTCTTTCATTCTGTTGGTTGACCTATTTGGTCCCACAGAAATAAAAACAATTCACCAACGAAAAAAATTATTTCTCAGTTCTTTGATTGCCACTTATTTTCAGAATAAATGCTAAACTTCATAATATTACTCTGAAAAAGCTTTTAAATTTGAACTCAAATTTTCAACTTTATGTTTCTACTTTTTTTAAATTAACGTGAAGTGAATACATCTTTGAATATAGAACTGAACTTAATTAGAAATTTCAAATATTGATTAATTATATGGTTTATGAACATCATGTCTACGGACATTTCGTGCATATTTTGTCTGGCTGCCTTAGTGATTACCAGTTACTAATCCCCCCCCCCCCCCCCGATTGCCACCACACACACATATGTACAAAATATTTAGATCCCACATTGTGTAGGCCCATTAGACTGTTTATCAGTGACAGTGAGTAGTTGTATGTGGAGAGTCCTGGACCACAACGAATCATCTGGGCCAGAAATTTTTGTGGTACAGAAAATTGAGTTATTTTTGGAAAAACCCAAATTTTTCTGGTAAAAAATTTTATTTTCTGGTAAAAAAAAATTGATTTTCTTGGAAAATGTTGGGTTTTTCTCAAAAATAATTCAATTTGTCCCTGAAAACCCTGGGTCTTTCCCGGAAAAAGTTTAAAATTCGAACATTTCTGGACCACTATCGACGGAATTTGTTGAAAACGTCTAAAGAATTCACCGATTTTAAAAATTCACTTTTTCATAAATTTAACACTGATTTTCCCATTGGGGTGAATTTTTTCAAATTTCCTTATGAACAGAGTTGCACCATTGTGACGGTCGAGAGATTAGCACTGAGATTTCCATTGGGAAAAATTCCGGAAAGACAGTGCTTTTTGCGATCGCGAGTTGGGAATAGACGCGATCGAATGTCGATTCCCATGGGAAGAACAAACCGATTCAACCGGTGAGTTCAAAAATTGGCCCAGTAAAACTCGATCCAGGACGCAAATTTCCCACGGTAAAAGACAACGGTTCGATCGAGGTGAATTCATAGATTGGTCCAGTCAACTCGACCGTTTGAGATCGAGCGCGCGAGTCCGAGAATCGTTAGATAAGGGGTTTGGGGGAGGAGGATCGCGATTGAAAAAAAAAACAACAAAATGTATGTAATATATTATTATTATGAGACGAGTGATGAAAAAAATTGACCGTTTAAAAAAATAAAAAAAAAAAAAATATATATATAAAGCAACATTCAAAAAAAATAAGAAAACAAAAAAATAACTGTTTTTCATTAATGAAAAAAAAATAATAAAATAAAATAAATAAAACAATGTTTCTACACATCGGAGATTCGAAGCGAAGGGACGAGCAGGTTCGCGAATTAATACAGAGAAAGGAGAATATTCAGGCGCAAGATAGGGCCTGGCGATTGGGAGAGACGGTGTTGAAGCGAGAGACGACCAAGTTGTTCAGACCCGTCACCGAGGTTCAGGAACGAGCCAGGAAAGAGATCGTCGAGGAATTGAGACCCATAAAAGAAGGTTCTCGGATGATGCCTTCGCATCCCGGTAGTTTTGCACCGAGAACTTTCTCCGATTACATCCCGATGGGAATGAAGACCGATTCCCGTCGGAGTAGCGTCTATAGCGACGCTACAGACGCTACTCCAACGGGAATCAAGACCGATTCCCGTCGAAGTAGCGTTGATAGTGGCGACGCTTCGAGCATTGTTAGCAGCGTCAGATCTGACGAAGATAGTAGTAGTGAAAACCGTGAAAAAGATCCGATGTTTGGATTTCGTCATGATGACGATAACATTTTCGTGGGTGACACTGAAATATATCGCGAAGACGATCATTTGATCGTTTGTTCGAACAGGTACAAAATGACCGACGGACAAGAAACCCAGAGATTACACCAATGAGGATAACCTAAATTACGGACACATTCTGGTTCAGATCCACGCAATGAAGAAGAACAACGATCCCAAAGAGACGAGAGCGAAGGATAGGAGAGGTTACAAGTGGAAGCACGTGGTGGAACACATATGGAAGGATAATGAGTAATTCGTACTAATCTGTTTAAACGGATTACTAATTACTAATTTGTTCAAACGGATTACTAATCTGTTTAAACGCATTAAGAAATTTGTTTAAACGGATTTCTAATCTGTTTAAACAGATTACTATCACAGCAACACGTGGCACTTCTACGTTGCCGCATCAAAGTGAATTTATTGGGACATAGTTTGCCTGCTCTAAGCGGAAGAGTTTTTCATGGAAGTGATGTTCGTAGTCTTGCGGAGGTTTTATTAAGTAACAAGACACCGTATTAAAAGTAAGACTTTTAAAATTAATTGGAAATAATGAAAAAAATTTTCGGTTCATGCGTTTTCAGATAAAACGATTGGCTCACACGATTCTGTTTTTTTCTTTTCATAACTCAATGAACCGAAAAAAACACAATTAGGTCCGCCCCCAGCCACGCCCCTAAAATACCAGTCTTTGGAGTTGCAACATGGTGTCAAATCAATAGAAGTTAGAACACTGGCACTCTCTAAATGTGAAAAAGAAAAATAAATTTATATTACTAATTTATCACCATGAAATTATTTATAAAATATTTAAATGACCGTAGTGGGTCAATTTTTCTTTTCCTTCACACCTGTATTTATTTGACATTTCAATTTTTACGCACACTGGGTGATCGTCTGCGTTCATCGTTTTACTCAAATCGATTGTAAACAATGGCTGGTCACGACGAATACGGCAATTTTGACACTGCAAATTTGAATACGACAATGTCATCTGGCTTTATATCTAACTCCACTTTTACAAACTGTGTTACTGTTTTTCAGTTCTCGGGAAATGGTCAAAACCAAAATACAATGTAATACTGATGGCCTACTTCCACCTACCACGGAACGTAACTTTTACGTGAAGTGAACAGTTGAATGAAATTTGAGGGAGGCGTGGCTTATGACGTTTTCTTTGCATTACGTAATTCATTGGTCAATAAAAAATTTAATGACATAAGTGCATTTAACTTGGAAAGTGTGTCAATTGCTACCTGCATTTCAATAATATGCGCCCTCTTTTATGCCAGAAAAATAATATGTCTACCAGTTTTAGTTCTTAAGTCTTCGTTCGCTGAAGTAGAGGACGACTAACACTATTTATTTATTTGGGTCGCGAACGTTTAATTATAAGGAATGATCGTTTCTTTTTGTCTATTTCTTGAGTTATGAACCCCAAAAAAACAAAGTCCAAACATCGTGTAAATGGGCTACACAGTTTGGACTTTGTTTTTTGGGGTCCATAACTCAAGAAATAGACAAAAAGAAACGATCAATCCTTAAATGAATTAGGTCTTTGTCAGGGGTGGTGTCAGCATTTCTCCGACGCGGAGACTATGATCCATGACAGACAGGGGATGGGTGGAGTTCCCCGATCCACCGGGGGTGGTAACACTCCCCATCCGGTCAGGGCGGATGTAGCCCTCCACCCCCTTGACTTTGCGCTAAACTCGTAGGTAGATCAAACCATAAATGTATCATAAACATTATTAACCCTTTGAGACTTTAATTATCCTGACATTCAAACGTCAATGGGAATTAAGTTTCTTCAACGTTTTTCAAAATGCGACGTCAAACTTCGGAAAGTACAAATAACAAGATATTTTTCACGTTAGTGATTATCTGGTTGACGGCTAGATTATTTTTGGTGGTCTGAATTTGTTATTCAAAACTTGTTTTAATACAAATTATTGAAGAGTGTCAGTACTCTCCGGCACTCTCCAGTAATTTGTAATAAATCAAATTTATATAAACAAAATATTATTTGTGCTTGTCTGAATATGAAATATAAGCAAGGAAAGTTATGGCTTTTGCTCTGGTATCCTCATTTTTTGAAAGCCTTGATAGCGGCTTCTAGCACTCAACCAGTTAAGATGTCTTGACAGCAGGATTATATTAGTATTTTAAGCTGCGATAACATTTCGCTCAACGGTTGTCACTAAGCAATATTCGGGAGAAAATAGGAATTGAGGTTAAAACTTTAAAATATCGAAAAATAATAACAAAACAAATGACCACAAAATATCAGCGCGCTGTTTGATTTCGTACGTCATAAGGCATACCAAAGTATCAAAGGGTTAAAGGCCGCGTATTGACACGAATACTCAGGAAGAGGTATTTGAAAGAACCGTCTTGTTGATAAATCAATAAATATCAAAGAAGTTCAGTAGTCTCTGAAAATGGCACAACCAATTCTTGTAATTCGGGTATCGTGTGTCTAAAATTCTCCAGTTCCGGTATTGAGATATGCGAAGTCCACTCAGAACGAACCCGTAGTGGTAGTGTGATAAGCTCTGTTCCTTGATAATATTATCAGGACTTCTTTTGGCTTCGTATCTTTATGAAACCAGAACTATTGGACTGGTAATATGAATATTTTCGGTCTCTGAAACTAGACAAATAATGTCATGTTTCTAAATTCCATACAAATGGAGACGTTAGACTGCTCGCTTATATGGTGGCAGTGACCTTTTCTGCTTCGATTTGACATTTTTATTGAATATATTTGGTGTTAAACCAAACATGCAAGTCCAGAGAATTCCTCTGATCGGGCTTATGAAATGTCAGAAGAAACCCATTTTATTATACGCTAGACGATAGATTATCGAAGAAATTGCGGGAAGATAGAAATCGTATCCCCCACTGTGAAGATATAGAAATTTTCACTTTCACGGCATCAATGAAAATGGCGGCTTTCAAAGCATCACTCCAAGGTGAATACGAGTCAAAGTATCACAGGAAATGCCAAAATGTGTTCTAGAAACGTATAATGAAAAGAAAATCTACTGTTTTTGAGTGGATGCCGATCATTTCCAGCAATAATTCAACACGTATTCACCCTGAATTGATGCATGAAACCCGCTAGTCCAAACATGGCCTGAAAGTCCGCAATATAAGTTTGTGGTTTGGTACGTCCTTTGAAAGGACGTACCAAACCAAAAACTTATATTACGGACTTTCAGGCCATGTCTGGACTAGAAACCCGCCAACTGAATCAGATCGCAAGACGCTATCTGTTCCGATTATCGATCAAATCATTTCCGCGTATCAATGATTCAATGCGCTGTTTACTTCCATGCATCAATTCATGGTTGAAACGAGTGGAATTATCAGATTCTTATAAAAAGCGTATAAAAAAAAGAAAATCTAGTGTTTTTGAGTGGATACCGAAAATTATCTCACTTGTGTCCGAGACAAATTGTTATTTTCGCTGGCGCAGACGCTTGCGAAAAATAAACATTTGTCTCGGTCACTCATGAGATAATTTTCGGTACCCACTCAAAAACAATAGATGTCCTCTATTTATGAACACCGTCACAATTTAGCCAAACATCCGGAAAGGATACATCATTACGATATTGACTTGCATGACTTCTATGTGCAACGTGTGCACATTTAGCTTGCCCATCGGGAAGATATAATATTTCACAGCATTATCAAGCACATATTGATCTCGCGGGCTCGCCAGTCTAGGACGAGAAGCTCCCGCCCTCGCGATTGAAAATGGTAGGCTATTGCATTGCATATCAAGGGAGATAATCAAAAACTGGAATTCCAAGCTTCCCATTGAAATAACAGATAAGGCAAGATAAGTAAACTTGTTTTGTGCATTATAATACTTCCGGAATTTACAATTTTAACGGAGCAGTATAGCAAGGTGGTACTGTAAAAATGGCTTTGGCAGCTTCTCTAGTTCTTGAGCTGCCCCTAGTACTAGTACAACCTTATGTTACAACTATCGACAACGAACACTGAATTTAATAAAAGTAAATTAAATTAAAATTTTAAAATTCAAATTGTTCATTCAGTGGCATGCTTGGTCTGCTCTAAATGGTCTCAAAATTACGCCATGTTAACAAAATATAATTTGTTCCTAGCTGAGTAAGGAAACGTAGGAAACATTTAAGCTCGAGGGTGGGGCACATTCATAGAATGGTAACGTGTGGTAAGTGACACCGAGCCGATGTGTTACAGCATGCTGTTCAAATCCACAAATACCCACAACTATGTTGGTAATTGCTTTACCAGTGTGCTGCAAGATCTTGCCACGACGATGTTCGGTGTCACTCACCGCACGCCGTCGGGTTGTTTGTATTCATGAATACCTCCAGCTAAGTTGGTAACTTTTACTAACTCCGGAAACACAAAAGAGCCAGGGATCAAGTATATAAATCTTTCAAGGCAACATGTGTATTTTTTTCCTTATGCTTCAAGTTACTTTGCTTCTAAACTGATGTTATGTTATCCTGCATGCCTTTAAATTCCCACGAATTGCGATGGTAAAATTCAAATTAGAATACCAAGCTCTCAGGCCTCTAGTCTAATTCTGTTCGGAATTCAACGCTGTTATGGGCTGGTTGTTTACGAATTTTTGTTTAAATTTGAGGAATGGGTTCATGTTTGGAAAGGGGAGTGTGAAGTATTTTTAAGTAATTTTCACCCCATTTCAACAGATAGGCAAAAAATATATGTGGGATAATCGAGAAAGAAGATAGAGATCCCATTAATGTCTTCAAAACAGCGCCATGAAATATGTGTGTATTCCTTACCATTTGATACACAGGAAAGTTAGTTACCTGCAGCTAGTATTTCATCGGGTCACAGAGATTTGATTGTTAGTGAGAATAGAACTGGGTAATATGAAGCATGGTCAAGGGCGTTTAACTCTTTGAACTCTAGTGGTATCGTCCATGCCAGTTCAATGGCAGCAATTAGAAGAGTCCATATTCATTATTTGGGGTAGACCAATAAATATTTTCATCGTACAGCCTCAGGGCTGTACGTTGAAAATATTGATTGGTCTACCCCACACATTTACTGAACAGCCACCTTATTTAATGACGTTATGACGTATCATGTTGTTGGCCGGAAAAACGGGCCGCTGGGGTTCAAAGGGTATTTCAAAAGAAATATGTTGTGTGGTAAAACGGGACGGCGTGTGAGTGCAATATATGACGGTTCCACATGTGGAGAGATAGACATGGTTTCCAATAATACTCCCAACAAATCAACTTTTTTTGTTTGTGGTGAAGTACGCCATTTCAAACAATTGTGCCCCTACCGATCATCAAGTTCTGTCCCAAATAATCGTTATACATAAAATACAAAAACCAAGAGTACCGACGTTAGCTCAAGAAGAAATACTTCAGCAAAATCCACACCATTAATAATAAAGCTTTCTGGGGTGAGTGGGCCCGATTTGATAGTTCCGGTGGGAGAAAAGAGCCAAGAAGTTAAGATAACCATTATTTCCGAGGGTTTGACGTAAGAGCTGAAGCTTGAGCTGGAGGGATCTGGGACAAACAAAGTTGCTCTCTATAGAAGCCGATAAAACAACATGTTTGGTATTGGAGAGATAATGGCATTCGGTCCTTGTAATGATCTTACAAAATTCGAGAACAAAATTCAGTTTGCATTTGGTGGCATTACTGATTTACTTTGGTGATGTCATTGTTATTGGTAAGGACTTGGACAAGCACCTAGCAAGATTGCTGGATTGCTGGATTGCTGGAAGTTTTTGATCGTGCCACTGTGGATTGAAACTCATACAAAGTTTTCAATCATGGTGAAGAGTCAAACCTTGTATTAGCAAAAAGTATGGTGAGATAGTTTGTTAATAATAATAATAAAATAATAATAATAATACTAATAAAACATAATAAACAAAAACATGAAATTACTAAAGAAGAAGATTCACAACAAACAAATCCGAAATAGCTTTCATAGAACTGAAGCTCCATCTACTCATTGAATCAATCCTGGCGTAACTAATAGAGGACCTGTCGGAGTATTCATTGTGGAAAACGATAATTCGACTGTAGTATTGGGGCAGTATTTTCACGGGTACAATATGATATAGAATGCACGATTACTTTCCCCAGCAAACGTTTGGGGTCAGCTCAGTGTGTAAAGTGTTGTGTCATCCGCAACTTGGACACGATGGTCCATCTCTCGTATCCCACTGATCATCACAGCTTGGCTTGGCTTTGTAGATTAGAGGCACTCCAAGATCAACCAGCTCGATGGGCATTGGGTGAATATGATTTTACAATACAATACAGAGAAACCAATTGCATTGAGGATGCATTGTCACGGATACCAAGTGAGTTAGAGGAATAAAGTGATTGCTACAGTACTGGTCAAAACTTAGAGATAATCGTGGCCGTAGCAAGGAGATAAAGTCAAGTTTAGTCAATCGTGTATATCCATGCTGCCCATTTTAGAGGTCTTCTTCCTCAAGTATTTTTGACAGGGTCCTATTTTAATAGTAATACAGAGGTTATTTTCCATAGTAAACAAGCATAGCTTTAATTTCCGAGGTTCCGAAAGGGGGAGGGGAAATCCCTAGGTAAGAAACAAGAAATATTTATGGCTCCACATAACTTGATATTCTGGATATACAAAAAGCCTATTCTGACCAATTAGTTTGCATCGGTGGGTTGTATCTGGTAGTAAGCCGCTCGGCCGCTACTGGCTACACTGGGCCCAGAAAGAAGTCACGAAAGAACTACTTATGGACAGAATGAAAGGCGAAGACAACAAGTAAGGTCTTTGTTTGGCACAGCGAAGCTATGAAATTTGTTTAGAAATTAGCCCAATGATTCGATTCGGGTTGTGCCGATTCGGAAATTTTCGAATTGTCGAGATGTTCTCAAAACTCTGCCAAGTGTCTCTGTACAGCAGACCTGATGATGGAAGTAGAGGTCAAGGGTTTTCTCTTCCGAAACTACATTGATTCTGTTCTAGAATTTTCCTCTTTTTTTCGTTGAATTGCCCAAACAAACGAGTGGAGATTGGTAATATCTATGGTTGTAACAAGGCACCAAATTTACAATTTGAAGAGACGTGAGATTCGTTTCGAGGCATAATTAGATTTGAGCCCTTGCCTGGTGGAGATTCTGTTGGGCTCGAAATTTGAAAGTCTCCAGCTCTTCGCGACTTACTGTTCTCATATAAACAGGGCTGTAGGTATTTGCGACTTATTATTCCTAGGAACTTGCAGAAAGACACCCTCAGTAGGGTGATACTATTTCCCGGTAATTTTTACGGTATATTGGTGGATTTTTGGTGGGGGTAAAAACTTTATGGTTTAACAACTCAATACGCTTATAAATGTATATAAACTATCAAATCATGAAGTCTGGTCCAATAGCGATATATACTACCCAAACTTTGCTAAGCACCACATATTTGACACGTCATTGTGAAATTTTCTTTTGACACATTTGCGATAGTTTTGGTGGATATGATTGAGGAATGTATTAAGATGGTCCCCAGTGTTTACATTAGCTCTCTTGACAGACAGACTTTTCGTGACAGTCATGGAAAGCATATACCCCTTGATTTCCATGATGTTTTCGTGCACTGTCTACATGTACATGAGATGTGTAGGGTATTCAGACTTCATTTCACCACAAACATTTGTGATTTAATGATTGAATATGGCGAATGCAAATGCAAGAAGGCATTTGTCTGAAGCAGAAATGTGGTGGGCTGTAGGGATGGTGCAACAAGGGACTACCCATCGTCAGGTTGGTGAAGACCTTGGTGTGCACCATACGATTTCTCTCCAGAGCCTGGGCAAGATTTCAGCAGTATGGCACACCAGTCAGATGACATGGTGGTGGCAGAGACAGGGCAACATCTCCAGCTGAAGACCGGTTTTTGATCATTCAGGCCCGTAGGAACCGCTCTGAGACAGTAACCCAGCTTCGCTTCAGAATGCACCCGGGGTAAATGTTTCGACGCAGACTATCCGGGCAAGGTTGCACGAAGGTGGTCTCCGATCGAGAAGACCATGTATTCGACTCAGCTGTCACAGAGCTACCGCCAGCCACGATATGAATGGGCCATGGATCACCTTGGATGGACCAGAGAAGATTGACGACCTGTCCTTTTTACAAATGAGTCAAGGTACTGCCTAAACAACACAGATAGGCGTTCTAGGATATGGAGGAGACCAAGAGAGCGATTCCTTGCAACCAACATTGCTCAGCACGACCGCTATGGTAGAGGGTCAATAATGGTCTGTGGTGGCATCAGCTGGGATGGACGTACAGAGCTCTGTGTCCTTGACCGTGGTACATGGACTGCACAGCGGTATATTGATGAGATCCTGGATGCCCACGTCAGATTGTATGCAGGTGCAGTGGAAGATTCATTCTGATGGGCGATAATGCCCGTCCTCATGTTGCCCATGCTGTCCGGGAGTACGACAGAGGGAGGGGATTGAGCGTGTGGACTGGCCAGCAAGATCCTCTGACCGCAATCCAATCGAACATGTCTGGAATGAGTTGCAGCTTGCAATTTCAGCCCGTCAGTCCAACCAAGAAGTGTTCAGGAGCTTTGTGCCATGCTGGTCCAAGAATGGAACAACATCCCACAAAGGACCATCTGGAACCTGATTGGGAGCATGAGAAGGCGTTGTCAAGCTGTAATTAACAGTAATGGGTCTCATACTCAATATGGAATCCATATCAGTTCGCAACGTCAACTTTTTGGCAAATTTGAAAAATTTCCTCTTTTACCAATAATATCCATTTTCCATGGTTATCGTATTCAAAGGCTAAAAAATAATGTCAAACACAAATAAAATCTTAATTTCTGTGCTTAAATCATTAAAGATATAATTAAATATAAAATATATACACTTTTCATAACACTATTTCAACTAAAACGTAAAAGAGGTAGTTAGATATACTTGGTGCTTAGCAAACTTTGAGTAGTACAGAAAATATACCAATTAAGTGATTCAAGTGGTTTTAGACCACGTTGCAAGCAAATAAAAGATGTTTTGTCGATCGATACGCCATTGGGTCACAGAGACGAGATTAATGTGAGGTGTACGACAGGGGTAATTTGTTTTTAAATTATATTTTGTCATTGCATACCGAGTACTTGCTTAGACGATGTGTCTTTCGTCCTGTAATTTTCATTATATTTTACCCTCAACTGAAATTGTACGCGTTAACTAATTCTTGTGCATGACACAAACGAATTCTGTGTGATGGAGAGGCATAATTAAAATTATAGTTTTGTATCATCAATGAAAAAATGTTTTACATCTAAACAGAGTGCTGCTTACCATTAATGACACGATTGAATACTTGTATGTAACTGTCACAATGCTATTCAGTTGTATTTCTACATTTATGACACCACATTGACATTGCTTTTTAGAAAGCTTTCCTTGAGGACTTTCTGTGAATCTATGTCATAGCTTTGTATCATCAATGAAATAACGCAAGTCTGTTTCACGTCTAATCCGAGTGTCACTACCCATTAATGGTGCGTTTTAATGTTGTATATAACTCGTCCCATGAGTTCCAATGTGTTCTATGTGCCTACTGGCACAGAGAACACATTGGAACTCAGGGGGCGAACTGTCGCAATGCTATTCTTATAATACCACCCTTGCCATTGCTTTTTAGAAAGCTCTCCTTGAGGGATTGCTATGAATCTATGTCATAACTTGGCATGATCATTGAAAAAGGCGAGCACGCATACCACATCTATTCCGATCACACCCAGAACTTAATGACAACTGTTTCTGAACTGATATCGATTTAAGTTGTCCCAAAGCTATTCTGTTCATTTATGATGCCACTCACTGACATTACTGAAAGCTTTCCTGGGGAGGAATGGGGGTCGTCTTATTTTTATATGTTTTTGTTGGCTTAAGATCAAGGCAGTTTTATTCATTTGTTATACTGTAAAAAATATCAGTGAACTTTCAAAAGTGTTTTTTTTTCTTTCTTATTATCCAAGATGCTGCTTTGCCCCGCTGTTCTGTTTCCTTCGAAACAGTGATCTAGTCCTGTCGCTACGTTTAAGGTGATATCCTCATTTCGCGGACTGCAGTGTTTGACTGCGGCTAATACAACATTCCGGGCGTATACCAGAGGTTGCATCCGAGCCTATATACATTTTTAACGGATGTGTTGGTTGTTTGGTGATTCTATTCATCAGTCCTACTCATAGCTGATGTTTCTGGCTTTCTGCTAACATTGTTTGTTCATTGCAACATTCTAGTGTGGCGTTGCAAGAGCATAAAAATGTGCACACCATTTTAGCAGCATTATATTTTCACCTGTTTATACTACATGACAAGAACATTTTATTAACTTCAATACTTCATCTGGGGCCAGAGCAGCATGGGATGGAACTGTTATGGGCTGGAGCAACTTAGCCTCTAGTTCCTTCTTGAAGCCATATTTGATAGGATCTAAATTTGGAGGTCTCGGTTGAAGGGCGTTCTTCCAAACACATGTCTGAAGGTGTGCTCCTTTGATATTTTCCCAGAGAATTGGTGCCAAGTTTTCCATTCTGAGATGCAATGTCAGCATCGAATTATCTACCACTATCTGTTTTAGCCCACCATCAGAACTAGATATTGGTGTTGAGTAAATTACGGAAGGTCATTAGGGCCAGAATATGTAGCGAGGATCGAGCAATTGCAAAGATTCCCATTCAACTTTGCAAATATTCGTAATGCATTACGAATATTCGCAAAGCATTGCAAATATTCGCAATACATTGCGAATACCCACATTTAACATTGCGAATAGTCGCATTTGACATTGTGAATAGTGATAAGTCGCATTTAACATTGTGTATAGTCGCATTTAACATTGTAAATAGTCGCATTTAACATTGCGAATATTCGCATTCAGCATTGCAAATATTCGAATTCAATTGCAATTAATCGCAATGCACTGCTAATATTCGCATTCAACTTTGCGAATATTCGCATTCAACACTGCAAATATTCGCATTAAATTGCGAATATTCGCAATCAGTGTCTCTTGTTGTACGTTTCTACTTACCCAGATTTTTACAGATGTGCGTACACCTGAATGACTGATAGAAACCCGAGAATATTCGTTTCTAACGTACAAGTTTCTGTGTGCCAAAGGCTTTGGGGGAAGGGGGGGGGGGGGTGGTGAGTGGAGCTGTGTCAGCTATAATATCACAGACTGGTCGATAACCATCAAACAAAGAGGCTATATATATACAGCACCGGGTTGAGTTCTTCGGTTTTATATCGCCCCCCTCCCCCCCCCCCCCCCGAGCACAACAGGACACTAACTGCGATGCAACAGCATTGCAGCTAGCACCTTGTTACACTCAAGTGGCTAATATATGCCTATATATACATAATATAAATACTATTGAGTGTCACATTACATTTCTGATACGTTGTAAACTCCTGTTTTTAACTCATATCGTACCCAGGGTCGAGTGCCCTTTTGAACCCCTGCCCCAACTCCTGCCCTCGGATGGTCCCGGTGCCCTTGCCTTATCTGTGTGTCAAGGTGCCGAAAAAGTCATACCGTTGTGTATATAGGCCTATCCCCTGAAGTTGACTGAATATTGGTGAACATTCTCTGACGAACTATCTTGTACAACATAAATTCTTAGCGACTGATCTATAGACAGGTTGTTTTACTGGGGTTTAACGACACGTTTGACAGCCAGAGTCACATCGTGTCGGAAGGTAGGCTGTTCGCTGAAGACAGTCAGAGTCACATCGTGTCGGAAGGTACGCTATTCACTGCTGATAGCCACATCGTGTTGGAAGGTATTCACGGGCGAGCTTCGCAATGTAAAGCATGCCGCAGCTGCTAAAAACCCTTCATTTTGCCAGCCTCAAATATGAAGTAGATTTTCACACCCAGATTTGAGCCACCAGAACGTTCAATCAGAGAGCACTTTCTTTAATTTTTCGGTGGGAGAGCACTAGCACAAAAAGATCCCCCCCCCCCCCCCCACACACACACACATTAATCTTTTCGCTGCTTACAAGCCCGGTACGAAAAATGTAAGCCTTTATCCACCTTAGTAGTAGGAGATATGGAAAATAGGCCTGTTCTGCCAGAGAGGGGCCGAGAGGGGATGAGAGGGGTCGATGACGTCATCATAATTAAAATGTTACGTAAGGTAATTAACGTTACTTAATGATTTTTTTTTAATCACTTTAATAATTAATGTAATTAATGACTGTTGCATAATTAATGTAATTAATGTAATTAATGAGTGTAATTAGGGTTGATTATAATAATTAGTATATTAATAAATGAATTAATATTGACGTACTGGACATATATATGAATGCTATTGCTGACTGACCCGCAAAGGTCATCGCGTGTCTGGGTGTCATTAAATCGATTTTTTTCTTTTCAAACGCCAACTACTGACAGATGTTGAAGCAATTAAATCTATTGTCACACTTTAACGACCGGTCATAAATATCGTTAGACTGGACATGCTATCATGTATTTAAAAATCAATGATGATCTCACGTGACAAGATGTGTCTTGCTTTTACCTGAAGACTGTGAACGACTCCATTGTGGCTATTTTTATAGGTATAATTTGATTTAATAACTTGGCGTGATTCTTACATATTAATAACGCTAGTTTATTCTTCTCGTTTTTATGGCTGTCGAAAAACTCTCATAGACCAAAGTATTCTGATTTTACGCCTCACGCGATAAAGTAATTTTTTAATCCGATGACCACATGAACAAAAAACATTTCGGTTTTTGAAAAGCGGGCGTGTTTGTTTTTTCCCCTATAAAGTCTGACGATTCGAACCTCACTCTCATTAGAAACTGTGTCAGAAAAGCCAAGATGACAAGCATCGACTATACTTCCGTAAACAGCTATGAGCGAACCAAGAAGCAGCGAGCCAACGAAGAATTTGCATTAGCATTAAAAAAAGTGGTGGGCAGCGACGCTCCCCACGAAGGAACAAGAAAAGAGACTAAAAGACTACCCGTTTGTTGAGGCTGCCAGACGTCCTTTCGGGGAGATACAATACAGAAATCACCCCAAACACTGGTTCGATCTTCCTGTACACATGCAGGAGGAAGCACTAGTAGCCCCACCAACAGTTAATGAAGATTGGGAAAAGGATTTTTTCACCGAGGCAGAGATGGGAGAAAAAAAAAATAGCTTTCTATGGAAAGCGAAAAAACGGCCCTTTTCAGGGCCACCATAATCTTAAAAAGAGTTGCTTTGTCACAAACACACACTTTTTTAACCAATCAGACACCTCCATTATCCCACACCCTCACCGTCACACTCTGCATCCCCTCAATGTACCTAAAACTTTTCTGAACTCCCCTCCTCCAGGTCATCCAATACTAAAAAAAAAACTTTTGGAAACCTCTCTCCCCCTCCCCCCAGCCCTCACAATAGCTAAATTATCTCGAACCCCAGTTCAGTTCTCAAAATGTAATGGACATGTCAGGCCCCCGAATACGCCTTCCCCATCATTTTAAGTGATCAAATTACCGCGATTAGTCTCCTCTCATAACTTACCACACTCTTAACCCATATTTACTATGAGATTGTCCCCCTAATAAATAGCGTATGTTCATTTAATATAATATATTAATAATTTTCGTTAAATAATTCATTCCACAAGACACTTGTCGAAAAAACAAAATGGCGTATCGATTTATTCAGGAATGTCTGTCGGTTGTGTCCTTGGGCAAGACACTTCATCCCTATTGACCATGTGGGGACATGGTGACGCTGTGCACTAAGGCGTACTGCACGTCGATGGAACACCTGTCTTCAACCAATGCAGACCCTGTGTAGAATCTTGACAGTTGCTTGCCATTGCTCGGTGGCTCTCTCCGGCTTTCCCCACCCATAAATCTGTTGTGGTCATGATTAGTTATTGTGCAGACCTTAAACACCAATAAATAAATATAAATAAATAGTCGGTTATCAAAACAACCCTTAAGTGTTTAACAGTTAATTGTGGACCAGAGCGTTTAAAAATGAAAAAATTTGGGTGATAGCACTACGGACTGTGTTTAATCATAGAAAAATCACACCCACGCTATTACTAACCCGTATGATTTATTTTTGAACGTTCACTGAAGAATAACCCACCCATCTAAGTAAAAGCATGAAAGAGCTACCATTATCTAATTACCTATGTGGGGGTGGGGGTGGTCAGTAACGTTGTGTACTATGGCGTACTACCTTCCGCCAATGATAACCCTGTGTAGAACTTTGACAGTTGTTTGCCTCTGCACGATGGTTCTTTCCGGATTGCTCCAACTGTCGTTAAATAAATGAAAAAAACTACAATTCTATAATAACAGGCCAAGCCCCCTTCGTTTTGTCAGGGGGAAAATCAACAGTACTTGCACCCCTCATTTTAATAGTTGAAAAGCGCTGTTACTCGATCAAAAATAAAATGGTAAAAGGATATGCGACTCTATATTAGCCACCCAAATTTGTGAGACTTGGGAAAATATAACCCACCTAGAGCAGCACCAAAGCTACGTACACTATTCGAACTCCCGCATTGTGTCCTTGGGCAAGTTAATTTACCCCGATTATCCACATGGGAGCGCAATGACGGCGTGTAATAAGGTGTACTGCACTTCGGTGATACGCATATTTTAGAACAATCTAACCCTGCTTGTGCGGATTTCCGACATTGGTGAGATGACAGTTACTCGTCGTTGCTCTGTGGTTCTCTTTGGATATTCCGGAGTCTACCCGTAAAATTGTCACGTTTAATTATAACTTGAACTTGATGTCCGGGTGTAATGAAATAGCGTATTTTCTGCAGACATTCTAAATAAACGCAGCTGGTTTACAGACCTGTATATATATTTTTTTTTTTCAATTGAGTAAAAATATAGGATAGTTACTGATGTAACACGCCAATTAGTATGTTTAATGAATCTAACTACGCCAGTCCGACCGACCCTTTGCCCACCATGATCACAACAAACGTTTCAATTCTCTCTCTCTCTCTCTCTCTCTCTCTCACCGATACAGTACGGGTGGAAACTAATTGCGTTCAAGCTGTTTGTTTTTTTTTCTAGGTTTTACCACCCTCCTTACAGCGCAAATCGAAATGAAATCTGATTCATTGAACCATACTACAGTGCATGTCAAAATTAATTTTTGAACGCCATTTTTTCTATGTGCCACTATCAGCAGCTATGACCATAGCGTAACTTTGTGGTAAAATGCTTATTTTTGTACAAAACTCCAGACCTTTCTCTGACAAATGCCTATATAAAAACAAGATAATACGCGAGAATGTGTTGTGTACCTGCATTTTGTTGATAAAATATGGCATGACCACATTCCCGGATATTAATAATGTACCCACTTAATAACAGCCGAATTTTTATCGGATCACAGTTTTTGATTTGAATAATTGCCGAATTTTTTATTAAATCGCATTCAGTAATTTATGTAGATTTCCTGAACTGGGCGAAGGTCAAGAAAGGTACTCTGTAGTTTAGGAGACTCCACATATAAAAAACAAAATAAAAAATCTTAGATATATTGCATTTCTTTAATTATCCATATTACCAGAAATCAAAACTAGTCAAATTAATTAGAATTAAATTACAAATGGATATGAAATTTGCAGTAAAATGAACACTGGTATATGCTGCTGGCCGCATTTTTAATTGTCTGTAATGGCTGTTGTTCAGAATGTCACCCTATTGGGGTGAGTTTTCGCTTTTTCGTCCAGTTTCATGAGAGCTTCCACGAAGTCCGTTCCACATTCGCAATCTTTTCCAGGGGCCATTCTTCAAAGGCTGGTCCATTGCAGCTTTGCAGAGATATTGTTTTCTGGACGACAATGTTTAATGTGTTCTGGGTTTCCGATCAGACCCCTTGGGATATTTTGATCTTTAAGGATGTTTGCCAAAATTTTCCACCCTGTCGGTTGAAAATCTTTTCTTTTTTCCAGCAGATCATTTATTAGATCACACATATTGGAGCCCGAAATTGTAATGCCGTTATACACGAGTCGATCTTTCTCATCCCAGGATAAATTGGGTATATTCTTTATTGTCTGGAGTAACAAAAGCGCCTTCTGCTGCATGGAATCTGGTATAACGGCTAACCAGTCCGGATGATTTTCCACTGAAAAACTAGTCGTTAATGAGTGTGGTTTGGTGGTTTCTTTGCGTAAATTTGATTGGCGCTGAAAGATTGTCTGGTTCAGCAGCCCTTTCTCTTCAGAACCCGATGTTGAAGATTCAGGAATTGGTCTCATACCCTGGTCTATGGGCGGGACAGCTACAGCATTCAGGGGTGTGCATATTTCCTGCAACTGTTCACTCCCCCATGGTTCAATACACTGAATTCTGCTTGAGGGTAGGTTGGTTGAGTCATCTATAGGTTTTTCCCTCAGTGATTCCCCCATCACTAGCGATTTTACTGGCTCTAGCTTATTTGCAAGCCCCAAAATATTTCCACTTGTTAATGCATTGTTCCAACTAAAGGCTGATTTCATATGCACTGGAGGATAGGGTGGCTGGTTACAGACAGATCTGGTTGTTAACTCGGCTGTATTTGGGTTCGCTCCCCCTATAATGTGTTTAAAATTTTCATTTTTGTGTAATTGTCGTCTGTGTCGATAATAATGAGTTTTATGAGAGTAAGATTTTTGACACAATTCACAGACGTAGCGTGCGTTCATCCTTTTCAGAAGCGAGTTAATAGAGTGGCAATACAGTTCCAACACTCTTCCATTTATATGTATGAATAGGATGGGTCCCACCCCAACCTGTCAATCGCTGATTGGTTAATTATATATCAAGATAAGGTGGGTTCTACCCCAAACTGTTGATCATTGGTTACTTCAAATTCTCACACAGTGCATTGTGGGAAATTACAGTGGTAGAGCTCTGAGGTAAAATAAGTTTTTTGCTCATCTTCACAGAAATTGATATAGTTTACTTCAAAAAAAAGAAACATCAAAGTCACATTCATGACAAGCCGAGGTAGCACATCTGAACCACCAACTCTACACTGTTTAATCAGATAATCCCTTTAATCAGATAATTACATGTGCATATCGGTTTTTCATTGGCTTTTCATCAGTTTCCATCAGTTTTTATTGGTTTTTATCGGTTTTCATCGGTTTTTATCGGTTTTACAATTCGATAAAACGGTTTTTAGTGATTTAAATCACGTAAAATGATCACTAATTACCACTAATTGGTCACTAATGGTCACTAATTGCCACTAATTAGTGACCAATGGTCACTAATGGTCACTAATTGCCACTAATTAGTGACCAATGGTCACTAATGGTCACTAATTGCCACTAATTGGTCACTAAAGGTCACTAATGGTCACTAATTGCCACTAATTAGTGACCAATTGGTCACTAATTACCACTAATTGGTCACTAATTGCCACTAATTAATGACTAATTGGTCACTAATTACCACTAATTGGTCACTAATTGCCACTAATTAATGACCAATTAGCGGCAATTAGTGACCATTAGTGACCATTAGTGACCAATTAGTGACCATTAGTGACCATTGGTCACTAATTAGTGGCAATTAGTGACCATTAGTGACCATTGGTCACTAATTAGTGGCAATTAGTGACCATTAGTGACCAATTAGTGGTAATTAGTGATCATTTTACGTGATTCAAATCAGTAAAAACCATTTTATCGAATTGTAAAACCGATAAAAACTGATGAAAACCGATAAAAACCAATAAAAAACCGATGGAAACTGATGAAAAGCCAATGAAAAACCGATATGCACATGTAATTATCTGATTAAAGGAATTATCTGATTAAACAGTGTAGAGTTGGTGGTTCAGATGTGCTACCTCGGCTTGTCATGAATGTGACTTTGATGTTTCTTTTTTTTGAAGTAAACTATATCAATTTCTGTGAAGATGAGCAAAAAACTTATTTTACCTCAGAGCTCTACCACTGTAATTTCCCACAATGCACTGTGTGAGAATTTGAAGTAACCAATGATCAACAGGTTGGGGTAGAACCCACCTTATCTTGATATATAATTAACCAATCAGCGATTGACAGGTTGGGGTGGGACCCATCCTATTCATACATATAAATGGAAGAGTGTTGGAACTGTATTGCCACTCTATTAACTCGCTTCTGAAAAGGATGAACGCACGCTACGTCTGTGAATTGTGTCAAAAATCTTACTCTCATAAAACTCATTATTATCGACACAGACGACAATTACACAAAAATGTAAATTTTAAACACACTATAGGGGAGCAAACCCAAATACAGCCGAGTTAACAACCAGATCTGTCTGTAACCAGCCACCCTATCCTCCAGTACATATGAAATCAGCCTTTAGTTGGAACAATGCATTAACAAGTGGAAATATTTTGGGGCTTGCAAATAAGCTAGAGCCAGTAAAATCGCTAGTGATGGGGGAATCACTGAGGGAAAAACCTATAGATGACTCAACCAACCTACCCTCAAGCAGAATTCAGTGTATTGAACCACGGGGGAGTGAACAGTTCCAGGAAATACGCACACCCCTGAATGCTGTAGCTGTCCCGCCCATAGACCAGGGTATGAGACCAATTCCTGAATCTTCAACATCGGGTTCTGAAGAGAAAGGGCTGCTGAACCAGACAATCTTTCAGCACCAATCAAATTTACGCAAAGAAACCACCAAACCACACTCCTTAACGACTAGTTTTTCAGTGGAAAATCATCCGGACTGGTTAGCCGTTATACCAGATTCCATGCAGCAGAAGGCGCTTTTGTTACTCCAGATAATAAAGAATATACCCAATTTATCCTGGGATGAGAAAGATCGACTCGTGTATAACAGCATTACAATTTCGGGCTCCAATATGTGTGATCTAATAAATGATCTGCTGCGAAAAAGAAAAGATTTTCAACCGACAGGGTGGAAAATTTTGGCAAACATCCTTAAAGATCAAAATATCCCAAGGGGTCTGATCGGAAACCCAGAACACATTAAACATTGTCGTCCAGAAAACAATATCTCTGCAAAGCTGCGATGGACCAGCCTTTGAAGAATGGCCCCTGGAAAAGATTGCAAATGTGGAACGGACTTCGTGGAAGCTCTCATGAAACTGGACGAAAAAGCGAAAACTCACCCCAATAGGGTGACATTCTGAACAACAACCATTACAGACAACTAAAAAATGCGGCCAGCAGCATATACCAGTGTTCATTTTACTGCAAATTTCATATCCATTTGTAATTTAATTCTAATTAATTTGACTAGTTTTGATTTCTGGTTAATATGGATAATTAAAAAAATGCAATATATCTAAGATTTTTTATTTTGTTTTTTATATGTGGAGTCTCCTAAACTACAGAGTACCTTTCTTGACCTTCGCCCAGTTCAGGAAATCTACATAAATTACTGAATGCGATTTAATAAAAAATTCGGCAATTATTCAAATCAAAAACTGTGATCCGATAAAAATTCGGCTGTTATTAAGTGGGTACATTATTAATATCCGGGAATGTGGTCATGCCATATTTTATCAACAAAATGCAGGTACACAACGCATTCTCGCATATTATCTTGTTTTTATATAGGCATTTTGTCAGAGAAAGGTCTGGAGTTTTGAACAAAAATAAGCATTTTACCACAAAGTTACGCTATGGTCATAGCTGCTGATAGTGGCACATAGAAAAAATGGCGTTCAAAAATTAATTTTGACATGCACTGTAGTATGGTTCAATGAATCAGATTTCATTTCGATTTGCGCTGTAAGGACAGTGGTAAAACCTAGAAAAAAAAAAACAACAGCTTGAACGCAATTAGTTTCCACCCGTACTGTATCGGTGAGAGAAAGAGAGAATTGAAACGTTTGTTGTGATCATGGTGGGCAAAGGGTCGGTCGGACTGGCGTAGTTAGATTCATTAAACATACTAATTGGCGTGTTACATCAGTAACTATTCTATATTTTTACTCAATTGAAAAAAAAAATATATATACAGGTCTGTAAACCAGCTGCGTTTATTTAGAATGTCTGCAGAGAATACGCTATTTCATTACACCCGGACATCAAGTTCAAGTTATAATTAAACGTGACAATTTTACGGGTAGACTCCGGAATATCCAAAGAGAACCACAGAGCAACGACGAGTAACTGTCATCTCACCAACGTCGGAAATCCGCACAAGCAGGGTTAGATTGTTCTAAAATATGCGTATCACCGACGTGCAGTACACCTTATTACACGCCGTCATCGCGCTCCCATGTGGATAATCGGGGTAAATTAACTTGCCCAAGGACACAATGCGGGAGTTCGAATAGTGTACGTAGCTTTGGGGCTGCTCTAGGTGGGTTATATTTTCCCAAGTCTCGCAAATTTGGGTGGCTAATACAGAGTCGCATATCCTTTTACCATTTTTTTTTTGATCGAGTAACAGCACTTTTCAACTATTAAAATGAGGGGTGCAAGTACTGTTGATTTTCCCCCTGACAAACTGAAGGGGGCTTGGCCTGTTATTATAGAATTGTAGTTTTTTTCATTTATTTAACGACAGTTGGAGCAATCCGGAAAGAACCATCACGCAGAGGCAAACAACTGTCAAAGTTCTACACAGGGTTATCATTGGCAGAAGGTAGTACGCCATAGTACACAACGTTACCGACCACCCCCACCCCCACATAGGTAATTAGATAATGGTAGCTCTTTCATGCTTTTACTTAGATGGGTGGGTTATTCTTCAGTGAACGTTCAAAAATAAATCATACGGGTTAGTAATAGCGCGGGTGTGATTTTTCTATGATTAAACACAGTCCGTAGTGCTATCACCCAAATTTTTTCATTTTTAAACGCTCTGGTCCACAATTAACTGTTAAACACTTAAGGGTTGTTTTGATAACCGACTATTTATTTATATTTATTTATTGGTGTTTAAGGTCTGCACAATAACTAATCATGACCACGACAGATTTACAGGTGGGGAAAGCCAGAGAGAGCCACCGAGCAATGGCAAGCAACTGTCAAGATTCTACACAGGGTCTGCATTGGTTGAAGACAGGTGTTCCATCGATGTGCAGTACGCCTTAGTGCACAGCGTCACCATGCCCCCACATGGTCAATAGGGATGAAGTGTCTTGCCCAAGGACACAACCGACAGACATTCCTGAATAAATCGATACGCGTATTTCTGTCAAACTAATCTGCCATTTTGTTTTTTCGACAAGTGTCTTGTGGAATGAATTATTTAACGAAAATTATTAATATATTATATTAAATGAACATACGCTATTTATTAGGGGGACAATCTCATAGTAAATATGGGTTAAGAGTGTGGTAACCTATGAGAGGAGACTAATCGCGGTAATTTGATCACTTAAAATGATGGGGAAGGCGTATTCGGGGGCCTGACATGTCCATTACATTTAGAGAACTGAACTGGGGTTCGAGATAATTTAGCTATTGTGAGGGCTGGGGGGAGGGGGAGAGAGGTTTCCAAAAGTTTTTTTTTTAGTATTGGATGACCTGGAGGAGGGGAGTTCAGGAAAGTTTTAGGTACTGTGAGGGGATACAGGGTGTGACGGTGAGGGTGTGGGATAATGGAGGTGTCTGATTGGTTAAAAAAGTGTGTGTTTGTGACAAAGCAACTCTTTTTAAGATTATGGTGGCCCTGAAAAGGGCCGTTTTTTCACTTTCCATAGAAAGCTATATTTTTTTTTCCTCCCATCTCCGCCTCGGTGAAAACATCCTTTTCCCAATCTTCGTTAACTGTTGGTGGACGTACTAGTGCTTCCTCCTGCTCTCCTGTAAGGAAGATCGAACCAGTGTTTGGGGCAATTTCTGTATTGTATCTCCCCGAGAAGGACGTCTGGCAGCCTCAACAAACGGGTAGTCTTTTAGTCTCTTTTCTTGTTCCTTCGTGGGGAGCGTCGCTGCCCACCACTTTTTTTAATGCTAATGCAAATTCTTCGTTGGCTCGCTGCTTCTTAGTTCGCTCATAGCTGTTTACGGAAGTATAGTCAATGCCTGTCATCTTGGCTTTTCTGACACAGTTTCTAATGAGAGTGAGGTTCGAATCGTCAGACTTTATAGGGGAAAAAACAAACACGCCCGCTTTTCAAAAACCGAAATGTTATTTGTTCATGTGGTCATCGGATTAAAAAATTACTTTATCGCGTGAGGCGTAAAATCAGAATACTTTGGTCTATGAGAGTTTTTCGACAGCCATAAAAACGAGAAGAATAAACTAGCGTTATTAATATGTAAGAATCACGCCAAGTTATTAAATCAAATTATACCTATAAAAATAGCCACAATGGAGTCGTTCACAGTCTTCAGGTAAAAGCAAGACACATCTTGTCACGTGAGATCATCATTGATTTTTAAATACATGATAGCATGTCCAGTCTAACGATATTTATGACCGGTCGTTAAAGTGTGACAATAGATTTAATTGCTTCAACATCTGTCAGTAGTTGGCGTTTGAAAAGAAAAAAATCGATTTAATGACACCCAGACATGCGATGACCTTTGCGGGTCAGTCAGCAATAGCATTCATATATATGTCCAGTACGTCAATATTAATTCATTTATTAATATACTAATTATTATAATCAACCCTAATTACACTCATTAATTACATTAATTACATTAATTATGCAACAGTCATTAATTACATTAATTATTAAAGTGATTAAAAAAAAATCATTAAGTAACGTTAATTACCTTACGTAACATTTTAATTATGATGACGTCATCGACCCCTCTCATCCCCTCTCGGCCCCTCTCTGGCAGAACAGGCCTATTTTCCATATCTCCTACTACTAAGGTGTATAAAGGCTTACATTTTTCGTACCGGGCTTGTAAGCAGCGAAAAGATTAATGTGTGTGTGTGGGGGGGGGGGGGGGGGATCTTTTTGTGCTAGTGCTCTCCCACCAAAAAATTAAAGAAAGTGCTCTCTGATTGAACGTTCTGGTGGCTCAAATCTGGGTGTGAAAATCTACTTCATATTTGAGATTATGGTGGCCCTGAAAAGGGCCGTTTTTTCGCTTTCCATAGAAAGCTATTTTTTTTTTCTCCCATCTCTGCCTCGGTGAAAAAATCCTTTTCCCAATCTTCATTAACTGTTGGTGGGGCTACTAGTGCTTCCTCCTGCATGTGTACAGGAAGATCGAACCAGTGTTTGGGGCGATTTCTGTATTGTATCTCCCCGAAAGGACGTCTGGCAGCCTCAACAAACGGGTAGTCTTTTAGTCTCTTTTCTTGTTCCTTCGTGGGGAGCGTCGCTGCCCACCACTTTTTTTAATGCTAATGCAAATTCTTCGTTGGCTCGCTGCTTCTTGGTTCGCTCATAGCTGTTTACGGAAGTATAGTCGATGCTTGTCATCTTGGCTTTTCTGACACAGTTTCTAATGAGAGTGAGGTTCGAATCGTCAGACTTTATAGGGGAAAAAACAAACACGCCCGCTTTTCAAAAACCGAAATGTTTTTTGTTCATGTGGTCATCGGATTAAAAAATTACTTTATCGCGTGAGGTGTAAAATCAGAATACTTTGGTCTATGAGAGTTTTTCGACAGCCATAAAAACGAGAAGAATAAACTAGCGTTATTAATATGTAAGAATCACGCCAAGTTATTAAATCAAATTATACCTATAAAAATAGCCACAATGGAGTTGTTCACAGTCTTCAGGTAAAAGCAAGACACATCTTGTCACGTGAGATCATCATTGATTTTTAAATACATGATAGCATGTCCAGTCTAACGATATTTATGACCGGTCATTAAAGTGTGACAATAGATTTAATTGCTTCAACATCTGTCAGTAGTTGGCGTTTGAAAAGAAAAAAATCGATTTAATGACACCCAGACATGCGGTGACCTTTGCGGGTCAGTCAGCAATAGCATTCATATATATATGTCCAGTACGTCAATATTAATTCATTTATTAATATACTAATTATTATAATCAACCCTAATTACACTCATTAATTACATTAATTATGCAACAGTCATTAATTACATTAATTATTAAAGTGATTAAAAAGAATCATTAAGTAACGTTAATTACCTTACGTAACATTTTAATTATGATGACGTCATCGACTCCTCTCATCCCCTCTCGGCCCCTCTCCGGCAGAACAGGCCTATTTTCCATATCTCCTACTACTCACCTTTCCGGATTTTTAGTGTCGTTTGTCGCATCACAATGGCAATCACAAAACAGAGTCGACTATGTCGTTTGAAATCAAACTCAATTTGTGCCTGGTATCGCCTTGATTTCTTCGGGTCCGGGTCTTTTCGGCCTCGGGAACATTCGGCCCCAGGTATTTTTCAGGGAACATTCGGCCTCAGTCGAGGCCGAATGTTCCCACTTTTGAGGCCGAATGTTCCCACTTTTGATAAAAAATTTATGAGTTTGGGAGTTGAAAAATAACTTTAAAAAATATTTTTCAAGTTCATTTTGTTGGGTCTTTTTTTGTATATTAGGAGTTTTTCCAGAATATTTTTTTTAAAGAATAATATATACATATATACGACCTACCTTTATTCCTAAAGTGGAAATATATTGAGCACGAGACCGATCCATAATGAATAATGAAATATAAAATCCATTGTATAAAATCCACTGTATTGAATAACAGAATGACAATTTGTGTGCTCCAACACCGACATGCAAACCCGAAATGATATACATCTTCTTGGGTGTTGTTTGGCACAACTCAGCTTTAAAAGTTTGTTTTTATAAGTTCTTCAGAAGTTGTGATCAAAGTACTGGCCTCTGGTGAGATACTCATACAGCGTTTTTACAGTACGACTGAAGTTTGATTGATTTAATCGCACTTGATTAGGCGATCATATATACTGTTTTTACAGTTTCTTTGAACACTTAAACCTTTTTATGTGGACTGTAACTATAGCCCTCTCCCTTACAGGTTGATGGATGACTCCCAGCTTTAAAAAACTCACTTGGATTCGTAAGCAAATAAGGTTATAAACCAAATAAAGTTGTTCGGGTCGCAAGGGATTTAAATCCAACATCTCCCTGTGCGCCTTCTGCGCGCTGAAAGCTTTCATTTCATTGCTTCAGCTTTCAGAAACACATATCGGTGGATTTTTTCCTTTTTGTAACCGTTATGGATAACATGCTGGGGCTACTCTCAAACCAGCGACTGTTTGGGTTTCTTTTTCTGTTTTTCTGTTTTTCTAAAACAACCAACAAACTGCGATTTCAGTTTTCATAAGGAAATACAATTATAAAATAAAGTTATTCGGGTTGAAAGGGATTTAAATCCCATACCGTCCCTGTGCGCCGTCGGCTTGCTGAAACTTTTCATTCATTCATTCATTCATTCATTCATTCATTCATTCATTCATTCATTCAGTCATTCATTCATTCATTCATTCATTCATTCATTCATTCATTCATTCATTCATTCATTCATTCATTCATTCATTCATTCATTCATTCATTCATTCGACTCCAATATCAATCTTGCTCGCTTAATTGCTTGTCCAAATATATTCAAGAATTTAGATGAAGCATCGGAGAAATATAAAGAGAATGATATAACTGCATCATATTTTTGGAGGTTATGTGCCAGTAGGCCTATATATCGAGTGTAAATGTATTTATATTGTGTATATTTTATATTTATTTTTGTTGTTAGTTGTAATAAAGGTATTTAAACTCATATTAAACCGCGTCTCTCTTAGTCTCCTTGTAGAAAACGGAGGCCGAATGTTCCCAGGCCGAATGTTCCCAGGCCGAATGTTCCCGGGGCCGAATGTTCCCGAGGCCGAATGTTCCCGAGGCCGAAAAGACCCGCTCCCATTTTTTCTAGTGCATTCGCCTCGGTCGGAATATCTCTGTTTGGTGTAGTTTGTCTGACTCTTTTCGGGTGAACATATTTCTCTACACAATATTTCTGATTTCTCAAGATTAAATTGGCATCCTAATCTAGCTGTGACTGTAAATCTACATGCAGACCACCAATATACAGTTTGCTGCATCTGATCATGTTCTCGAGTCTGTTCGATGCCACGTTTATCAGACGGTCACTTACCCTTACAACTTCATATCTGTATTTCGACGAGAAAAAGCAACGATTGGTCATAGCAGATTCTGCACATAAACCGACAGAAAAAATCAAATAATGCCGGACAAACGAAAAATGAAATGGCATAAAAATAAGGTAAGCTTAAACCGTTTAACTCACAACGATCGTCAATAGAAAAATGTTTAATTCAACTTGACTTCAAATCAAAATAAATTGAGAAGCTGCAAAGAAGTTATGATCACTTATGTACAGCGACCTCTCAACTGAAGGAAAGAGGCGACAAGATAAAGAGCCTGGTGTTTCATCAATGCAGTATGACTTCGCTGATTTGAAGGAATGTCTTATGGTCCAATTTGACTTTTTCTTTTAAACACTCTTTATTAATTTATAAATGTTGTTCACAAAACGATTGTTTTCAAAACATTTTTTTTTTTTGCATTGAAGTAGTAGTATAGTAGTAGTAGTATAATTATTAATTTTCGTGACATGTTCATACTAACAAAAAGTAATAACAAGTGGGGCAACGCAAAGCATATGCCGATGCCCCCGACCCGCAAAATATATTCTAAGTCGAAAGAGTGAAAAAGGGCCATAACTCTGGAAATAATGAGCGGAAGAAACTCATGCTACACAGGTATCGTTCCCCGGCCGGACTAACGGACAGACGGGTGGGCGGAGGTCTCCACTAGATACCCCTTCGACTTTTCAAGTCGGGGGCATTACAATACATACGCACCCGGACCAATTAGGACCTATATATCACGCCAAATGGAAATGACTTTTACATGGCATGCTATGCACAGGTACTCGGCACAAGCTGGGAAATCGAAAGAAAAATGATACTTGATACCATTTTTGAAACTATACTGACGTGCCCCTGTAAAGGTATATAAATATTAACAAGGTACACAACTCGCTTTTCGAAAACGATAGCATTCATCTTCGTTATACCCCCCCCCCTCCTCCCCTCTCCCTCAAATTTGATTCACACAACGTATCCAACAATACCCAGTATCAATCGAAAGGGGAATGAATAAGCTTTACAGTGGTGTATTACATGACCGTTGGGTGTTCTTGGGTTGTTCATGATAACTGGGAGAATTCGCAGAAAAGGCCGAAAAACATTTAGTCGGACAAGATAGAGCACAGTGGAATGAGATTTACGAGCGACAATTAACCGATTTATTATAAATAATTCGAGGTCCCATTGTCAATGGAGGGCAGATTCAAATATTAACCGTATACCTTATCAATTACCAACCTCGGATCCACATTTATTCATTTCTGGAGTTCACATTTAATGTAAGCTTATTCATTCCCCTTTCCATTGATACTGGGTATTGTTGGATGTGTTGTGTGAATCAAATTTGAGGTGGGTATAACGAAGATGAGTGCTATCGTTTTCGAAAAGCGAGTTGTGTACCTTGTTAATATTTATATACCATTACAAGGGCACGTCAGCATAGATTCAAAAATGGTATCAAATATCATTTCTCTTTCGATTTCCCAGCTTGTGCCGAGTACCTGTGATGCTGTGTAGAAGATAAGAAATTTGTCAGCATGGATACTATAAGTTATCTCCTCCAACATGTATGGTATATGGAGATTTAATACCTGGATGACACATCCAGGTATTAAATCTCCATATACCATACATGTTGGCGGAGATAACGTTTTTGTCCCATTTGAAACACAATACAAACATAGTAGAAATAAATTTGTGGACATATTTCCCAGAACTTCTTTATTCTACGTTAAACGATAGATTTATGACCAAACGGTCCGCCTGTAAAGTGGAACCACGCGTTACTTCCACTGGGGAATCGCTCATTCAGGTGTCTACACAGGTGTTACTTCCACTGGGGAATCGCTCACTCAGGTGTCTATACAGGTGTTAGCACTTTCTGATAAATAGAAATTACTGTCCCCAGGAACGCCGCTGTGGCAACGTCTTGGAGAGAGTGATTATTTATTTGCCAGAGGGCGCTTGTCAGCGGAGGGCCAAGGCTGGGGTTGATCAACTTTGCTGGGGACCTAAGATACTCCTTCACCGTGGACAGGGGATTTTCACTAGCTCACTTTTGTAGATCGCAATTGCTTATTCACAAGCCACAGAGTAGCGCCGCGCTTTAATCAATTGCTTTCAACGGTAATGACCTAGCATGGGCTAATTTCTTGGCGGGGCTGAGGATCCATCAATTCCTAGGGTACTCAGGGCTTCTTCATTAATAAGATAAAGACTATTAACAATCCAACAATTTTTATATATAAATCTTCTATACTCTTATTTACAAATAGCCAACAAATCCTAAATAAATAATCTCGACACTACTGAAATGAGTTTTGTGACTGGTCACTGAATCCCACCGAAAACAAGTACTAAAATATTATCTAAAATTAAATTGTTTCCCAAATTTATATTCGTAGAGAAAGGTCGAAGCTGCGACTACTGACAAGAAATCACGAAATCTTTCACTCAACCGCTCATGCGAGCATTTATCCTGTTGCGCCTACCACATTATGGGGACTTACCTTTAATACTAAATTTCACCCTTTAGAATATCTTATCACCTACAATTCCTGCTAATAGTGCTTCTAACTCGCAATAATAACAACTGATCATCTAATAACACAGATTCACTAATACACTTAAAACTGTTAACTAATGACTATGTAACTACGACGTGTTATCACAACTAAATACTATAAACTAAATACTACAAAGTCATCGGTTCTTCTTCGGCGTCTCCCCTCGATGCAAATCATCAGATCGGGAATCCTGTCGTCCAAATGACGGCTTACCGGAACCACACAAATACATTAACTCTTTACTACACCGCGTGAACTAACGATTATGCCATCCTAGCGAGTCTGTCTTGAAGTTAACTCGAGGGGTCTTAAAAAGGCGCGCGCATCACCTTTCAAAAACTTGAGTTGGACAAAGGTGCTAATTTAGAAAAGACGGCTTTGATGACTTGCATTGACATGAACTGACTTTTCAATAAGTTCTAATTTGGAATGCATTGTTTATACAGTCCCTGCATGACAGCGACTGAACAAAGAACGCTTTCCGAATACGAACTTAATTAAATTAATGCGCTTACCCCGTTTACTCACACTGATTATTAAAAACTTTCTTTCTTCCATTCATTCTAAATAACTCGAATTGTTTACATATTTTTAAAATTTAGAATAAACTTAAAATAACAAGCCTGTGATAGATTATCGAAAAAAATTGCGGAAAAATAGAAACCGTATCCACCACTATGGAGATATAGAAATTTTCACTTTCACGGTATCAATCAAAATGGAGGCTTTTCATAGCATCACTTCAAGGTGAATACACGTCAAATTATCACTGGAAATTATCAATTGTTCTAAAAACATATAATGAAGAGAAAATCCAGGGAGAGGGGGTGGGGGGTGGTCAGGCAAAAAATTACGGATACAAGGTGGAAATTTTTACATTTTCCATTTTTGGGACCCACCACCCGGAATGCAAATTTTTGCCAGTCATGTCTTGTCCCGCAGTTTTTCCTCAAAGACAATTGGGGACCCGCCCCCAATTTATAAAATCTGTTTAACGAAGTATTCAAATTACCAAAATCAAAAAAAAAAATAAATAAATAAATACTTTTCCCAAACATGAGAGGTGCCGCAAACCAACTTGTCCGATATCCCAGCCCTGCTCTTGGGCATCCAAGGCATCCCGAGCCACAGATGACCCCAAAACAATCTCTCTGCATATAAAGCCACAACGGAAATGCAGCATCAGACCCCCAGGTAACCACTGGAACCAGCCTCCGCCAACTGAATTGCAGATACACACCCATTCATGTTCCAAGCAACACAACCCTTACCCCGATGTACAACATGTCTATGCTGTTCAGACACCAGTCGAATCCCACCACCAAGAAGCCCTACCTAAAATATGTTGTTCCCACCTGGATATCTTCAACTGTCCACAAGAAATAGTCGTTTTTCATTTCATTACTTTTCGGTTAAATGTTTAGTTTGTACAGCTGGTCTGAGAGAGACCTAATACTGAAGTTCGTTGACCCATGCCAGGGTGACTTGTCTGAGATGAATTGCCTCTTATTTATTTTTTTATGTCAGTGTCACTAGAATCACTATTTACCTTGAAATTATACACGTTTTCCACAATCAAGATTTTTATTCTATCAATCTTTCTAATTATTCCATACATGGAAGCACACTAGACCAATGGCATGAGGCACCATGAGGCTTACTGAAGAATCAAATAATAGGAGCTACAAAACACTAATAAGGGGCAGACTGCCTTAGTAGAAATATAAAGGAATGAAAATCAATACCAAATAGCTGGGAATCACTTTTTTGTTTTGCAAATTTTTGCCAGACCCAGAACAGGACCCCCCCCCCCCCCCCGATGAAGTGTAAAACATGGGGAAAAAATTCTAACATGGAGCCCCCAACACATTATCAATGCTCTGTTCTGTTCTTAGTTATGAATCTAAGCACTTGAATTCACTTTGGTTGTAATTACTTGTCTGTAAAATGATATTTGGCAAAAAATTGCAAGACACCGGCAAAAACTGAACTTTGGGGCTCGGGCCCACCCACCCAGCCACCCGGACCTTGTATCCTGGCATTTTTTGCGACCCCCCCCCCCCCCCCCCACTGGAAAATCTAGTGTTTTGAGTGGATATCTATCATTTCCAGCAATGCTTCAACACGTATTCACCTTGAATTGATGCATGAAGAAACCCGCCAGCTGAATCAGATCGTAAGACGCTACTTGTTCCAAGTATTGATCAAAGCACTTCCTCGTATCAATGCGCCACGGAGGTCTGAGTATTGAAAAAAAAACTTTTCAAGCATCAAATCAAGGTTGAACGAGTGGAATTATTGATAGGAATGATCGGATTCTTTTAAAAGCGTATAATAAAAAGAAAATATAGTGTTTTTGAGTGGATACCGAAGCGCACGAGAAAAATAAACATTTGTCTCGGTCACTCATCGGATAATTTTCGGTATCCACTCAAAAACACTAGATACCCTCTATGTTTCACAATGCTTTGTTTCGAATGTTTTTTTGAAGATAATGAATGTTGCAAACACCTGGTGTTTTCCATTCATTATGGTTGTAAATATGAATATATTATCGAGACATGAACGATTTGCTCTGAAACTAATTTGTTCTTCAGCAAGTATAATATCAGTTTCAAGATTTTCGACAAGTCTATTGTTTAACCCTTTACCTAACATTGCGATCAAAAACGGACAGGAAATAGACCAAAATAAGCCTACCACAGCCTAAACATCTTACAAATCTCCCCATAAAACCATACAAATATGGATAGCATTAGAACCGGCTCGATGAGCCGGTTCTAATGATATCCATATTTGTATCGTTTTATTGAAAAATTGTGAGAGTTTTTGCGAAAAATGGGAAATTTAATTATTTTTTATTTAAATCTGTGTTAGGTAAAGGGTTAAAAAACTATTATATAACTTGCCGCAAGTGGGTAGTAGTGAAATGCCACGATAATTGAGTGGTATCCTCGGATCCTGCGATCTATCGTTTGGTTTGGGGCACATTATCGATTGCCTCCAAACAGATGGAATAATGCTAGTATCGAAAATAAAATCGAAAAGATTCTGCAACATCGGCCTCAAAGACGTACATTTGAACACCTCACCTGACCTCACCAGGAATTTTATTAAATCCAAAAGCCTTTCCATGTTTGACTCCAGTTATTACATAGTCAATTCCTTCCATTTGAATAGGACGATTTAACAAGTCATTTTTGGACATAAAATGGGTCTAAAAGTTTGTCTTCAATAAACATTTTTTCCTTTATAATCTCTTCTTTAAATTTTTTATCAAATTTAGCGTTTTCAAAGCATGGATTATATAAAGTTTCAAATGCAGATTTCCAGGTTTCTATAAATAGTTTATTATCCGTTATTAATGATGCATCAGGTCCAATAACTTCATTCGGAAAATTTTTATTTTTCTAAGGTCCAAGTCTATTAATCGTGTCCCAGAAGAATTTAGGATTACCATAATCTAGTTTCAAAACAAACGCGAGATTTCGTTTATCTTTCGTGAAATCGCAATCTGCGATTAAAAACATGTCTAGCGTCCTTAAACTAGGGATTAGCTGATTGGGCCAATATCTGTTGAGTTTGGAACCCTCAATAAAAATGTTAAAGGGTCTGTTTTGGAAAAGACTTACAATATTTGCACTAGCTTTGGTCTCCAAAATGCGAGAGTTCAAAGAATAGATTGGGCGACAAGTAAAAATATGTTTTGTCAATTCAGTGCGAATCTGGAAGGTACTAGAGGAAACCCCAAATTTAAATGCCGAAATCACACGGTAACATATATTTTTCTCCAGTGCATTTTATTAATGAGATGATATGCTAAATGGATTGAGGACTGTTTCGCCCCAAATGAGCTTGATGAGCTGAGGAGAGAGAGAGAAAAGGTTAGCACTGTCGCCAGTGCAAATCTTTTAGTGTCCTGTAACCCCATAAATCAGTTAGTTCATCGTTCTAATACGGCTTGTGATACTTAATTTATTTTATCTGGGCGCCTTCCCCTTCTAAAATTAGGTAACTTGTCTGTCATTTCGTCAAAGATGCATAACGTAATTTGTCGTTTATGTGGTCAACAGTTATTTGTGACTCTGTAGTACACTTGATTTCATGTATTAAATTTACTAAAGTGTTAAAACTTTCACATGATGACAAAAATTCTGCCGATAAAGGGTTATCAACCCTTCAACTAAAATAACGACCAAAACCAGCCAGCGCTATTCTCAAAAATCGCCAATCAATTTTCTTTATTTTTTTCATTTTTTGTCTCAAAAACATCGGTTATGACCCCTCATTGGAACAAGCTCGTCGAGCTCGTTCCAATGAGGGGTCATAACCTTTGTTTTTGAGACAAAAAATGAAAAAAATTACTTATTCAAGAATTTTTTTTGCAGCTGTCGTTTGTTTTTCATGTTAGGTAAAGGGTAAAATTTCGTCTGTGTGTACATTTAACCAGACGACCTACTTTCACTTTCATGCTCATGCATTGTACTCAACTGAGATAAAACTATGTTAGGTCGTTTACAATCGTCACCTAGCATACATTATATGAGTAATCGGTGATAATACCGAACTGAGTTATGACCCAAAAATTTGGAAAACGTTTGAGG
Organism: Pictodentalium vernedei; assembly: GCA_031216915.1. Lineage (NCBI taxonomy): Eukaryota > Metazoa > Mollusca > Scaphopoda > Dentaliida > Dentaliidae > Pictodentalium > Pictodentalium vernedei. The sequence continues at coordinate 244,709,074 of CM062289.1, forward strand.
ACATCATCGGTACACAAATATACTACTCAAAGTTTGCTAAGCACAAAGTATATCCAACTACCTGTTTTACGTTTTAGTTGAAATATTGTAATGAAAAAAAAGTGTATATTTTTTATTTAATTATATCTTTAATGATTTAAGTACAGAAATTAAGATTTTATTTGCGTTTGACATTATTTTTTAGCTTTTTGGTAAAAGAGGATATTTTTCAATTTGCCAAAAAGTTGACGGAGCGAACTGGTATGGGTTCAGTATCGAGTATGAGACCCATTACTGTTAATTACAGCTTTACAACCCCTTATCATGCTCCCAATCAGGTTTCTGGAGGTCCTTTGTGGGATGTTGTTCCATTCTTGGACCAGCATGGCACTAAGCTCCTGGATACTTCTTGGCTGGACTGGACGGGCTGAAATTGCAAGCTGCAACTCATTCCAGACATGTTCGATTGGATTAAGATCAGGGGATCTTGCTGGCCAGTCCATACGCTCAATCCCCTCCCTCTGTCGGTACTCCCCGACGGCATGGGCAACATGAGGACGGGCATTATCGTCCATCAGAATGAATCTATCACCCACTGCACCTGCATACAATCTGACGTGGACATCCAGGATCTCATCAATATACCGCTGTGCAGTCAATGAACCACGTTCAAGGACACAGAGCTCTGTACGTCCATCCCAGCTGATGCCACCACAGACCATGATTGACCCTCCACCATAGGGGTCATGCTCAGCAATGTTGGCTGCATGGAATCGCTCTCCTGGGCTTCTCCATACCCTAGAACGCCTATCTGTGTGGTCTAGGCAGTACCTTGATTCATCTGTAAAAAGGACAAGTCGCCAATCTTCTCTGATCCATCCAACGTGGTCCATGACCCATTCATATCGTGTTTGGCGGTGGCTCTGGGACAGCGGAATGCGAATACATGGTCTTCTTGATCGGAGACCACATTCGTGCAACCTTGTCCGGATAGTCTGCGTCGAAACATTTACTCCGGATGCATTCTGAAGGTCACTGCGAAGCTGGGTTGCTGTGGCAAAGCAGTTCCTATGGGCCTGAACGATCAAAAACAGGTCTTCAGCTGTAGATGTTGCCCTGTCTCTGTCACCATGCCGTCTTACTGGTGTGCCATACTGCTGAAATCTTGCCCAGGCTCTGGTGATCACCGCATGGTGCACACCAAGGGCTTCACCAACCTGACGATGGGTAGCCCCTTGCTCCACCATCCCTACAGCCCGCCACGTTTCTGCTTCAGACAAATGTCTTCTTACATTTGCATTTGCCATATTCAATCATTAAATCACGATGGTTTGTGTTGAAATGAAGATTGAATACCCTACACATGTCATGTACATGTAGTCAGTACACGAAAACATCATGAAAATCAAGGGGTACATGCTTTCCATGAGTGTCACGAAAAGTCTGCCTGTCAAGAGAGCTAATGAAAACACTGGGGACCATCTCAATACATTCCTCAATCATATCCACCAAAAATATCGCAAATATGTCACAAACATATTTCACAATGATGTGTTAAATATTTGGTGCTTAGCAAACTTTGAGTAGTATCTATACGGACGCTCTCTAAATGAGTGATAGTGTGGGGAAAATGTTCCGTTAAAAAGTAAAAAGCCTTATAACTATGATATTATTATGCTATTATTTCCCTTGGAACATAAGGATGCAAAAAAGTTAGCTATCCAGATAAACAAAGACATCAAAGTTTAATGAACTTTGCTATTTCCGAAAAACAACTTTCCATATAATATTTTACAACAGAGTATGCTAACTGTTTTTGCGTAAAGCAAAAGTTGACAGTCTATAAGTAGACAGCACAGTACACGCTAAAGTGGAAAGAGGGAACAGTGATAATTTAATTCTACCGCCTTTGCAATTAGAACGTTCCCATAGATAAAAGAAAGGTTTATTCATTCCGTTGTAGGCAACAGTGAATATTTATTTATTTATTTATTTATTGGTGTTTAAGGTCACATACTTATGCACAATGGCTAATCGTGACCGTGACAGTTTTACGGGTGGAGGAAGCCGGAGTACCCGGAGAGAACCACCGAGCAACGACGAGCAGCTGTCAGCTCCCCAACATCAACAGTGAATAAACTATACCATTCACGCCGTTAGGATTGAAACCGAACTGGCCACATCCATCCGCGTAATTTACAAATTGAGCAGTTGAAAAAAAAAATTAAAAAACTTTCAACAAAATCATATCATCGTGCTCGTTTCAATGAGGGATCACATGATATGGTTTCGTTGATTTTTTTTAAAAATTGAAAAAAAAATAATAATTAAAATATAATAAATTTTGGTACTGTGTGCCTTGTTAAAGGGTTAACTCCTTAAACAAGAACGCAGTGACTCAGTGGTTGCGGCATTGGACTTCAAACCGAAAGGTTTACGGTTCGATCCCCACCAGGGACAACTGTGTTGTGTCCTTTAGCAAGGCACTTAATCCAGATTGACCACGTGGAGCACGGTGGCGCCGTGTGCCAAGACGTTCTGCACGTTAATAGCACACCTGTCTTCAACCAATGATAACCCCACTTATGCGAAGTTAGTACATTTGAGAGTATGACAGTTGCCCTGATCGGTAGTTTTCTCCGGGAACTCCAGCTTCCTTAAGCCTTAAAACTGTTCGACAGGAGGTGACAATGGCCGTCGAAAGTGTCTTTAAACGCCAATAAAAAACTCCTTCAACCCCGTGTAAGTAGTATAGCATGTACCCGAACGTGCCTTATTGGATGGACCCCGGGCTGGACCCCCGAAGTGACGTCATGTCACGTGACTCAGTGGCGCCATGTTTTGTTGTCATGGTAACCCGCGTGAGCGGCCATCTTGTGACGTCATCTCTATAGTGATACGTGGTGTGAGTGCGCATGCGCAGCGCGTGTTGTTAGGGTGATACGTGTTTCCGTCGGCCATTTTGTATACTGGAGGCCGCCATCTTGGTTTCTATGGTAGCACGTGGTTGCTATGTGACCCAAAACCTTCTAACAAGACAGGGGTATGTTCGGAGGATGTGTTCCTTTGTAGAAGAGTAAATTCCCGATTTGTAGAATTACCACAAACAACCCGACAATCCCTCCAAATCACCGAAATTGACATTATTTACTATCGTTTCCCCAATTTATCGGTGTAGCACGTAGTGCTATAGTACCAAGGGGGTACCGGGGGTGTGATCGATTGAATAGGAGTATACTCCAGTATCATAGAAGAGCCTATTAGTTGGAACAGCTTTGCTTATTATTACTATATTTAGCTATTCTGGTCTATTCTTGTTAGTTCTGACCCTATTCCAAGTACTCTTGTTGTTTCATTGATCTAGATCATTTATATAAATTATAACTAACCAATCAGATTGCTTGATTTCCCATAACCTATACTTAATCGTACAAAGTTAGCTCCCCATATTACAACGAAGTTGTATCCGATTCTCATCACCTATATATCCAATGGCAATATCCCCGGGCACCCCAATTTCGGCACCCCTTTTTTGAAAAACATATGACCTTCAGCACCCCTCTTTTGCCATAGGTGCTTATGTGAAAAGGCACAATGTGTCAAAATGTGCCCTAGCACATAGGCACATGTTTTATGTGCCGATATGTGCTTCCGTGAAAAGGAACAATGTGACACAATGTGCCCTAGCACAAAGGCACATGCTTTATGTGCCGATATGTGCTTATATGAAAAGGCACAATGTGACACAATGTGCCCTAGCACATAGGCACATGCTTTATGTGCCGATATGTGCTTATGTGAAAAGACACAATGTGACACAATGTGCCCTAGCTCATGGGCACATACGGGTATTTGAGGATACCTATTGCCTGGTATTGTATTATTCGAGGATACCTACTAGAGAATCTCTTTTTTGTCATATGTGCTTATGTGCAAAGGCACAATGTGACACAATGTGCCCTAGCACATAAGAACATGTTTTATGTGCCGATATGTGCTTATGTGAAAAGGCACAGTGTGACACAATGTGCCCTAGCACATAGGCACATACGGGTATTTGAGGATACCTATGGCCTAGTATTGTATTTTTTGAGGATACCTATCGAGGATACCTTCTGGAGAATCCCTTTTGTCATATGTGCTTATGTGAAAAAGCACAATGTGACACAATGTGCCCTAGCACATAAGCACATGCTTTATGTGCCGATACGTGCTTATGTGAAAAAGCACAATGTGACACAATGAGCCCTAGCACATAAGCACATGCTTTATGTGCCGATATGTGCTTATGTGAAAAGGCATAATGTGCCCTAGCACATAGGCACATACGACCAAAAAGGGATTCCATAGCCACAAGTGTTTTTCAAAAAGGGATTCTTAAAAAGGGATTCCGTAAAATGGGATTCCTATCAGACTCCGTAAAATGGGATTCCGTGTTTTAACATCAACACTCGAGGGTATTCCCCTTCCCTATTAGAAGTATTCAGTTCAATGGGTTGTAGTTAAAAACTTTAATTCAGATCACCTTCGTTATATTTTCATTAAAGCTGTAAACTTTGTTCAGTTCAAAGGGTGTTAATACCTTCATTAGGGCTATAGATAAAATTCATTCAGTTCAAAGGGGTTTACACTGGGTTATATTAGGGGTAATAGTTAAAAACTGTATTGGCTTTAAAGGGTTCATTCAGTTTTGTTCAATTCAAGGGGGTTAATATTGGGTTATATTTAGGGCTTATAGTTCATTCAGTTGAAAACTTTGTTCACTTTGTTTTGTTCACTTCGATCTTAGTTGTGTTGTTCACCTTGTTCTGTTCCCTTCCATCTTGATTGTATTCTGTCAGAGCTGTACAGTCTGTCCAACTAGTTCGATCAATCCAACTAGTTTGACCTTCTTTCAATTTGTTATGTTCATTTCGATCTTGGTTCTGTTGGATCTTCGTTCACTATTTTATGTTCATTTCACTTCGCCAACTTCATTGGGTCAGTTTACTTCGATCTTGGTTGTGTTCGATCAATCCTCCAACTAGTTTGATCTTCGTTCACTTTGTTATGTTGTGTTCCCTTCGATTTTGGATGTTAGTTGTATCTGTTCAGGTTATTGTAATAATAATTGGGTGTTATCAATCCCTTTCCATACCCTCGAGTGTTGATGTTAAAACACGGAATCCCATTTTACGGAGTTTGATAGGAATCCCATTTTACGGAATCCCTTTTTAAGAATCCCTTTTGGAAAAACACTTGTGGCTATGGAATCCCTTTTTGGTCGTATGTGCCTATGTGCTAGGGCACATTGTGCCTTTTCACATAATCACATATCGGCACATAAAGCATGTGCTTATGTGCTAGGGCACATTGTGTCACATTGTGCTTTTTCACATAAGCACATATCGGCACATAAAGCATGTGTTTATGTGCTAGGGCACATTGTGTCACATTGTGCTTTTTCACATAAGCACATATGACAAAAAGGGATTCTCCAGAAGGTATCCTCGATAGGTATCCTCAAATAATACAATACTAGGCCATAGGTATCCTCAAATACCCGTATGTGCCTATTTGCTAGGGCACATTGTGTCACATTGTGCCTTTTCACATAAGCACATATCGGCACATAAAACATGTGCTTATGTGCTAGGGCACATTGTGTCTCATTGTGCCTTTGCACATAAGCACATATGACAAAAAAGGGATTCTCTAGTAGGTATCCTCGAATAATACAATACCAGGCAATAGGTATCCTCAAATACCCGTATGTGCCTATGAGCTAGGGCACATTGTGTCACATTGTGCCTTTTCACATAAGCACATATCGGCACATAAAGCATGTGCCTATGTGCTAGGGCACATTGTGTCACATTGTGCCTTTTCACATAAGCACATATCGGCACATAAAGCATGTGCCTATTTGCTAGGGCACATTGTGTCACATTGTTCCTTTTCACAGAAGAACATATCGGCACATAAAACATGTGCCTATGTGCTAGGACACATTGTGACACAGTGTGCCTTTTCACATAAGCATATGCGACAAAAAAGGGGTGCTGAAGGTCATATGTTTTTCAAAAAAGGGGTGCCGAAATTGGGGTGCCCGGGGATATTGCCATTAGATATATAGGTGATGAAAATCGGATACAACTTCGTTGTAATAAGGGGAGATAACTTTGTACGATTAAGTATAGGTTATGGGAAATCAAGCAATCTGATTGGTTAGTTATAATTTATATAAATGATCTAGATAAATGAAACAACAAGAATACTTGGAATAGGGTCAGAACTAACAAGAATAGACCAGAATAGCTAAATATAGTAATAATAAGCAAAGCAGTCCCAACTAATAGGCTCTTCTATGATACTGGAGTATACTCCTTTTCAATCGAACACACCCCGGTACCCCCTTGGTACTATAGCACTACGTGCTACACCGATAAATTTGGGAATCCATAGTAAATAAAGTCAATTTCGGTGATTTGGAGGGATTGTCGGGTTGTTTGTGGTAATTCTACAAATCGGGAATTTACTCTTCTACAAAGGAACACATCCTCCGAACATACCCCTGTCTTGTTAGAAGGTTTTGGGTCACATAGCAACCACGTGCTACTATAGAAACCAAGATGGCGGCCTCCAGTATACAAAATGGCCGACGGAAACACGTATCACCCTAACAACACGCGCTGCGCATGCGCACTCACACCACGTATCACTATGGAGATGACGTCACAAGATGGCCGCTCACGCGGGTTACCATGACAACAAAACATGGCGCCACTGAGTCACGTGACATGACGTCACTTCCGGGGTCCAGCCCGGGATCCATCCAATAAGGCACGTTCGGGTACATGCTATACTACTCGTGTACCTGCACAGAGTAGTTGTTTACAAAAACTGATCATAGTACATTGTTGAACATATACACCTGGAACTTAATTAAGCAACCTCTGAAATGTTCCATGACAGTGGAATTGCTGTTACTGATTATTATGTGTTAATGATTGCAATGTCTTGCAGTACATTTCGTCAAGTAAAACATGATGTTTCTGGTTGATATCGTACCCTAAGCACATCGCCTCGTCCACGTGAAGCATGCTCCCCACGAATGTCACAAAAAAACAGTATCATCCACATACAATATCTGGGTATAAAAAATAAAATGTGTCACTTTTATCAGTAAATGTTGACATGGCAAGGAGGAAACTGTCAGAGGCACTAAGATGGCAAATCGTTGGCATGCATGAAACAGGCATGTCATTCAAAGCTGTTGGACGGCAACTTGGCTATAGTCATTCTGTCATCGGCAGACTTATCCAAAAACATCAACAAACCAACGCAACGATGTTAAGGACCGACCAGGGACCTGGACAACTCCAAAAGACCTCTCCTCGGGAAGATCGGAGTCTGACCTGCCTCGTTAGGCGTGAACTCTTTGCTTCAAGCCTTTGGCTCCCTAAGAGGAGTTTGCTCAACACAACTGTCGTCCGAAACCGTCTCAAAGCTCTGGGTATGAGGTCCAAGATGGTCATCAAGCGTCCAGCTCTGTCCAATCACCATCAAAGACGACGCTTGGAGTGGTGTATGGCACGACAACATTGGAATCTAAGGTCGTTGAGGAGAGTCTCAGACGAGAGTAGGATCCTGCTTCACGACACAGATGGTCGCATGAGAGTGTGAAGCCATAGAAATACTGCTTACGTGCCCAGGAACATCAGACCTACTGATCCTTATGGAGGAGGATCAGTAGTGATCTGGGAATGACTCTCTCATGATTGTAAACTTGATATGGTGACTGCACGTGGAAATCTCAATGGTCATCAGTACATTCGGGACATTCTCAATCCGGTTGCCGTGCCTCATTTTGACAACCACCCGTTGGCTACTCGCCTTGTATTCATGGAGAACAATGAAAGGCCACACCGTTCCCATGCTGTGAGAGCATTCCTTCCGAACAACGCTATTACAACACTACCTTGGCCCGCAATGAGCCCCGATTTGAATCCCTTTCAACACATCTGGCACTTTCTTGGACGTCCTGTGCAAGCAAGGGATCCAGCTGTCTAGAATTTGGCCGATTCGGAAGCTGCATTGCATGAGGAGGGGCATCAGTTTCTTCTGGCCCGTATCAGAAGACTCACTGGTAGCATTAGGAGGAGGGTTCAGGCTGTCGTCCGGACACGTTGTGGATACACTCACTACTGATGTTAGGCACTGCTATTGTGTTCAGGAGATTACAACTTACACTTTTTGTCAGTAACAGGCATTGTTTCATCGTGGACCTTTCCAGCTCCATACTTGTCGAGAGAATATTTTTTCGTCAAAAATTATAGTGACAGATATATGTAATTAGCGCCATTAACATACTGCATATTTTCATCATTGTATTGTCTTTCATTTGTCAATAGACTATCCTTTCCGCAAACAATCAGTTTTGGTCATCTGAAATTTAGCATGAAAGTAATGACAGTTTATATTAACACCACTGCGAAAAAAAACAGGGGGAGCTTAATTAAGTCCCAGGTGTATATTTGTCATTCGTTGGGAGGTTCCTTAGGCATAACAACATGATTCAACTGGCCTTGTGGATAGTGGGACGAATTTATTACTGAGGCTGGCATTATGTGATTTTCTCGTTGCCTGTCTAGTTTCGTTTTCTTAAGTAAAAAAAATATGCATACCATTCAGAGCATCGGCGTCCAAAGGTGGAACTCCTTCACCCGCATCTTCTTGAACAGACTAACCAACACTAATCACGGGACATGGTCGAATAGAACAGCAGCACTAATTTATTACGGACGGTGTACTCCAGAATACTTTTTGTTTGCTTAAGTAAAAATGTATGTAGGCCAGCATGAATTGGTTAATTCATCATCCGTTTCCGTTGCAAAAGTATTTACATTTTGTCACGTCTGAGAACCATAATGTTTTTACGGGAGCGTATTTGGAAGATGTGTAAAATATTTTTCTAAGTCGTATAACGACTTAGTAACTCGTTGTAACTAGCTAAGTAAGTCGTTATAGCGACTTAGCACACTTGTTATAACGACTTCTAAAGTCGTTATAAAGACTTACGTAACTCGTTATAACGTCTTAGTAAACTTGTTATAACGCTTATAAAGTCATAACGACCTAACTCGTTATAACTACTTACTAACACGTTATAACGACTTACTAACCCATGATAAGTACTTAGCAAACTCGTTAAAACGATTTACTATCTCGCTGTAACGACGACTTAGAAAGACTAAGTCGTTATAACGAGTTACTTAAGTCGTTATAACGACTTTGCTCATTCGTTATAACGAGTTACTAAGTCATTATAACGAGTTAAGTAGTTATAACGCCTTTCTAAGGCGTTATAACGAGTTTACTAAATCGTTATAACGAGTTACTCAAGGCGTTATAACGACTTTAGAAGTCGTTATAATGAGTTTGCTAAGTCGTTATAATGACGTAGTAACTTGTTATAACGCGTTGCGTTAGTCATTATAACGACTTTCTAAATGGTTATGGATACTTAGAAAAACACTTCACACATGTCCTAAATGCACTTCCGTATGAACATTATGGTTCGGACATAGCAAAGTTTTGTCGAAATGGTCTACTGACATTATGGAAAAAAACAAATTTGAGAGTATCTTGTTACGGCAATGTAGAAGCGCCACGTGTTGTTGTGATAGTAATCTGTTTAAACAGATTAGTAATCCGTTTTCAGATTTGTAATCCGTTTAAACAGATTACTTGACCTGTTTAAATAGATTAGTAATCCGTTTAAACAGATTAGTAATCCATTTAAACAGATTACTTAATACATTTAAACAGATTAGTAATCCGTTTAAACAGATTACTTAATTCGTTTAAACAGATTAGTAATCCGTTTAAACAGATTAGTAATCCGTTTAAACAGATTAGTAATCCGTTTAAACAGATTAGTAATCCGTTTAAAAAGATTAGTAATCTGTTTAAACAGATTACTTAATCCGTTCAAACAGATTACTTAATTCGTTTGAACAGATTACTTAATCCGTTTAAATAGATTAACTGCATGCATTTGATTGGTTGCTTGTCTCCTTGTCGATTATGACGATATAGTTTTTAACGTAGGGAGGCATCACCGCACAGTCCACATGGCTTCAATGGCTATGGGCTACAAGATGAGGTCTCAGCACATAGGCCTCATGTCGTCATATAGGAAAATGAATCACTAATGATGGCCCGATAATTGATTGAGGCGATCACTACTGATCAACTCCCCAGATGTCGACACTGCGGCTATGAGTTGAGGCGTCATAGCCACGGGGGTCTGTGCGTTGAGACCTCATTGAGGCCTCTCGTGCTGGGTCTCTTGTACTCAGTCGTACTTACTCTTCCTCCAGAACCCCTCCCCGGTCCTAATCTTCCTCCACTCTACCCAGTTGTTGGTGATCAGTGATCCGTGATTGTGGGAACCCCAGTGATCACTTGGTAAGCATAACTCAGATGAATCGAAGAGTCTTTTAGGGTGTCACTCGCTCGGAACACTCCACGATTACTCACCAGCTCGATGACATCGAGTCGTTCGAAGAGTCCCTTCTCGAGCAGCTCCCGTGTACCCATCTGTAGGAGTCGTTCCAGGAGTCTTTCCTCGAGGGATTGCTCTACAACTTTTAAGAATAACTAAGCGATCACAGAGTGTCCCACAATCAAGGATCAGTGATGACCAACCGTCAGGGCTGTGGGTGGATACCTTTTTGGTGGGCATTTATACTCATATGAGATTCTGCGATGCCCGCTCACATATTTTACCCCAGGACCCTTCTCAAACGGCCTGAGCAAGGTGAATGACTCTTCGAACTACTCTATCTGTGTTATAATATCACTAAGCGATCACTGGATATCCTGCGATCACGATTCACTGATTCTCACTGACACCCCATTAATTATCAGTGCCTGACGTATTGAACGACTCTTCGAGCTTAGGAATGTAAGAGCTTCTAGAAAGAAGGAAAAGGCAGACTCTGCAGCACTTGATTAGGACGCTGGAGAAGGATTGGTGGGTCACTAGCGCAAGTTGGGGATGCTAAGGCTTCTGGGATAAAATCATCGGGTCGCTAATTGGGTAAGAAAGTTGGGTATAGTGGGGGAAGATTAGGGCCAGAGAGGTTCTGGAGGGGAGGGGGGGTAGTGGCGACTGTGTGGCTATTAATCGGGCCGTTGGGGGAAGGTCCCAGGGTCAAGTACGGGAGGTTAGGCCATCCGGTCCCATTTAGAATGGATGGTGGGAGAAGGAAAGCAAGGGCTTCTGAGATAGGATTGTCGCAATCAAAGGACCCCTTATGTGTATAAGAGGCCCATCACAAGGGAGAGGTCCCAAGTCTCCTGGTCACTAGTGCATGTAGGGGAGGCAAGGGCTTCCGGGATAAGGTCGCCGGGTCACTGATGCAGTGAGGAGGCTGGCTGGAGTTGTGAAGGATAGGGCTGTGAACGGCTTCCGTAAGCAGAGGAAGGGAGACAGTGTCGCTCTTGATCGGGCTGCTGAAGTAGTGATGACCAATCTCCAAGCCTGTGAGTTGAGACCTCATGGCGGCCTCTTTTCATGGGCCTTTATACTCAGATGATTCCTCTTAGAAGCTCTTGCGTTCCCTCTTCAAGCCTCCAATCCAAGGGGGACCCGATATATTTTCTTCTTTCTTGAGGCTTCTTCGTAGTGGTTACTTTGTTCTAGGCATCATGCTCTTGTCTTCAGACTGCTTCGCAACTTCATTCTTGTTTTGAAATTCTGTCTTTTGTTGTTTGATCTTGTTGCATCCTTGAATCTTCATTGTTCTTCGTAGTTCGAATAGAAACATCGTTCTTGATGGGAGCTGGCATCGCTCTCGTCTTCAGGCTGTTTTGTAGTGGTAACTTTGTTCCTAATGGCATCTGGTATCGTTCTCTTGTACGCAGGCTGTTTCATAATGTCATTCATGTTTTGGTCTGAAAGTTAACCCATCCTTGAATCTTCATTCTTCTTCTTAGTTTGAAAGGAAAGAGTTTCGTTTGGGGCTGTCTTCGTTCTCTTGTTTGTAGTTAATAATCGCCCAGTATCCACACACCTGTGCTTCTTCGCCAACACCTTTGTGTTGGTCTAGATGTTTTCGCTTGGCTCCATTTGGGCCAGTTCTTAGGAAGTCAGCTTTAATCCAGCTTCATTCTTGAAGATCTCTATGTGTAAGTCATCTTTGAATCGGAGCACTGTTGTTGACACAGACATCTTTACTCTTCGTCGCTCGTCACCTCAGTCCTAGCCCTGAAAATTGACTTTATGAAGCAGCAAGCATACAAGAGAACGAAGCCAGCTCCCATCAAGATCGAAGTTTCAACTACGAAGATTCAAGGATGGATTAAAACAAGAACAAACCATAGAAGATTGAAGATCAAAACAAGAATGAAGTTGCGAATCAGTTTGAAGACTAGAGTATGATGTCAGATCCATTTAAGAGCAAAGCTACCATTACGAAGAAGCTTGAAGACAAGAAAGATGCAAGACTAGAAATCAAAATAACCAACGAAGTCAAGCTACCAGCGTTCTGGCAGCAAACACAAGGATATAGGCAGAATCAAACGAAGGGAAAAAGCTCCAACCAACAAGAAGATGAGATGGTTATCCCATGAGAGAAGTAGAAGAAGAAAGATATAGAAAAAGATGCCTGGGCCTTTAACTTAATAAACTGCATACTCGAATAAAAATGAAAGTGTCAATGACACTGTAGCTCAATTTGTTTAAGACATGTACATGTATAGTATGTGACACAGCAATGACAAACATCTAGGTAATGACCTGATAACAAACGTACATGTAAAGTATTGTAACGGTCTGTACATAAATGCTGACCGTAGTCTGTAACAAATATATAGGTAAAGTATTGTAAAAGTGGGGTGACAGTTAGATGCTAAACTAGAAAAGAAATATTTGAGTCCCAGAGTGGGTCTGACTGAACCCAAAAGTATTTGTTCTCATAGCACAGTGATAACAAAGGCACCCCAAAACACTCATTCCTGTCACAAGGTGATAACAAAGGTACCCCAAGAAGTTTCGTGAAGATCAGTTCATAAATACAGACTCTAGGCCGAGTTGTATTGACATGTGCACTTACTGTGTATAAGTAGCACTGAACAAATCAAAGTTCATCTAATTTGCATAATTTCTGCACGAGAAAAAAACCCGTTTTATATGTGATGTATTCCATGTTACTAAACATTCCTACAAAAATTTATTCAAATCAGAACTTTCATACAGAAGTTCTGTACAAAAAACTGATTGCACTAATTTTGGTACAAAAAGGCTGCTGACGGCCATCTTGAATCTTGGACCGCACCCCAAAACACTCGTTCTCGTCCCACGGTGATAACAAAGGTACCCAAGAAGTTTCGTAAAGATCGGTTCATAAATAGGGCCTCTATCCTGAGCCGTATAGAAGTTGTGTACAAAAAGCTGATTGGACCAAATTTCAGTACCAAATGGCCACTGGCAGCCATTTTGAATTTTGGATCGCACCCAGAAACACTCATTCTCATCCCAAGGTGATAACTAAGGTACCCAAGACGTTTTGTAAAGATCGGTTCATAAATACAGCCTCTAGCCCGAGCCGTATTGACACATGCACTTACAGTGTATAAGTAGCACTGAATAAATCAAAGTTCATCTAATTTGCAAAATTCCTGCTCGAGGCAAAAACCCATATTATATGTGATGTAGTCCATGTTACTTAACATTCATACAGAAATTTATTCAAATCAGAACTTTCATACAGAAGTTCTGTACAAAAAACTGATTTCACTAATTTTGGTACAAAATGGCCGCCAGCAGCCATCTTGAATTTCGGACCGCACCCAAAAACACTCGTTCTCTTCCCAAGGTGATAACAAAGGTACCCAAGAAGATCGGTTCATAAAACAGCCTCCAGCCTCAGCCGTATTGACATGTGCACTTACAGTGTATAAGTAGTACTGAATAAATCAAAGTTCATCTAATTTGCATAATTTCTGCACGAGAATATATGTGATGTATTCCATGTTACTAAACATTCATACAAAAACTTATTCATATCAGAGCTTTGATACAGAAGTTCTATACAAAAAACTGATTGCACTAATTTTGGTACCAAATGGTTGCTAGCGGCCATCTTGAATTTTGGACTGCGCCCAAAAACACTCGTTCTGGTCCCACGGTGATAACAAAGGTACTTAAGAAATTTTGTAAAGATCGGTTCATAAATACAGCCTCCAGCCTGAGCCGTATAGAATTTGTGTACAAAAAATTGATTGGACCTAATTCCGGTACAAAATGGCCACTGGCAGCCATCTCGAATTTTGGACCGCGCCCAAAAACAGTCATTCTCGACCCAAGGTGATAACAAAGGTACCCAAGAAGTTTCGTGAAGACCGGTTCATAAATACAGCCCCTAGCCCGAGCCGTATTGACATGTGTATTTACTGTGTATAAGTAGCGCTGAATAAATCAAAGTTCATCTAATTTGCATAATTTTTTGCACGAGAAAAAAACCCGTATTATATGTGATGTATTCCATGTTACTAAACATTCATACAAAAATTTATTCAAATCTGAACTTTCATACAGAAGTTCTGTACAAAAAAATGATTGCACTAACTAAAGTACAAAATGGCTGCTGGTGGCCATCTTGAATTTCGAACCGCACCCAAAACCACTCGTTCTCGTCCCAAAAGCACATATCAGCACATCCAGCATGTGCCTATGTGCAACATGTAATGTGTACACTAGAATATAAACACGTCTAGGGTCGTCGGAATACTTTATAAAGATACGGGGAGGTTATAACATAGCTTGAAGATACGTAGGTAGAAACCGAGGATTTAGTCGGAAATTCGCCCCAAATAAAACAATCCTCGGGTTGTTTGTGGCACTTCTACAAAGTACACACAGATTCTGAAGGAATCTGAACCAGTATAGTACTCCTATACAAAGGAATGGTCCTTTATTGGGTAAAGGGTCCATTCTGGGGCTTTGCCAAGTCCTTTTCGGTAGTTTTGGGTGACTTGGTGATATTGTCCGGTTTATTTGGGTAATTAGATTTACTCTTGTACAAAGAAACATACCCCTATCCTATAAGAAGGCTTTGGTTTACACAACAACCACGCGCTACCATTGGAAACAAGATGGCGGCCTCTAGTACACAACACGTATCTCCCAACAACACGTGCTGCCCATGCGCTCTAAGATCACGCATCACTATGGGGATGACGTCAAAAGATGGCCGCTCACGCCGGCTACCATGACAGCCAAATGACATCACTTGGTCACGTGCATTTGACGTCACATGTGAGACCCTCCGTGAGATCCCACAATGTGGGTCGATCTCCACATCTTCTACTACTGTGGAGTGACCCCAGCGAGTGACTACCTAAACGACTCTTCGATTCATCTGAATTATAATGTTCATCAAGTGCGCATGGGTGTCCCGCTATTACGGATCACTGATCACCGATCATTGGTTAGAGTGGGGGAAGATTGGGGCCGGAGAGGGGTTCTGGAATAAAGGGAAGTGCGACTGAGTATAGGAGGCCTCAATGAGGTCTCAGCTCACGGCTCTATGAGGCCTCAACTCATAGCCGCAATGTCCACATCTGGGGGAACTGACCGGTAGTGATCAGTAGTGATCGCCTCAGTCAATTATCTGGGCATCCTGAGTGATCAATTTTCCTATATGAAAACATGAGGGCTATATGTTGAGGTCTTAGCTCATAGCCATAGCCCTCAAAGCCATGTGAACTGTGCGGTGAGACCTCACAACATCACATACTATGTCATCATAATAGACCAGGTGACAATCAACCAATCTAATGTGTGTAGTTAATCCGTTTAAACGGATTACTAATCCGTTTAAACAGATTACCAATCCGTTTAAACGGATTAAGTAATCTGTTTAAACAGATTAAGTAAACTGTTTAAATGGATTACTAATCAGTTTAAAGGGATTACTAATCTGTTTTAAACAGATTAAGTCATTGATTAAACGGATTACTAAACTGTTTAAACGGATTACTGATATGTTTAAACGGATTACTAATCTGTTTAAACAGATCACTAATCTGTTTAAACAGATTACTATCATAACAACACGTGGCGCTTCTACGTTGCCGTAGATTCAGACTGAACTGAACACAATGAAATACTAAAACCATTGTTAGATTATATGGCGCTTATCAATCGTAAAATTCTAAAAGATGAAAACCTCACTGATTTTCAGTAAAGTGGATGGTGCATTGTTGTCTGAATGTTTTTATCTTACGACTAACTGCAGGCTGGACGTATTTTACCCAATACCATTAAAAACGTCTAGACAAAACACAAATCTGTATTGGGTATAGCAACCCCACATGCGGTCATTCGATTCAGAGAGAATGTTTTGTTACTTTTTTCTGTTCCCACACAATATTGTTTATTTATTTATTTATTGGGGTTTAACGACACTTTCGACAGCCAGGGTCACCTCGTGTCGGACAGTTTTACGGATGGGGGAAGCCGGGGTACCCAGAGAGAACCACCGAGCAACGGCGTGCAACTGTCAGGCACCCCAGCATACTAACTCCACACAAGAATGGTTAACATTGGTTGAGGACAAGTGCACCGTAGACGTGCAGTACGCCTTAGTACACAACGCCACCAATGGGGATGAAGTGTCTTGCCCAACGACACAACGCGGTTGCCGCAGTTGGGATCGACCGAGAACCTCTCGGCTTGCAGCCGGCACCTTTGCCTACTGAGCCACCGCACCCCCGCAATATTGTTTTCTAAAAATGTGTTGAAAGTTTGAAATTCAATAAAAGAATATTGTTTATGTCGTCACAATAGTAGTTTGATCGTGAGGGGAGGGGGAGGGTTGGAAAGATTTGCAGTATAGGATGCAGGGGTGGGTAGGTGGTCAAACGGCTCAAAAACACATTTTTTCTAACCCCTTCAGGGATGGGAGGAGGGGGGGGGATCAGGAAAACATTTTAGAACACAAGGCGCAAAAACTCGCAAAAAGATTTTTTCTTTGCTTTGAATGGCAATTTCAACAGGTATTTTTGCTGGAACATGGTATCATGTATTGTTCCAGTAACTATTCCCGACATTTGATCTACCCAACCCACAACCCTGCATAAACAGCTAATGGAGAGAAAACAAAATTCTCCAGAATTTGCCATTGGGATTTGGTCCCATTTCTGGGCAAGTTTATGAATTTATTCAAACTTTCTCACAGACAGTGCCAGTCAGTGTGTGTATGGGTAATACAGCATTTACTGGCATTCCACCTGAACAGTATTAAGAAGTGTGGAATATGTTTAAAATTTTGATGTTTTACCTGATTTCACCACTGTATTTTCTGCAATTTCTACAGATTTCTTTCTGTTTCTACCCATTTCTATACTCGATTTTAGTTTCACCTGTCAGTAGTCAATGTGATGATCCATCCCTCATAAACTCTTCGCTGTTGCACATTGGCCGATATAGCGGGGGAGGAATTCGTCACATACAGGTGAATTGTGCACTTGGTGATACCTTCTTGAAATTTGGCACACTGTTAGTGTAGGCTATGAGGTTCTCAAAAACGATCGGCTACAAGTTGACACCGACCGGTGGCGACCAGTAGCGGCACAATCCAAAATGGCCGCCAGCGGCTGAAGGGAACCTCCTTTTCGACGGTCTACCGACTATACATCCGATTGTAAGGGCGCGAAAGTGAACTCTGATCCACGCACGTGTTGGAAACAGACGTGGGAGATGATGTAGAATAAAACGAGATTCTCTATACGGACGCATCAATTTCTTGGAACTTGAAAAGAGCGTTGTTTCTCCGGGATCAGCGTCATTCAGGCAAACCTGAATGACGCTGATCCCGGAGAAACAACGCTCTTTATGAAGCAGTCTCTTTGCCATACAATCTCTTGTTTGGCGTAATTCCGCAAGCAATTCTGATTTGTCTGTCGAAATTAATTCGAGAACGCGATTGTTCACAAAAATCATTCACAGAATGAGTGAGAATCCTCTTCGTGTACGGACTAGTACTGACTGGGAACGTTGTTGCTTTTGCCAGCAAGACAGTTCCAAGAAATTGATGCGTCCGTATAGAGAATCTCGTTTTCATGACGCCTATAAAGCTATTGAGGAAGACATAACGCGCTTCCTAGATAATGGCGTTGAGCTTCCATATAATTTGACCATTGATTGTTTGATGAGAGAGAGTGATGAGTGTATGTCGATGTCACTGTTGACGAATAAGGCAATATATCATAAGACATGCCGTGACAGTATTCGGACTCACATCGTACAGCGCGTGCTACACAAGCGAGAGCGAAATGAGGCAGTGGCATCCTGCTCCACGCTGAGTCCTAAAAGAACACGGACAAGTTTTGAATCTGGCTGTGACAGGAAACTGCCCCAGTGTGTTTATTGTCACAAACGCGAAGGTGACAGCAGTGAGCCTATTTGCAGATCAATGTCTGATAACAATAAACTCAAAATTATGGCAAAGGAAGCCGAGAACTGGGTTGTTTTTTCTCGGGTCAATGCAGCATTTGATTCCGCTGCTAGTGATCTTTACTATCACAAAACCTGTTATTGTAAGCTTGCCAATGAAGCACGAGCGGCTAAATCTAAAAAGTCGAAGAACGCCGAACATTCCGCGTCAGGCCTGCCCTATGACCCTCTCGTTATGGCAGAGCTCATAACATTTGTTGAACACAACGATTCCGCGATGAAGCTTGTCGATCTCAAGAATCTGTACAGTCGGAGGTTGAAGCAAGTCGGTTCTGATTGGCTTAGTGAAGAAATACATTCCACTCGATTCAAAGAACATTTGTTGCAGAAATTGGGCGATGGCTGGGACGCCTTCACACAGGGTAGAGATGTGTTTATTTCAAGTAGGTTTCGAGTTGGCTCCTTGTTGTCCGAATCTTTAACTCGTATAGTGTCTGAGGAAGAGGCAAAAAAGATAGTTGATGTGGGTCTTCTTCTGCGTAAACACATACTCATATCTCAAGCTCCTTTCACGGGATCATTTTCATCTTATTGCTTGAGCGAGCCTGTACCCAACTCACTCCTGACTCTTCTTAGAGTTCTACTTGAGGGCACATGTAGTATACAGAACTTAGGCGATGATGAGACTGTTAATGCCAAGACTCGAGTGGCTTGTACTATTTCACAGATGTTGATCAGCAATTCAGCGAAACGCTCCGAACATGCACAAAATGTTCACCAGAGACGTGACAGAGAAACTCCAATGCCTCTTTATGTGGGTTTGAAGTTGCATGCCCATGATCGTATGAAAAATCTTATCAGAGATTTTCATCAAATGGGACTCTCTGTCTCTTATGATCGCGTAATGGATGTTCGCAGGAGTTTCGCGAGAGCTGTTTCACTGCGGTTCAAGAACGAAGGTGTTGTAGTCCCAGCTAACTGCAAACGTAATGTTTTCTCGATAGGAACCACTGATAACATTGATGTATCTGGTAGATCTGATATGCATGGTACGTCCATCACACTCATTGGTCAACTGAGCAGGGACAATGTGGGTACTGATCCCCCACCACTGAGTTTAGATGTTCCAGAAGACACACAAATTGAACTCCCAGACGACTATGCATTTGTTCCTTTCGTTGAAGACTTTGGTGGGGACATCAGGCTTGAATCTCCAGATGAATGTAATGTACGGCCCAATGAATATGCAGATTTGAACGTGGGAGAGAATGACTGGTTGTCTCATGTGTCACAGATCAGCAATAAAGGGAAGGTTGATGGCAGCTGGCAGCTTGATGAAGTCCCTGTGACCTTTTCAGGCTTCTTTTCAAAACATGAAGATCAAGACAATGTCAAACCTCGTGCAGTTATTGGGGTATTCCCTGTTTTCAGTGAGCAGAAAGCGGACTCACTCAGTATGCAGAAGCATGCTATGTATGTGGTCAGGGAAGCTACTGCTTTCGTAAACCCCGGCCAGATACCTGTCATTGAAGGTGACTGTCCGTTGTATGCCAGGCAGAAAAAATGTCAATGGCTGTTCCCAGAGGAGATAGGTGAGGATCGAATGGTGTGTATGATTGGATTCCTGCATCTTGAAATGTGCACCCAAGAAGCTGGTGGTAAGCTTATGGGTGGTTCTGGTTGGGAGCGAATGTTTCACCTCGCAAAGATATTCACACCCGGTGTAGCATCATCCCTACTTGGTGGGAAACATGTCAAGAGGACGCGACAGGCATATCTTCTCACTCTAGCTTGGCTTGAGATCCTCAGAAAGAATGCTTATGAGATTTACTGTCAGCAGACTGGGCCCCATGAGTCATTTGAAATGTGGGAACAGAGGATTCTTTCACAATCTCCAACTGCGCGCTATTGGGGTGAAATCGTTCGGAACTTTCTCTTGACAAGCTGTCAATTCGTTCGGAACCAACGAATCGGTAACTGGCCTGGTACACTGTGTTCTATCGATGAGTTGTGCAGTTACTTTTTTGCCCTAGGACATACAAATTATTGTCGGTGGGTCCCCGTATTTCTGAGAGACATGTCTCAGCTACCCAGGCGGCATCCTTCAATCCACAACAAATTCATGGAAGGCCATTTTGTGGTCCAGCGTAGTGAGAGGAAGTTCAGTATGATGGGTTTAGATCAGAGCCAAGAACATAGTATCCAACTACTCAAAGAAGACAGTGGTCCAAAAGGTCTCTATGGCCAGGCTGAAGAGAAAGTCGTTATTGAGCTTTCAAGGTCAGAAGTTCTGCGTGTTATAGATGAGTATGAATATGCAAGTTTCCACACAACATCATCAGATAACACGGAACACCCGGAAAGTTCGGTATCAGAGCAGAAAAAATTTCTGAATCAATTGAAATCTCTCCTCGATCTGGTGAATCAGGGACTCATTATCAACCCTTATGATGAAACTAGTGGTCAGCTGGTGACATTAGATACTGGTGAATATATGGACCCCGAAGTTAGTAAGAGTTTACGGTCATTACCCGAAAGGGGCAAGCATTTATATTCCACTTTCTTGAAGGAAAGGCTTGTGGAATGCACCGTACCCCTGAATGATGTTATTCCCAAGGCAAATATATATACCTTCCTTAACCCACCCCCAGCCAACCTGGACAAAGGCCGAGACAAACTCATGTCAAGTAAAGCAACTGCCGCAATAGTTACCCAGATGTTCGTTTCACTGCAAGCCCGGCCTGATTCAAACATGGATGAGTTTTTCATGCACGAGAATGCACGTGATCCGCCAGCATTATCCGATAGAGGTAAGCTACGGAGTGGGACAAAATCTCAAATTCTCAATTGTTTACCAGCTATTCCTGCACAAGGGAAGAATTCAGCAGCTAGACAAGCTTCAGTTGTCATCTTGGATATGCCTGCTGTAGTCCATGTAATCAAACCACAGAAAGCGGATCTGTTTGGAGAATATGCTCGATTGCAATTATTGCCATACATCGAATCTCTGATTAACACGAACACCACAAGGGTTGATGCGATCTATGACTGTTACCCCGAAGGCAGTTTGAAGAATCAGACGCGAGCAAAACGCCTCGGTGAGACAGCAGTTAGGTTGATACGGGTGTCCGAGAACGTCCCTTTACCTAAAGGGAAGAATTGGCAGGCATTCTTGAAAGTTAGTGAGAATAAAGACGAATTTTTCAAGTTCCTGTCTGCTGAACTGCTGAAATTAACATCAACATCCGAGTACCAGTTGTTAACGACATCAGGAGAATATGTACTATGCAATAAGGATGTTAGCTTATGTGACATATCTCCATCGAACCACGAGGAAGCAGACACGCGCATGATGCTTCATCTCAACCATGCAGTCTCACAAGGTCACAAAATAGCTTTTCTTCGCACGGTTGATTCTGATGTCGTCATTCTGTCTTTGCACCATTTCGCAACATTCCGTGACCTTGGACTCAGTGAGCTGTGGATTGGGTTTGGAATTGGAAAGGCATATAAAGATATGCCAATTCATGAGATAGCTTCACAACTTGGACCTGATTACTGTAAGGCCCTGACTTTCTTCCACGCCTTCACAGGTTGTGATGTAACATCCAGCATGCTCGGCATTGGGAAGAAGACAGGATGGAATGCATGGATGAATTTTCCCGCATCAACTGAAATGATGATAGAATTGACTGAGAATCCGCAAGTCTTTTCAGAGGATTCCCCTCATATGCAGCATATCGAAAAACTCACCATACAGATGTACAGTAACAGTTGTGTCAGTACACGTGTCAATGATGCGAGACGGCATATGTTCACACATGGCCTTAAGTCTATGGAAAACATCCCGCCCACCAAAGCAGCTCTGTATCAACATGTAAAAAGGGTAATTCTTGTGTCATCTTTCATTTGGCATCGTGCTCTGCAGAAACACTTATGTGTGCCAGACCCATCACAGTACGGATGGGAGTGGAATCCACGTCTCAATATTCTGGTCCCATTTTGGACTCACCTAGGAGACGCAAGTGCTGCATGTGCACTGATGCTCCACTGTAGTTGTGCCAAGGCCTGCAAGGGCAATTGCAAATGCTTGAAAGCTGGATTAAGGTGCACACCTTTGTGTAAGTGTGAAGGTGGCTGTTGTAACAATATTGAGTAGTATACTGTCATGTTAGGACCAGTCATCTCCTATTCTGGTATTTTTTTTTCCATTTTCGGCCAGTTAACACATGTCATGTTTCTAGTTGAGTTGATTTTGCTAACAAATGTTCATCCCATGTGGCTTGCTACATTGTCCGGGGTATAGGAATACAGTTTTAGATTTCGGAAAATAGTCTGTTATTTACTGCACAAGACGGTGTTAATTCATGCATAGCATGATACAATATCCCCAACTATTTTGCCTCTGTACAACAGTTGATACCTTCGTTCACCCGTGTGTTCATCTATGGTATCCTTGTCTTTCTCTGGCCATAGGCCACATGTGACTAGTCAGTTCCTACTCCATAGCAAATCAACTTGGAAATCCTTCATCTTGTAGCGCACTCATGTCTCAATGAATCCATACCTGAGTTGATCTAATAAATCTAACGTAAGGTATCAAATTGCCATACCGGATCATATTTCGATAAGTTATTCGCTAAAACATTTCGACCACTCATCGACATCAAAGGTCATGTTTTGGCTCCCAGTGGTGGCTATATCTCTATATCCCTGGTAAAGTAGCATACCATGAGGGATGGGCATTAAGTGTCGGCAACATTAATCCTGACTTGGAACACACCACATCTTAACTGGCCGAAAATGAAGAATACTACTTGTAGTCAAAAAATATTCCTGTACCTCGAATGACTGCAAACATACACTCACCCCTTCTAGTCCCATTTTGCCAATGTTCTATACTGGCAAGATAACATTGTATAATTAACAACGGGAACTAATGCATCCCGAGTTCATTCCAGCACTGCCCTTGCTGGCAGACGTGTCGCTATGGTGTTGAGATTGAACCAGAACTCCTCTAGAAATTTGATAGTTTTATTTTCTTAGAAAATAAATCTATCGAAAATGCCGGAAGTTGAGAATAGACTGTCACTTTAATTGGATTATCAAATGTCCAAGTATCCCCACTGCTGCATACTATCGAGTACCCTTGTTCATGTGTTGACAGGAATCTCTCATACCATGTTCATTTGACCATTGCATTCCCGAGAAACATTCAACACTAATTTATCTACGGACGGACGATCATACTGACAGTCAGACACACAGACGCACACATCGACGGAAATTCTGATCCCATTATCCATTAATCTTCCCCCCAACTTGTTCCAAGGGCTTCACTCCATCATTCACATCAATTACAGCACATGTATGGTGTTAGGTTTGGAGCTTCAGTTGTGCGATCGGCGAAAATAGCTTTTTTTCGATCCGCTTGGCGGCCATTTTGGATTTCGCTGCTAGTGGTGGCTAGAGGATGGTGCCAACTTGTAGCCGATCGATTTTGAAATCTCTGATGCCTACCCTTACATCATGCCAAATTTCAGGAAGGTATCACCAAGTGCACAATTCTAGCGAATTCCTCCCCCGCTAATATGAGTAGGACTTCATTTGATGGAGTGGTTAGTAAGCTTTCGTCAGACGGTAAGAGAGAATTCTAACCATGTGGGCAATTTACTACTACCCAGGGGAAAACCACGGGTAATGTGTGTGGCATAAAATGATATTTTAAGGCACCTACATTACCGGTGTTGACCAAAATCAAATGAAGGGCTACTTATATCGGCCAGAGTAATACAGCAGAGAGTTTATGGAGGAGGATGGATTTCTGATTTGTCTATTTTGTGTCACACTCATTGCCAAAAAATCACCCTGGGTCTCAAAAGTTGTCATTCTGGCTTCTCGGTCTAAGTACGTGTTTCGTATACTATCAATATTTCCACAAAGTTGTTTCATCTTAGCAAGTCAAATGAGAAAGTGAAAAAGATATGGTGATCAGGTGAGTTGAAAAGGTCTACCATATCTCTCCAAATTTGGTCAGGGTGCACTATGGAAATTTTGGGGCTCTGATGTGTCTAGGGACGCCCCTGTGATTTATATAATATTACCTTTTATGCAATGAATGTCAGTGTTATCCTACAATATATTGAGGGCTGTTCATTCAACCCAGAGGCTTGAAACCTATTTTCTCAAAATCTATTACAGGACCAGCGACAGGAGAGTCACTTTCCAAGTAGTTTTCTGCAACATTCAGCTTGATCTCACTGAAACATAATACACATGCGTATCCTTTCTGACTCAGGTGATCCCAACACACTTTATTCTATGATTTAATTTTATTCTTTGTTACAGCAGATTGCTATAATTTATTTTAAAATAAGTTAATTTTATTTCTGTTATAAGATAACCCAACCAGGTTTTCAGATCTCATATGCCAGGTTTCTCTCCAGACATCCAGTATCTTCCTCAACATGTGCTATACAATTGGTCCAAGGGTAAATGCCTGGAATGCATATTAACTAAAATTAACTAAACTGATTCCCTGTTAACAAACTGTATATACCATTTTATAAACAGTTTGTTAACAGGAAATCGGTTTCCCTGTTGATAAACTCTCTATCAATAAGATGTAATGTCCTGAATATTTGATGGTTCAGCCTTTTCAGACAGTATATCACAAATTGCAAATTGAATGGAATTGGTGTGAAGGTTACCCACTTAGTCTAAGGCTTGAATGATCAAAAACAACCCTGCATTTTGCTCATACATGTATATGACTGGAATTTATATTTACATAATAAGAGTCTGTGAATGTAGTCAATGGCATTGGTAAATAACGTTATGCCAGTATAACGCCACTGTATGATATCTACAATTCATGGTGAGACGAACCCTTTTATTGTCAGATCTGGTTAAATTGCATTTATGTTAGATTACATAAATGATAATTCGTTTGCTTTAACTTTTTTTCAAAATCGTAAACCACTGATGGTGTGATGGGGAACGGTGAACGTCTGTCCACTGCTAGCCCCTATCCTGTACAACTAATCACCCCCTCTTAACTTTTCGCGAATTTCAAATGTTTTCGCTGGGCAGCCCCCACCACCTCCTCTAGTGAGATGGGGTGTCCCCCTCTCGTGCTCGCCCCATCTCGCCGCTACATGGCTCGGATGACGCTGCCCCCCCCCCCCCCTGGTAGGGAGGTAGTCGCTACGTTCAGATTGCTGAACTAGCCACACACCCCCCCCCCCCCCCCCAAATATTACTCTTGCTCCCTTACTTTGATATCCTGGCTACACGCCTGTTGACCGACCTTGTGTGACATAAGTCAAGGCATCAAATCTAGTTTTATGAGAAAGAACAGAAGTCCCCCACTAACACACACACACTTAGCGGAGCCAGTGCCAGAATTTTCTACATGTTTAAAGTACCAGGATATTGCTCAATCCAACACTACACCTTCCTTTGGAAAGGAAACGAACAAGCAAAGTTGGCCAACTTTCAAAACTTTCTAGTCTCTAGATGTGCATGAAGGTTTTGAAATTTTGATTCCGACACCCAAGTGGTTCCAGTGGAACCATTATATCGTTAGAAAATCAGTTTTCATCGAAAGGCTCCTGGGGTATTTAATTTGAAACATTTAAACTATGCTAAGATGTTCAGTTTGCATCTCTAGATGTGCCTGAAGGTTTCGGAATTTTGATTTGGCCCCAGGTGGTTCCAGTGGAACCACTTTTATCGTTAGAAAATCAGTTTTCATCGAAAGCCTCCTTGGGTATTTAATTCGAATCTTTAAACTATGCTAATGTGTTCAGGTAACATTTCTAGATGTGCATGAAGGTTTCGGAATTTTGATTTTGCCCCAAGTGGTTCCAGTGGAACCACTTTTATCGTTAGAAAATCTGTTTTCATCGAAAGGCTCAAAGGGTATTTAATTAGAAACTTTTAAACTATGCTAAGGTGTTTAGGTAACATCACTAGATATGCATGAAGGTTTCGGAAGTTTGATTTGGCCCCATGTGGTTACAGTGGAACCACTTTTATCGTTAGAAAATCAGTTTTCAGGCTCCTTGGGTATCTAATTCGAAACGTTAAAACTATGCTATGGTGTTGCTAAGGAAATGCGGGGATACACCACTGTGTGCTTTGCACACAAATATCTCGATCTAGTTATGCTTGCTATAGACTATAATATCTCCCAAATTTTTCAGTCTTTTGTACGAAATCAGGGGAGGTTTTTCGAAAGCCTACCTCACGCGTTTTGGGCGGTGTAAAATGGGCATCCGCTCCCGTGTTATTTTCCCGATGTCGGGGAGGTGCCGCCAGTAGGTGACCACAAACGGGACTCTTTCGCCGGTTGATTTGTTGGATCGTTTTCAAGTAACTGTTTACACTCGATTTGGTCGACCTTTTTTAGTTGTTCGCTTACAAACTTTTCGTCGTAACCTCTGGCATGCAGGTGTTGTTTTATATCATTTTGTGGCATTCATATTCAGCATTATCGGAACAGATTCTTTTTACTCTTGAAGCTATTCCATGTGGTATCGCCCTTTTAGTGTTGATTGGGTGATCTGACTTTGCGTCCAGATATTGATGCGTGTCCGTGGGTTTTGTACATAAACCGGTTTTTTAGAAATCCGTTTTCAATTTTGACTATCGTGTCTAAGAATTCTATCCTATTTTCAGACCACCTTAAATCAACTTGTATTCATGGGTGTATCGTATTTGCCAAAACATGATATTGTTTCAGAGACTCCAACCCATGCGTCCATACTTCCCAGATATCATCAACGTACTGTACATGTTCAAGGGGGCGTAACTTCGATGCTTTTGACAGTTTCTCTTCCCATTCACCCATATATGTGCACGCATAATTCATTCCTAATCGCGAACCTTTTGCAACGCCGTCCGTTTGTAAATAATGTCTTCCTTTAATTCTTATATATATAAGAATAAAAGTTCAAAACAAATACTCTCTCTCTCTCTCTCTCTCTCTCTCTCTCTCTCTCTCTCTCTCTCTCTCTCTCTCTGCGGATCTGCAGGCATTTTCACTTTTAATAAAAGTCGCTAGTCGCTGGTTATACATAGAAGTAAAAATGCCTGAAGATCCGCAGAGAGAGCGGCGAAAGCGCAAGCAGGAATAAATTTAATGAAAGTGTCAATGACACTGTAGCTCACCTTGTCAAGACATGTACATATAAAGCATGTTACACAGCAATGACAAACATCTAGATAATGACCTGATAATAAAGGTACATATAAAGTATTGTAACGGTCTGTACATAAATACTGACAGTAGCCTGTAACAAATGTATAGGTAAAGTATTGTAAAGGTGGGTGACAGTCAGATGCTAAACTAGAAAAGAAATCTTTGAGTATCAGAGTGGGTCTGACTGAACCCCCAAAATATTTGTTCTCATAGTGATAACAAAGGCACCCCAACACACACTCGTTCCTGTCCCAAGGTGAAAACAAAGGTACCCAAGAAGTTTCGTGAAGATCAGTTCATAAATACGAGCTGTATAGAAGTTGTGACAAAAAAATAATTGGATCTCATTTAGGTACAAAATGGCCACTAGCAGACATCTTGAATTTTGGACCGCACTCAGAAGCACTCGTTCTCGTCCCAAGGTGATAACAAAAGTACTCAAGAAGTTTCGTGAAGATCGGTTGATAAATACAGCCTCTAGTCCGAGCCGTATCGACATGTGCACTTACAGTGTATAAGTAGCACTAAATAAATCAAAATTCATCTAATTTGCATAATGTCTGCACGAGAAAAAAAAACTCGTACTGTATGTGATGTATTCCATTTTACTAAACATTCATACAAAAATTTATTCAAATCAGAACTTTCATACAGAAGTTCTGTACAAAGAATGATTGCACTAATTTTGGTACAAAATGGCTGCTGGTGGCCATCTTGAATTTCGGACCACTCCCCCAAACACTCGTTCTCATCCCACGGTGATAACAAAGGTACCCAAGAAGTTTCGTAAAGATCGGTTCATAAATACGGCCTCTAGCCTGAGCCGTATAGAAGTTGTGTACAAAAAAAACTGATTAGACCTAATTTCGGTACAAAATGGTCACTGGCAGCCATCTTGAATTTTGGACCGCACTCAGAAACACTCGTTCTCGTCCCAAGGTGATAACAGAGATACCCAAGAAGTTTCGTGAAGATCGGTTGATAAATACAGCCTCTAGCCCGAGCCGTATTGACATGTGTACTTACTGTGTGTAAGTAGCACTGAAAAAATCAAAGTTCATCTAATTTGCATAATTTCTGCACGAGAAAAAAACCCGTATTATATGTGATGTATCCCATGGTACTAAACATTCACACATTTTTTTTTTCAAATCAGCGCTTTCATGTGGAAGTTCTGTGCAAAAATCTGATTGCACCTAAATTTGTACAAAAATGGCTGCCATCGGCCATCTGGAATTTCGGACCGCACCCAAAAACACTCGTTCTCGTCCCACAGTGACACCAAAGGTACCCAACAAGTTTCGTAAAGATCGGTTTATAAATACGGCCTCTAGCCCGAGCCGTATTGGCATTTGCACTTACAGTGCTGAAAATAACACTAAATACATCAACGTTAGTCTAATTGGCATAATTTACGTACGAGAAAAAAAAAACGTATTATATGTGATGTATCCCATGGTACTAAACATTCATACAAAAAATTATTCAAATCAGCGCTTTCATATGGAAGTTCTGCGCAAAAATCTGATTTCACCTAAGTCTGTACAAAATGACCGCCAGCGGCCAACTTGAACTTCGGATCGAACCCCAAAACACTCGTTCTCGTCCCACGGTCATAACAAAGGTACCCAAGAGGTTTCGTAAAGATCGGTTCATAAATACGGCCTCTAGCCCGAGCCGTGTTGAATTGTTGACGGACAGACGGCAAGACGGACGACTGGCCATGGAGTAAGCTCAGATTTGGCTTCGCCAAAGTTGAGCTAAAATGAGACAATTGACTTCATTACAGTAGTGCTCAGATCCACGTGAGAGCGTAGTGCAGTTTATGCCTGGGGGCAGATGTTCCAACATATCATCTCGAGCCTGGGCATATACTGGGCAGACCAAGAGAAAGTGTTAACTTGTCTCTGGATCGTCACATCGCCACAAAGGAGAGGGGCCAGGTGGGTGTTTAGACTACTGCATCTGAGTCGTAGACGTCGGTGGATCTGTGCCTTGTGTGATTTTGACCCTGAAAAGAAAAGGGGTGGTCGTCTACGTGCCCTGTTTAGGTACTGTTTAAAAATACTAATTCGAGAGTCCTCTCTAATATTTACCGGGAGATCATTCTACAATTTAGTCGCTGACGGAATAAATAACGTCCGATATATGTTTTATGCGTCAATAGGGGATACGAAGGTCGCTGCTCAGGCTATCACGACGATTATGGGTCTGATGTGTTAGTATGGATGGAGGTGTCTTGTTTGCGACATAGTTTTGAACCAAATTATGATACATTTTAAAGAACTGTACAAATTTATGTTTCTCGCGTCTATTGCTAAAGGGGTCCCAACATGTTTCTAAATGTAGCCGGGCTTTACTTGTACTGATAGTAGCGCCAGTCACAATTCTAGCGGCAGCTATCTGTATTTACTGAATTTGCTCTGAGTAAGTTTCTGTACAGTTATCTGAGACAGTGTCAGCATACTCCAGAAGCGGTCTTACAGAGGCGAAATATATTTTTTCGAGCATTTTTCCACAATCCATTAAAAATTTATGCATCCTTATGGGGTTAATGCGATTCCAAGCTTTTAGGCTGATATATTCAATATGATTCATACAAGTACAGCTATTATTTATTACGACCCATAAGTGTTTGTGTTCAAGGACTTCTGTTAGTGGATGTTTGGCATTTTAAGAGGTGGGGGTGTGATGTTCGTTCAGTTTTGTGTCATGTTATCATCGTTTCTGTTTTCTGTGCATTAAATTCGAATAACCAGGTGTGAGCCCACAGTTCAGTTGTGGCTAGGTCTCTTCTCATGATTTCTGGGGCTTGTTGGGGGTTTTCAACGATTAGGTATAGGGATGCGTCGTCTGCGAAAAAGGGAATGTTACTGGTCAGATTGAATACGATGTCATTGATATAAATTAGAAAAAGTAACGGACCAAGGATTGATCATTGTGGAACCACAACGTCAATTGGTCTCCAAGTAGAAGACTCACTACAAACCATGACTCTGCATTCCACCACTAAGATACGATTCAAAGAAGTTTAGAACATCCCCTGCAATTCCAATTTTTCCCCAATTGTATAAAAAATCCCGCATGCCAAGTCTTCTCAATCGCTTTACCTGCGTCACAAAATACTACTCTTATCTCCTTGCCTTCGTCTAATGTATTACAGAATTCGTCGTAAAAGTCCGTAAGCTGGAGAACTGTAGAATCTCGTGATGTGAATCCCGAATGGAGCTGACTTAATATATTATTTTCCTCTAGGAAACTCCAGAATTTATTTACCGACACAGCTAAGTAGGTATATTGGTCAAAAGCTGACTACCTGATTAGAGGGGGATTTCTTTAACATGGGTGTATAATTCGCTTGTTCCAACTTGTCGGGAAGAAATAATTATCAAGTAAAATGCTGAATAGGGCAGTAAGGCACTCACAAACGAGGAACTACATTTTTTCAATAACCTTGGACTTATCAAGTCCGGAACAGAGGCTTTTGATTCATTTATGTCACTTAAGGTTGGCCTGTCGGGGAAATTTTCTGGTGGAAGTGATGCATTTGAGGCATCGATATCACCTGTTTTCAAACTAACTATCCATCACTTATATACACCTTAACCCTTTACGTAATGCAAATTCAGCAGTTGAAAAAATATTATTTTTCCAAAAAATTCAGCAAAACCATATCACAACACATGACGAGTGGATTGTTACTAAATCACTCGTGGAGTTGTTTCTTCACTCTGACAAAAATTTCTTTTCTGGAAAAAAGCATTTCAACGGCGAGCAAAATTTCAACCAAGGGACCTCCGGATAGAAACGGAGGTCTCTTGGCTGAAACTGTACTTATCCTTTTCGTGCATTACCACAGGAATTAACTGTTATTGTCTGGGTGGCAACTTCACTGCACGGGTGTTTTAGTGGTAATTCAGTCCCCACGTACTGCCATGTGACCTCTCATTCGAACGATTTCGTTCCAAGGAGAGGTCACATGATGTGATTTTGTTGATTTTTTTTTTTTAATTTTGAAAAATAATATTTAAGATAATAAATTTTGATAACGTCTGTGGTGGGTAAATGGTTGATCGTTGACTCAAAATAACACCCAAGTCCCTTCCGCCTCCCCTTTTGGTATTTTGAACCTATATGTGGCCCTGTAATCCATATGCACTAGTTTCCATAGGAAACACTTTGTAACTCGGCGAACCAGACATACCCTTCATGGTTCCTATATCATGTACGGCTCCACCCACCATCTACCTCACATCGTAAGTAACTTTCATCGGGGTTACCCTAGCTATACCAGCCCCCCCCCCCCCCCCACCAGCCTCCCCTTCAGCTCCGCAATTTCCCGCTCGAACCCAACATACTTCTCTAACAACTGTACGATATCCCTACAATTGAGACACACCCCACTACTGTTCATTGACTGATCACCCCCGCACTTTACATTACACTGCCCGCAAGCCCCTGCCTCCTCCTCCTCCACCAACTATACTAGCCTCGGCCTCATCCATCTGCACACCTTAACTGACCCTCGACCAATGGACCCCTTGCACCCCTCTACTAACCATTCTTACCTCCGTCTGGGCGCCAGTTGAACAGTTACCAACCATGTTTACAGATGCAAAAATCAACAACAAAAAAACAAAATCACCCGACACGCACGAAAAAGGGCAACGTAAATTAAATCAATAAAAATCCCCGAAAATCAATGACCTAAATCTACTTGCTTCACCCAATAGTACTCCCCAAAACACCTACAAAACTAAAAATATATTCTTAATCCTCCTGAAACAAAACTAGATAATTAAAAAATACTTATAAACAGCTCAGCAAATAACTTCGTCTCGTCTTCCCAGAGTAGTAATGACTTCCATCAGGTTGGCTTTGAAAAGAAGGTTACAGTGGAAGGTAGTGAGTACTGGAAACATAAAACACGAGTAAAAGGTGAAGGTAAGTAATATGTAGATGACAACTGTGAAGCATCTATATAAATCTGTCTAACTGAAGTCATAAATTATCCATTTTCAGGAAGTGGCTAATCTGTATCTCAGTAGAGTAGTTATGAGGCTTGTGAAACTGATTGCTCCCTTGGAAGCGTGATGATCAAGTAATATCACAAGGAACAGGACAGAAGAGAGAGATGAGGCTAAGAAGTTAGGTCGTAACAGGTTGTACAGTTCGTAAGCTTTTTGACGACGACTTTGTATATTATGGTTACAAGTTGGTGGACACTTAATGGAATGAGCGCATAGGAATAAAAAATAAAATATCCTCAACAGAAGGTGGAGACTGTAAGACAGTAATGAGCATCAGGGGCGTCCCAACTGCTGGTGATTAATGGATCTACCACAAGGCCTTAATTATAATAACACTTTGGCCGGTCGCTGATTTGTCGCGGTTCTCATGTGAGAAGGCCTTAGTTACTTATCCCTGTGCTTCCAACTGCCCCCCTATTCCCACACTTCTTCTCTCCTCCCAATACTCGGAGATGAATTGCTTGATGACATCCCGTGCCCCATTCTTCCCAGTCTCTCTGATAAGCATATTAACCCTACCCATTGTATCACTCACTAACCACGTGTAATTCATTCTCCCATCCCACTTCCCCATTAGTTAAGTTATTCTGTTAGACTTGTATTTTGGACATTCTAGTAAAAAGTGTTCCAGGGTCTCCACCACGCCTAAATTACACATCTGGCAATCCTTTTCACTGCTTTTCCTATCCCCCCCCCCCCCCCAGCTCCAGGATTTCAAATCCCACATCGCCCCTGTGGGCTTTCGGAGCGCTGAAACTTCATTCATTAATTCAGTTATCAATTAGCCAGCATTGTAATTCATAGTGTTTCTAACAATGAAAGGAAAAGTGTATGCCAGAGTTTTTTTTTCTGGGTTTTTTTTCCCAGCATGTTTTTTTCATCCAGTTTATTTTCCTGGATTCGTGCTCTCAACTACTTGAATTTTGATCAACTGTTTTATTTGCATCCATGTCTTTAATTGGAAACGGTCGATTCGAACCATGGTCGATTCGCACCATCCTTGAAGTCGATTCGCACCATCCCTGAAGTCGACTCGCACAATCCCTGAAGTCGATTTGCACCATCCCGTTCGTTCTGTTATGATAGAAATGACGATGATAATGTGATTAAACATACTGTTGGAAAGGGTTCTCGGAGGCCAAAAGTGTATAAAACCTGAGAGCCTTGGATACGGAGGCGGTTTAGCCGGAATCATGAAAGCACTGTATAAAGATGTGCAAAGTGTACTCAACTGGAAAACGTCACGACATAAAGGGTCTCAGTGGAGATAGGCCTTAAGAAGAGGTGGATCTTGTCACCAATTCTGTTTGCACTGTACATAAAAGATTTAGAAGAGGATTTGACTGCAGACACAGAGGGGGGTGGGGGGGGGGGGGGGGTCAACCTTGGTGAGACAAAATTCCAGGGCTATTCTTTGCCGATGACATGGTTGTATTAGACGAGTGAAGAGGGACTACAAAAAAACTGTTAATCTTGGTAGGAAAGTACTGGAATAAATGCCGACTTGAACTAAACGAAAACAAAAGAAAGGTTATACCTGTGGGCCGTAGGGTGGGTGCGTCGCGAAGGTGGAGGGTGGGTAAATTCTCAAACGATGAAGAGGAAAGCAAGGATATAACAGTAGGGGAAACGAAACGAGAGAATATGAATACTTGGGAGTGAATTTAAAAAAAATTCATTGGAAAAACAATTTGGGAGAGGGTGGGATTACCAAATATAACATATGGAACGTATGTGAGGCCTCTAAAACAGTAGTGAGGAACTTCGAGATTCTACAAAATGATGCGGGTCGGTGAATAACCGAATCGAGTAATGCAGCTGCGCTGGAAGCGGTCAGAGGAGAACTCTGGTGGATGCCGGATAAAGATAGAATAGATATGCGAGGAAAATTATGCAACCTGAATTATCACAGCTATATGGTAAACCTCCCAAACAGCAGATAGTGTAAAACGACGTTTGACCATGTATGGAACTCCAACATTGAGACAGTGTGGTTAAGGCAAGCACGGGAACTATAATAGAGAATTAATCAAAAGAGATTGACGATCTAGAAGGGGGATTGAAGCAGGGGAGTAGCCTTATTAGGGTAAGGGTGCTCGAGGATTACAATAGAAGCTGGCGAGCTGGAATTAGAACCAAGAGCTCTTTACACAGACTGTACAAAAAAGATGCCCCAGCTTTTCAGGAGTACCTAGCTGGATCTTACGAGGGGGAGAGGAGAGGGGGGATTCTTTGTTGTTCAAATTGAGATTTAAGTCACTAAAGTTGAGGGGAAGAATGGGGAGAGGCGAGCAAAGAGAGTGCCAAATGGGTAATTTAGGAGTAAAGGAGACTCTGGAACCTTTCATTTTAGAATGCATCAAGTATTTGCAAAGTAGAACAATACTCGTGAAGGAAAGGCCAAAAGGGTCAATTTTATAGTTAGTTAGGAAGATCGAGAAAGCGCCAATGGGAGGGATTATGAAACACTTCAGTTTGACTGAATGCTGGGATTAGGAGGGAGAGAGGGGAGGGACAGCCAGTGGGGTACTGGGTTTAATGTATGCTTCTGCATTAGCGACAAATCAGTGGAAAGCCAAAGAAAAACTAGAGGTAGCCACTAGGGGTGGTCAATCCCCCCCCCCCAAAAAAAAACAAACCCTGATACAGTAACCTTGATAATATATTACATTAAATTAACATAGCCACTGTTGGTAGTATTTACTCAAATAATACATTTAAGATTACTTGTATTTGAAGACGACATGTCAAGTTTGGTTTCAATCGGGATCGATAAAGCATTAAGTGCAAGGTCACTTTGACCGTTGGCACAATGACCTAAAAATGTATAGAGTTCTTGCTCTCATCATACTTGATCCGCATGCCAAGCTTGGTTTCGATCAGGCAACATTTTAGAGAGCGGAAACCAACTCGGACCGATAAAACTTAAATTCAAGGACACGTCACGGTGACCTTTGTCCCAAAATAAATAGGATTCTTTTTTTCATCATGCTCAACACCTAACCCAAGTTTAATTTCGATCGTGCAAGCAAAATTTCAATTGGTATCGCGCAACTAAATATTTTCCCATAGGCGACCATTGTAACGTTCATGCAAAAAAAAATTTGATTGCATCACTTTAATTTTGGCATTCAAATATCTTTGTCAAGTATAGCCCTTCAGACAACTTTTTCTGACCCCAACACAGGGAGTCATGCAACAAATAAGAGAGAGAAATTGACAGCAAGGGAAGTATCGGTCACATGCACATATTTTTCAGGGAATTCGCTACAAAAACACACCAAATGTAAATTGTATTTTTTAGGTCCGAAAGTGATCAAATCACCCTCTTTTTTATCTGAAATATTCACCAATAATGCAAGATGTCAATAGAATGCTTCAAACATTTATTGAAACAATTTATTTTCCCCAGGCAGTTTATTTTTAGATATTGCATTTCAAGGCAGGTATTTCTAATTCAAATATTTAGTTCATTGATACCTATAATCATCCCCAACCCTACCAAAGAGACATTTTACCACTTTCACGAGATAAAAGAATCATTTCTACATTAGAATCCAACTTTTGGCTTCTAATTAGTCAAAAACATGGGAAATTTGCTCTTTTAAGGAAAAGTGTCCAAACTGTGTCAAATGTACTTAAAACTTGTATTGCCCCCAAGGATTTTTCTAACCCGTTACCTAAATTAGCTGAGAGGGATGAGAATTTATAGGCTTTCTTTAAAAACTACCCTGATCCCAAAATAAAAATAAAATCTGCATCAGTACACAATATTTTTGGAAATTTTTTTTCTCTTTCAATCATACCATAAGCAAAACAGTGCCCCAACCCCCACGAAACAATATGAATGTCAGTTTTGTTTCAAAAATTGGGGTTGCAGCTATATATTTCACCAATATAAAAGGACTCAGCCATTTTATCCTAAGAGCTGAAGTAAAATTTTCTTCTACCTAATCATGTGGTAAAATATAGCCCCGAATAGGACCCCCTGTAATGGCCCTTTTCACCAAAATCTATGACATAATGCAGAAATTAATTTATATTGACCCAAATCAAACCCCCTGTGATATTAAATTCCCATCTGTGATAGATTTTAAATCACATTCTGGCTTCTGAAGACACTTCACCTTGTGTTTGATGAATATTTTACAATTTTTGTGAAAGAAAGCATCAGTTTTCTCAGTTAAGGCACATGGAGTCATTGGTATGGCACTGACAAAACATAAAACAGTGTTTTTTTTCCAAAGGAAAGACCAGCACCTGCTATTGTAGTAACTCGTAACAATGTCAAATGCCTAAAACTATCAAATATTGATTCTATCGTGCTGTACTTGTGCTGCAAGGACCCATCAGTGCACTTTCACAACTTTTGTTTCAGTTCCCACAGACACCCATTCTGACAAAAAGAGTGAAATTGTAGAAAATATGTTTCCAAAGAGGATGAATCTGGGATTTGCAACAAGAATATAGTGGTCTTTGATGTTCAATGTATTTGTGTGGGTGGGGGAAAATGAAAAATATAGTGGAGGAGCCAGGACAAGATAGTCAAATAGAAAAATAACTCTGTGGACAATGAGTGCTGCAGTCCCAAAGTAAACTAGAGAATTGTAATTTGTTGGACAAATTACAGGCTTTCCCAACTTTCCAATGTGAAAATGCAGACTACATATAGGAAAGCAAAGTGTTTGAAATTATCCATTTCCAAAATGAGAGACAAAAAGCATCCAAAGTTGGCAATTCTTGGCATTCTATAACGGTACTCTTATTCTCACCCTCATTGTGCTTGGGGGTTAAAAAGTAAACAGTAACTTTCTTCTGCAATCATTGTTACATCTATCCATACCAAAATAATTGCTAAAACAACCTTGCAATTAGAGGAAATGAGTACAGATGTTTGCAAAATTCACTGAAAATCAATTTTTGTCAGACAATACTATTCTTTCCGTGGCCAAAGCATATGTCGGGTTAAGCCCCAAAGCATAACTTACAGCTGCGGATTTGTTCATTAGGCATCTCTACATATAACAAAACAAAGTATTTAAAATTAACCCTTTCCATAATAACAGGAAAATGTAACCGAAGTTAGCTGATTTTAGCATTTACGAATGGAAATCTTACTCTCATTGTGCTTGAGGGTTAAAGATGAGATTAAAAACTAAACAGTAACTTTCTTCTGCAAGCATTGTTGCATCTATGCATACAAACATAATTGTTACAACAACATTGCAATTAGAGAAATTAGCGCTTTAAGTTAGTCAATCTCAAAGATAAAATGCTATATTCATATCATTCGTGACCACCCCAGGAGTTAATTTTAAAATGTGTGGTGATTTTAGTGTATCATATTATGCTCTTAATGTGTGAACATCAACCATAGTCTGAGTGTCTGATAAGAGACATGACAGAATCTTGAATCTTGGTATTTGAATGAATATGTACAAGTTGAGGGTACTCCAAGTCAAGGTACGACAACTGGGTGAGGGTTAAAACTTGGAATAAAACATATAACAGCAAACTTGTTCTTGGATGACTGTCTTATCCTCTCATGGGAAACATTTTGAGAAAATATGGCTCCAGTGCTGAAAAATTGCATGTAAATTTTGGCGAAAATAACAATTATTCCGGCAGTACCCTTATAGGAAGTCTCAGATCTGCCAAGGGTTAAATTTTTAATAATAACATATAGAACAAAATTTGTCTTACTCTGACTGCTGCATGTAGCTAAAGAAAACATTTGGAGCTCAATCAGTTTAAAACGGAGTAAATCGTCACCTAAACTTACCAAATTCTGAAAAAATTGGATTCTTTTTGGATGGTACCTACTTTTATGCAACCAGAAATTTTCAGGGTATTTTTTGTTTTTAAAAATTTGATTAGCAGTTTCCATCTTGGTTTCAAAAAAGTGATGACATATAGTGAATATAAGGCCAATATGAAAGAAACATGGTTAGCATTTGGCCATTTTTGACTAGCATTTTGCGATGCGAACCCAGTCATCAAATACCCGAGAATGGGATAGGGTTAAACTTTACAACCAAACTTACAACAGCAAATATGCTCGGTAGTCAATTGTGAATATGTACATGAAAAGTGTTTGAAATTAACCCTTTCCAAAATGATAGAAAAAGCAACCAAAGTTGGCTAATTTTGGCATTTTCAAACGGTACTCTTATTCTCGCCCTCATTGTGCTTGAGGGTTAAATCTGAGATTAAAAAGTAAACAGTAACTTTCTTCCACAATCATTGTTGCATCTATCCATACCAAAATAATTGTTACAATAACCTTGTAATTAGAGAAATTTGCCATTGAAGTTGGTCCATTTGGAAGAAAAAAGCTATATTAATATAATTTTTGGCCAATGAGGGTTAATATTGAAAGATTTGAGTGGTGATTGTGGTGTATCATATTATGCTTTAAATGTGTGAAAAATTTGAGCTAAATAACTGTAAACAGTTTTGAGACTTTCGAAAAAGTTAAAATTTTGAAAGTTTTGGCAGAATGTTTTGAAAAAACGCGTTTTCACAGACATGACGATACCGCATTTCACTAGATTTTATGACATTACATAAGTATGCCAAATTTGGTTTAAATCGTACAGCTTGTTTTTCAGCAGTTCAACAGACAAAATTCACGGAGAAAAAAAAAAGAGAAGAAAAATTATAGAAGAAAAATTTTGAAAAAGAATAACAAGAGTCTTTCCCAAACTGAAAGTTAGGATATTAACTTCAGCCTCTAAAAATATGTTGTACAGTCTTTCCAAATGTTTATCACCAGCAGAAGGGTTAAGTGTGTATGGGGGGGGGGGGGGGGGGGGGGGGGGGGGGGGACTTGGTTCAAGGAGAGAGCAATATTTCATAACTGTCACTGTAAATTTGTGCTGTATCTTGGAAACTATGACAGCACTAGTACCAGGCTACTATATTGGTAGCTTTGCATAAATGTCATTCATTCACATTTGTCATTTTATTATGTTATTCTTCCACTGTAGACCCCCTCCCCTCCTCAACTTTGCATTCCAAAATACTCTTTCAGTGAAGGACTTGCTTTCTGGCATTTTGAAGAGCATAATATAGAAGAGAAAAACTTCTGAATACCAGTGAATAGAAGTGCAGTAGAGGTTGTTTGGCTGTGTGTTTGAATGGAGTTTTGGGAGGGTGGGTTGAATGTTGGAGTCACTCTGCCCCTTGTACTATGAAAGGGGAACCATGGTTTAAATAAAAGTGTTAATAGGCTAAGGTAGGCTGTTAGTTAGCAGCTGCCAGAGGTTATAGTGTGCTCCTGGAGAATTTACTTGCTCAAGATGTGAATTTGCTTGCATTAACAGCCTTAGTTTTGGCAGTATATAGCCTTTATTGCTGACTGTGACAAAAATACAACATTTCAAAACAATAAAATAGTTCTCTAGGGTGTGTGGTCCCCCAATGAACATTTGTGAACTAATCCCAAAATAATAACTGAATCTGGTTTGGAAGCAAAAAAAAAACATATTTCCAATAGGTATCACAGAATTCAATTTTTTCCCAAAGGCGACCATTATAATATTCAGGCAAAAAAAAAAAAATGATCGCATCACTTTAATTTTGGCATTCAAATATCTTTGTCAAGTATAGCCCTTCAGACAACTTTTTCTGACCCCAAAGCAGGGGGTCCTGCAACAAATAAGAGAGACAAATTGACAGCAAGGGATGTACCGGTCACATGCACATATTTTTTCAGGGAATTCCCTACAAAAACACACCAAATGTAAACTGTATTTTTTAGGTCCAAAAGTCATCAAATCACCCTCTTTTTTATCTGGAATATTCATCAATAATGCAAGATGTCAATAGAATGCTTCAAACATTTATTGAAACTATTTATTTTCCCAAGCCAAGGCAGTTTATTTTTAGAGATTGCATCACTACCGAGTGCAACATTTCAAGGCGGGCATTTTTAATTCAAATATTTAGTTCAGTGATACCAATTAGAGAAGCCACCACTGGTAAATAAATGTTCAAGGTCACTATGACCTTGACACAATGGCATCAAAATAAATAGGGTTCTTCCTCTCATGCCAAGTTTGGTTTCAGTCAGCCAAGCTGAACTTTAATTACATAGCAGAAACCAACACTGATAAAAAAAAAAAAAAAAAATTAAAGTTCAAGGTCACTTTTTAATTAAAGAGCAGAAAACAACTCTTGTCTGCAGATGGACGGACAGGCAGACGAATGGACAGACTGACAGTGCCACAGCTACAGTGCCACAATCCCCCCCCCCCCCCCCCCAATTTTTTCGCAGGAATAAAAAATCACAGCATACCACCTGACAACTGTCTGAAATTCCCGACAGAGGCAAGTTTCTTGTCACGGGGGTTACAAGTAAACTGCATTAAAAATACTTTCAAGGGTGGTGGTGGAAAGTCAAGTACTTTTCAAGGATAGAAATAATTTTCAAGCACTTCTTAAAGAATGAGCCGACATCCAAGGACTTTTCATTTGGGTGGGAACTCTGACCTCTCCCCCTCACTATGAAGGATGCTGAATATCAAATATCAAAACATTCTGCCAAGTTGATCCGAGGAAGATCTTTGAAGAATAAACCTCATATTGCAACAAGTTAAATTTGAAGAACATGCATACCAAATTTGACCCTGCAGTTTTTGAGAAGTGAATCATGTAAAGTTCTTGCCAGATTAAAAGTGATCACTAAATCTACTCTTGAACTGTGCTCAGATGAGCTAATATAAAGATTGCTACTATTATGGATTCTGGATCACTATAATATAACCTTATGATTTTGGATTTCTGTGTACTTGTGATGAGAAATATTCCGTTTTGTTCTTTTTGCTTCTAAATCATGGTTTATGATCCCTCATTGGAATGAGCTCATTTTGTTTTGAAAGCCCCCCCCCCCCCAAAAAAAAAACCAAAACAAAACAAAACAACACATTTTGTTATTTTGAAAAAAATGTAATCTTGTAGTTGTATTATGCAAAGGGTTAATAGTCTGTTGCAATCTCCAAAATCCAGAAGAATAAAAGTTTGTTTTGTCTGCTTCCAAAAACGGTATACTATTAGTTACATGGTGTTTCGGCAGTGTGTACAGGACTGTACTTATTCATTTATTTATTGGTGTTGAAGGTCACATACTTTTGCACAATGGCTAATCATGATCATAACATGTAGATAAAGTCAAGTTTAGTCAATCGTTTAATAATAAATAATAAATGTAGTTTAAAGCCAAAAATCCTCATAGAGCTCTTGGGCTTAACACACAAAAATGAAAGTGTCAATGACACTGTAGCTCAACTTGTTAAGACATGCACATGTATAGTATGTGACACAGCAATGACAAACATCTAGGTAATGACCTGATAACAAAGGTACATATAAAGTATTGTAACGGTCTGTACATAAATACTGACCATTGCCTGTAACAAATGTATAGGTAAAGTATTGTAAAGGTGGGTGACAGTCAGATGCTAAACTAGAAAAAAATCTTTGAGATCCAGAGTGGGTCTGACTGAACCCCAAAATATTTGTTCTCATAGCACAGTGATAACAAAGGCACCCCAAAACACACTCATTCCTGTCCCAAGGTGAAAAC
The DNA here is from genome assembly GCA_031216915.1 of Pictodentalium vernedei. Lineage (NCBI taxonomy): Eukaryota > Metazoa > Mollusca > Scaphopoda > Dentaliida > Dentaliidae > Pictodentalium > Pictodentalium vernedei. The sequence continues at coordinate 244,751,322 of CM062289.1, forward strand.
AAAGATACCCAAGAAGTTTCGTGAAGATCAGTTCACAAATATGAGCTGTGTGGAAGTTGTGACAAAAAACTTTCGGTACAAAATGGCCACTGGCAGCCATCTTAAATTTTCGACCGCACCCAGAAACACTCATTCTCGTCCCAAGGTGATAACAAAGGTACCCAAGAAGTTTTGTGAAGATCGGTTCATAAATACAGCCTCTAGCCCGAGCCGTATTGACATGTGCACTTACAGTGTATAAGTAGCACTGAATAAATCAAAGTTCATCTAATTTGCATAATTTCTGCACGAGAAAAAAATCCCGTACTATATGTGATGTATTCCATGTTACTAAACATTCATACAAAAATTTATTCAAATCAGAACTTTCATACAGAAGTTCTGTACAAAAGACTGATTGCACTAATTTTGGTACAAAATGGCTGCTGGTGGCCATCTTGAATTTTGGACCACACCCAAAAACATTCGTTCTCATCCCATGGTGATAACAAAGGTACCAAAGGAGTTTCGTAAAGATCGGTTCGTAAATACGGCCTCTAGCCTGAGCCATATAGAAGTTGTGTACAAAAAACTGATTAGACCTAATTTCGGTACAAAATGGCCACTGGCAGCCATCTTGAATTTTTGACCGCACCCAGAAACACTCCTTCTCGTCCCAAGGTGATAACAAAGGTACCCAAGATGTTTCGTGAAGATCGGTTCATAAATACAGACTCTAGCCCGAGCCGTATTGACATTTGTACTTACTGTGTGTAAGTAGCACTGAAAAAATCAAAGTTCATCTAATTTGCATAATTTCTGCACGAGAAAAAACCCCGTATTATATGGGATGTATCCCATGGTACTAAATATTCACACAAAAAATTATTCAAATCAGCGCTTTCATATGGAAGTTCTGTGCAAAAATCTGATTGCACCAAATTTTGTACAAAATGGCTGCCATCGTCCATCTTGAATTTCGGACCGGACCCCAAAACACTCGTTCTCGTCCCACGGTGATAACAAAGGTACCCAAGGAGTTTCGTAAAGATTGGTTCATAAATACGGCCTCCAGCCCAAGCCGAGTTGGCATTTGCACTTACAGTGCTGACAGTAACACCAAATGAAAGTGTCAATGACACTGTAGCTTAACTTGTGTTGTGTTTGATGAAAAGGATAATGTTCAGTGTTTATGAAAGGATTATGAAATAAGACAAGAATTGTGATAATTGTGAATATGTTCATTTCTGTTCCCTGTGTGCTATGTTTATGATAAAAATAATATGAGGTGTACACTGTACTAAAGAGCTGAGGGGTGGGTTAATATGACCTCACAGTTAATGTATGTGGCCCTCACAGTTAACGTATATCAACAAAAGTTACCAAGTTACAGTGAAATTATTCCAAAACGAGTCATCCTATCAAGTTACATTAAAATCCCCTCATAAATATGGCCTGTAGACTGTGCTAAAGGTTTTCGGGCTTCGGGCCCCTGTAGCCGTCAGTTTCCCAATTGCGCCCAAAGGGGACGTTCTCATCTGGACATTATATGAAGTCAATCTACCAAGTTACAATGAAATCCCTTAATAAATATGACCTGTAGACTGTGCTAAAGGTTTTCGGGCTCTGGCAGCCATCATGGTTGAATGATCGCAACCAAAAGGGGACATTCTCATCTGGACACTATTTGGAGTCATCCTACCAAGCTACAATGAAATCCCTTCATAATTATGACCTGTAGACTGTTCTAAAGGTTTTCGGGCTTTGGGCCCCTGAAGCCGTCACAGTTGCCCAATCGTGTCCAAAAGGGGACGTTCTCATCTAGACATTATATGAAGTTAACCTACCAAGTTACAATGAAATCCCTTCATAAATATGACCTGTAGACTGTGCTAAAGGTTTTCGGGCTTCGGGCTCGGGCAGCCATCATGGTTGAATGATCGCAACCAAAGGGGACAATCTCATCTGGGCATCATCTGGAGTGATCCTGCGAAGTTACAATGAAATCCCTTCATAAATATGACCTGTAGACTGTACTCAAGGTTTTCGGGCACCTGTAGCCATCACATTTGACCAATCACGACCAAAAGGGGATGTCATCATCTAGGCATTATATGGAGTCAACCTAACAGGTTACAATGAAATCCTTCTATAAATATAACCTTTTGCCTATGCTAAAGGTTTTTGGGCTCGGGCACCCATCAAGGCTGAATGATCATGGCCAAAATGGGACGTTCTCATCTAGACATTATTTGGAGTCATCCTACCAAGTTACAATGAAATCCCTTCATAAATATGACCTGTAGACAGTGCAAAAGGTTTTCGGGCTTCGGGCACCTTTAGCCGTCAAAGTTGCCCAATCATGTCCAAAAGGGGATGTTCTCATCTAGACATTATATGAAGTCAACCTACCAAGTTACAATGAAATCCCTTCATAAATATGACCTGTAGACTGTGCTTAAGGTTTTCGGGCTTCAGGCTCAGGCAGCCATCATGGTTGAATGATCGCAACCAAAGGGGACAATCTCATCTGGAGTGATCCTACGAAGTTACAATGAAATCCCTTCATAAATATGACCTGTAGACTGTGCTCAAGGTTTTTGGGCTTCGGGCACTTGCAGCCATCACAGCTGACCAATCACGACCAAAAGGGGATGTCATCATCTAGGCATTATATGGAGTCAACCTAATAGGTTACAATGAAATCCTTCCATAAATATGACCTTTTACCTATACTAAAGGTTTTTGGGCTCGGGACCCATCAAGGCTGAATGATCGCGATCAAAATGGGACGTTCTCATCTAGACATTATTTGGAGTCATCCTACAAAGTTACAATGAAATCCCCTCATAAATATGACCTGTAGGCTGTGCTAAAGGTTTTCGGGCTTCGGGTACCTTTAGCCGTCACAGTAGCCCAATCATGTCCAAAAGGGGACGTTCTCATCTAGACATTATATGAAGTTAAACTAGTAAGTTACAATGAAATCCCTTCATAAATATGACCTGTAGACTGTGCTAAAGGTTTTCGGGCTTTGGGCTCGGGCAGCCATCATGGTTGAATGATCGCAACCAAAGGGGACAATCTCATCTGGAGTGATCCTGCGAAGTTACAATGAAATCCCTTCATAAATATGACCTGTAGACTGTGCTCAAGGTTTTCGGGCTTCGGGCACCTGTAGCCATCACAGTTGACCAATCACGACCAAAAGGGGATGTCATCATCTAGGCATTATATGGAGTCAACCTAACAGGTTACAATGAAATCCTTCTATAAATATAACCTTTTGCCTATGCTAAAGGTTTTTGGGCTCGGGCACCCATCAAGGCTGAATGATCACGGCCAAAATGGGACGTTATTTGGAGTCATCCTACCAAGTTACGAAGAAATCTCCTCATAAATATGACCTGTAGACTGTGCTAAAGGTTTTTGGGCTTCGGGCACCTTTAGCCGTCACAGTAGCCCAATCATGTCCAAAAGGGGACGTTCTCATCTAGACATTATATGAAGTTAACCTACCAAGTTACAATGAAATCCCTTCATAAATATAACCTGTAGACTGTGCTTAAGGTTTTCGGGCTTCGGGCTCGGGCAGCCATCATGGTTGAATGATCGCAACCAAAGGGGACAATCTCATCTGGGCATCATCTGGAGTGATCCTGCGAAGTTACAATGAAATTCCTTCATAAATATGACCTGTAGACTGTGCTCAAGGTTTTGGGGCTTCGGGCACCTGTAGCCATCACAGTTGACCAATCACGACCAAAAGGGGATGTCATCATCTAGGCATTATATGGAGTCAACCTTACAGGTTACAATGAAATCCTTCTATAAATAGAACCTTTTGCCTATGCTAAAGGTTTTTGGGCTCGGGCACCCATCAAGGCTGAATGATCATGGCCAAAATGGGACTTTCTCATCTAGACATTATTTGGAGTCATCCTACCAAGTTACAATGAAATCCCTTCATAAATTTGACCTCTAGACTGTGCTAAAGGTTTTCGGGCTTTGGGCCCCTGGTGCCGTCACAGTTGCCCAATCATGCCCAAAAGGTGACTTTCTCATCTAGACATTGTATGAAGTCAACCCACCAAGTTACAATGAAATTCCTCAATAAATATGACCTGTAGACTGTGGTAAAGGTTTTCGGGTTTTGGGCTCGGGCAGTTGTCACGGTTGGCAGATCATGCCCAAATGGGGAAATTCTCATCTAGACATCATAAGGAGTCATCCTACAAGTTACAATGAAATCCCTCCACATTAAATATGACCTGCAGACTGTGCTAAAAGTTTTTGGGTTTCGGGCTTGGGCAGCCATCACGGTTGATAGATCATGCCCAAAAGGGGACGTTCTATCTAGGCATTATACAGAGGCATCCTACCAAGTTACAATGAAATCCCTTCATAAATACGACCTGTAGACTGTGCTAATGGTTTTCGGGTTTTGGGCTCGGGCAGCCATACCGGTTGCCCGATCGCGACCAAAAGGGGACGTTCTCATCTAGACATGACCCCAAACCTGCATATGAAATTTTGTGATGATCAGACAAGAACTGCGAGGTGTAGCCCGTGCTAAAGGAAAATGTGAACAGACGTCACAGACTCACAGACTAACAGACTTTCGCACGCGTGATGGCAATAGCTTATCTTGACTATGTCAAGTTAAGCTAAAAACATCAAAGTTAGTCTAATTTGCATAATTTACGCACGAGAAAAAAACCTGTATTATATGTGATGTATCCCATGGTACTAAACATTCATACAAAAAATTATTCAAATCGGAGCTTTCATATGGAAGTTCTGTACAAAAAACAGATTTCTGCATCGTCGGTACAAAATGGTGGCTGGCAGCCATCTTGAATTTTGGACCGCACCCAAAAACACTCGTTCTCGTCCCACGGCCATAACAAAGGTACCCATGAAGTTTCGTAAAGATCGGTTCATAAATACGGCCTCTAGCCCGAGCCGTATTGACATTTGTACTTACTGTGTGTAAGTAGCACTGAAAAAATCAAAGTTCATCTAATTTGCATAATTTCTGCACGAGAAAAAACCCCGTATTATATGGGATGTATCCCATGGTACTAAATATTTACACAAAAAATTATTCAAATCAGCGCTTTCATATGGAAGTTCTGTGCAAAAATCTGATTGCACCAAATTTTGTACAAAATGGCTGCCATCGGCCATCTTGAATTTCAGACCGGACCCAAAAACACTCGTTCTCGTCCCACGGTGATAACAAAGGTACCCAAGGAGTTTCGTAAAGATTGGTTCATAAATACGGCCTCTAGCCCGAGCCGTATTGGCATTTGCACTTACAGTGCTGACAGTAACACCAAATGAAAGTGTCAATGACACTGTAGCTTAACTTGTGTGTTGTGTTTGATGAAAAGGATAATGTTCAGTGTTTATGAAAGGATTATGAAATAAGACAAGAATTGTGATACTTGTGAATATGTTCATTTCTGTTCCCTGTGTGCTATGTTTATGATAAAAATAATATGAGGTGTACACTGTACTAAAGAGCTGAGGGGTGGGTTAATATGACCTCACAGTTAATGTATGTGGCCCTCACAGTTAACGTATATCAACAAAAGTTACCAAGTTACAGTGAAATTATTCCAAAACGAGTCATCCTATCAAGTTACATTAAAATCCCCTCATAAATATGGCCTGTAGACTGTGCTAAAGGTTTTCGGGCTTCGGGCCCCTGTAGCCATCAGTTTCCCAATTGCGTCCAAAGGGGACGTTCTCATCTGGACATTATATGAAGTCAATCTACCAAGTTACAATGAAATCCCTTAATAAATATGACCTGTAGACTGTGCTAAAGGTTTTTGGGCTCTGGCAGCCATCATGGTTGAATGATCGCAACCAAAAGGGGACATTCTCATCTGGACACTATTTGGAGTCATCCTACCAAGCTACAATGAAATCCATTCATAATTATGACCTGTAGACTGTTCTAAAGGTTTTCGGGCTTTGGGCCCCTGAAGCCGTCACAGTTGCCCAATCGTGTCCAAAAGGGGACGTTCTCATCTAGACATTATATGAAGTCAACCTACCAAGTTACAATGAAATCCCTTCATAAATATGACCTGTAGACTGTGCTAAAGGTTTTCGGGCTTCGGCAGCCATCATGGTTGAATGATCGCAACCAAAGGAGACAATCTCATCTGGGCATCATCTGGAGTGATCCTGCAAAGTTACAATGAAATCCCTTCATAAATATGACCTGTAGACTGTACTCAAGGTTTTCGGGCACCTGTAGCCATCACATTTGACCAATCACGACCAAAAGGGGATGTCATCATCTAGGCATTATATGGAGTCAACCTAACAGGTTACAATGAAATCCTTCTATAAATATAACCTTTTGCCTATGCTAAAGGTTTTTGGGCTCGAGCACCCATCAAGGCTGAATGATCATGGCCAAAATGGGACGTTCTCATCTAGACATTATTTGGAGTCATCCTACCAAGTTACAATGAAATCCCTTCATAAATATGGCCTGTAGACAGTGCAAAAGGTTTTCGGGCTTCGGGCACCTTTAGCCGTCAAAGTTGCCCAATCATGTCTAAAAGGGGACGTTCTCATCTAGACATTATATGAAGTCAACCTACCAAGTTACAATGAAATCCCTTCATAAATATGACCTGTAGACTGTGCTCAAGGTTTTCGGGCTTCGGGCTCAGGCAGCCATCATGGTTGAATGATCGCAACCAAAGGGGACAATCTCATCTGGAGTGATCCTACGAAGTTACAATGAAATCCCTTCATAAATATGACCTGTAGACTGTGCTAAAGGTTTTCGGGCTTTGGGCTTGGGCAGCCATCATGGTTGAATGATCGCAACCAAAGGGGACAATCTCATCTGGGCATCATCTGGAGTGATCCTGCGAAGTTACAATGAAATCCCTTCATAAATATGACCTGTAGACTGTGCTCAAGGTTTTCGGGCTTCGGGCACCTGTAGCCATCACAGTTGACCAATCACGACCAAAAGGGGATGTCATCATCTAGGCATTATATGGAGTCAACCTAACAGGTTACAATGAAATCCTTCTATAAATATAACCTTTTGCCTATGCTAAAGGTTTTTGGGCTCGGGCACCCATCAAGGCTGAATGATCACGGCCAAAATGGGACGATCTCATCTAGACATTATTTGGAGTCATCCTACCAAGTTACAATGAAATCTCCTCATAAATATGACCTGTAGACTGTGCTAAAGGTTTTCGGGCTTCGGGCACCTTTAGCATCACAGTAGCCCAATCATGTCCAAAAGGGGACGTTCTCATCTAGACATTATATGAAGTTAACCTACCAAGTTACAATGAAATCCCTTCATAAATATAACCTGTAGACTGTGCTTAAGGTTTTTGGGCTTTGGGCTCGGGCAGCCATCATGGTTGAATGATCGCAACCAAAGGGGACAATCTCATCTGGGCATCATCTGGAGTGATCCTGCAAAGTTACAATGAAATCCCTTCATAAATATGACCTGTAGACTGTGCTCAAGGTTTTCGGGCTTCGGGCACCTGTAGCCATCACAGTTGACCAATCACGACCAAAAGGGGATGTCATCATCTAGGCATTAAATGGAGTCAACCTAACAGGTTACAATGAAATCCTTCTATAAATATAACCTTTTGCCTATGCTAAAGGTTTTTGGGCTCGGGCACCCATCAAGGCTGAATGATCAAGGCCAAAATGGGACGTTCTCATCTAGACATTATTTGGAGTCATCCTACCAAGTTACAATGAAATCTCCTCATAAATATGACCTGTAGACTGTGCTAAAGGTTTTCGGGCTTCGGGCACCTTTAGCCGTCACAGTAACCCAATCATGTCCAAATGGGGACGTTCTCATCTAGACATTATATGAAGTTAACCTACCAAGTTACAATGAAATCCCTTCATAAATATAACCTGTAGACTGTGCTTAAGGTTTTCGGGCTTCGGGCTTGGGCAGCCATCATGGTTGAATGATCGCAACCAAAGGGGACAATCTCATCTGGGCATCATCTGGAGTGATCCTGCGAAGTTACAATGAAATTCCTTCATAAATATGACCTGTAGACTGTGCTCAAGGTTTTGGGGCTTCGGGCACCTGTAGCCATCACAGTTGACCCATCACGACCAAAAGGGGATGTCATCATCTAGGCATTATATGGAGTCAACCTTACAGGTTACAATGAAATCCTTCTATAAATATAACCTTTTGCCTATGCTAAAGGTTTTTGGGCTCGGGCACCCATCAAGGCTGAATGATCATGGCCAAAATGGGACTTTCTCATCTAGACATTATTTGGAGTCATCCTACCAAGTTACAATGAAATCCCTTCATAAATTTGACCTCTAGACTGTGCTAAAGGTTTTCGGGCTTTGGGCCCCTGTAGCCGTCACAGTTGCCCAATCATGCCCAAAAGGTGACTTTCTCATCTAGACATTGTATGAAGTCAACCCACCAAGTTACAATGAAATTCCTCAATAAATATGACCTGTAGACTGTGGTAAAGGTTTTCGGGTTTTGGGCTCGGGCAGTCGTCACGGTTGGCAGATCATGCCCAAATGGGGAAATTCTCATCTAGACATCATAAGGAGTCATCCTACAAGTTACAATGAAATCCCTCCACATTAAATATGACCTGCAGACTGTGCTAAAAGTTTTTGGGTTTCGGGCTTGGGCAGCCATCACGGTTGATAGATCATGCCCAAAAGGGGACGTTCTCAAAAATGTGAACAGACGTCACAGACTAACAGACTTTCGCACGCGTGATGGCAATAGCTTATCTTGACTATGTCAAGTTAAGCTAAAAACATCAAAGTTAGTCTAATTTGCATAATTTACGCACGTGAAAAAAACCTGTATTATATGTGATGTATCCCATGGTACTAAACATTCATACAAAAAATTATTCAAATCGGAGCTTTCATATGGAAGTTCTGTACAAAAAACATATTTCTGCATCGTCGGTACAAAATGGTGGTTGTTTCGTAAAGATTGGTTCATAAATACGGCCTCTAGCCCGAGCCATATCAGCTTGGCACTTACAGCTCTTAAAGTAACACTAAATAAATCAAAGTTAGTCTAATTTGCATAATTTACGCACGAGAAAAAAACCTGTATTATATGTGATGTATCCCATTGTACTATACATTTATACAAAACTTTATTCAAATCAGAACTTTCATACAGAAGTTCTGTACAAAAAAACGATTTTTGCATCATCGGTACAAAATGGCCACTGGCAGCCATCTTGAATTTTGGACCACACCCAAAAACACTCGTTCCCGTCCCAGGGTCATAACAAAGGTACCCAAGAAGTTTCGTAAAGATTGGTTCATAAATACAGCCTCTAGCCCGAGTCATAGCAGCTTGGCACTTACAGCTCTGAAAGTAACACTAAATAAATCAAAGTCAGTCTAATTTGCATAATTTACGCACAAGAAAAAAACCCGTATTATATGTGATGTATCCCATGGTACTAAACATTTATACAAAACTTTATTCAAATCAGAACTTTCATACAGAAGTTCTGTACAAAAAACTGATTTTTGCATCATCGGTACAAAATGGCCGCTAGCAGCCATCTTGAATTTCGGACCGCACCCAAAAACACTCGTTCTTGTCCCACGGTCATAACAAAGGTACCCAAGAAGTTTCGTAAAGATCGGTTCATAAATACGGCCTCTAGCCTGAGCCGTATCCAATTGTTGACGGACAGATGGCCTGATGGCCAGACGGACGGCGGGCCATGGCATAAGCTCAAATTTGGCTTCGCCAAAGTTGAGCTAAAAACAGACAGACAGACAGACGGACGGATCGCAATCCTCTAGACCCCTTACGGTTCCCGTAGGGGACTAAAAAACTGATTGGACCTAATTTCGGTACAAAATGGCCACTGGCAGCCATCTTGAATTTTGGACTGCACCCAGAAACACTCGTTCTCATCCCAAGGTGATAACAAAGGTACCCAAGAAGTTTTGTGAAGATCGGTTGATAAATACAGCCTCAAGCCCAAGCCCATGTTCACTTACTGTGAATAAGTAGCACTGAATAAATCAACGTTCATCTAATTTGCATAATTTCTGCACGAGAAAAAAACCTGTACTATATGTGATGTATTCCATGTTACTAAACATTCATACAAAAATTTATTCAAATCAGAACTTTCATACAGAAGTTCTGTACAAAAGACTGATTGGACTAATTTTGGTACAAAATGGCTGCTGGTGGCCATCTTGAATTTCGGACCACACCCAAAAACACTCATTCTCATCCCATGGTGATAATAAAGGTACCGAAGAATTTTTGTAAAGATCAGTTCATAAATACAGCCTCTAGCCCGAGCCGTATAAAAGTTGTGTACAAAAAACTGATTAGACCTAATTTCGGTACAAAATGGCCACTGGCAGCCATCTTGAATTTTGGACCGCACCCAGAATCACTCCTTCTCATCCCAAGGTGATAACAAAGGTACCCAAGACATTTCGTGAAGATCGGTTCATAAATACAGACTCTAGCCCGAGCCGTATTGACATGTGTACTTACTGTGTGTAAGTAGCACTGAAAAAATCAAAGTTCATCTAATTTGCATAATTTCGGCACGAGACAAAAACTCGTATTATATGTGATGTATCCCATGGTACTAAACATTCACACAAAAAATTATTCAAATCAGCGATTTCATATATGGAAGTTCCGTACAATGAAAGAGTCAATGACTCTGTAGCTCAACTTGGATATGACAGGAATTAGTACTTGCTGTGACCAAGACAACTGAATAATGAATATGACAGGAATTAGTATTTGTTTTGGCCCAGTCAACAATAATAAAAGAATTACAAGGTGACTGTAATGGACTACAGATTAAGACCAATCATTGTAGATTATTATTTTTGTGTGGAAATTTTCAGTCCCAAACAAAATATTTTCAGACTAAAATTTTTTCTTCTTCTTAAAATTGACCAAAATGCATCAAAACACAAAAAACTAATTTCCGGATTTTGGTCCAAAATTTTCTAAGTCCCACCCGGACCCCAAATTTTCAGTGTAAAAAAATTTTTTTTTTTTTTGTCTTAAAATTGACCAAAACGCATAAAAAACCAAAAAACTAATTTCCGGATTTTGGTCCAAAATTTTCTAAGTCCCATCCGGACCCCTAATTTGCATAATTTATTCACGAGAAAAACTCTGTATTATATGTAATGTATCCCATGGTACTAAACATTCATACAAAAATTTATTCAAATCAGATCTTTCATTTGGAAGTTCTGCGCAAAAATCTGATTGCACTTAATTTTGAACAAAATGGCTGCTAGCGGCCATCTTGAATTTCAGACTGGACCCAAAAACACTCCTTCTCGTCCCACAGTGATAACAAAGGTACCCAAGAAGTTTCGTGAAGATCGGTTCATAAATACGGCCTCTAGCCCGAGCCGTATTGGGATTTGCACTCACAGTGCTGAAAGTAACACTAAATAAATCAAAGTTAGCCTAATTTGCATAATTTACGCACAAGAAAAAAACCTGTAATATATGTAATGTATACCATGGTACTAAACATTCATACAAAAAATTATTCAAATCAGAGCTTTCATATGGAAGTTCTGTACAAAAAACAGATTTCGGCATCGTCGGTACAAAAAGGCTGCTGGCAGCCATCTGGAATTTGGGACTGCACCCAAAAACACTCATTCTCGCCCCACGGTCATAACAAAGGTACCCAAGAAGTTTCGTAAAGATTGGTTCATAAATACGGCCTCTAGCCCGAGCCATATCAGCTTGGCACTTACAGCTCTTAAAGTAACACTAAATAAATCAAAGTTAGTCTAATTTGCATAATTTACGCACGAGAAAAAAACCTGTATTATATGTGATGTATCCCATTGTACTATACATTTATACAAAACTTTATTCAAATCAGAACTTTCATACAGAAGTTCTGTACAAAAAAACGATTTTTGCATCATCGGTACAAAATGGCCACTGGCAGCCATCTTGAATTTGGACCACACCCAAAAACACTCGTTCCCGTCCCAGGGTCATTACAAAGGTACCCAAGAAGTTTCGTAAAGATTGGTTCATAAATACAGCCTCTAGCCCGAGTCATAGCAGCTTGGCACTTACAGCTCTGAAAGTAACACTAAATAAATCAAAGTCAGTCTAATTTGCATAATTTACGCACGAGAAAAAAACCCGTATTATATGTGATGTATCCCATGGTACTAAACATTTATACAAAACTTTATTCAAATCAGAACTTTCATACAGAAGTTCTGTACAAAAAACTGATTTTTGCATCATCGGTACAAAATGGCCGCTAGCAGCCATCTTGAATTTCGGACCACACCTAAAAACACTCGTTCCCGTCCCAGGGTCATAACAAAGGTACACAAGAAGTTTTGTAAAGATCGGTTCATAAATACGACCTCTAGCCCGAGCCATAGCCAATTGTTGACGTACGGACAGACGGATGGACGGACGGACGGACAGACGGACGACGGGCCATGACAATAGCTCAAATTTGACCTCGTCAAAGTTGAGCTAAAAATCTGATTGCACCTAATTTTGTACAAAATGGCTGCCATCGGCCATCTTGAATTTCGGACCGAACCAAAAAACACCCGTTCTCGTCCCACGGTGATACCTAAGTTGGGCTAAAAAAACTTTATATATATATCACTCTGCATTTCCTATTTACTGGCCGTCTCTAAGCAGATGAATCACAATCAGCGGTCTTCATCGTAAGTTATATATTTTTGAGAGCTGGTCGGAAAGATGGGAGACTCTGGGATGCTGTCAGCCCACTCGGAAGCAGGTTCCAAAGGAATGAGCAGCCACCGAAAAGGCTCGATCGCCAGCTGTTGTGAGGTCACCTGGTGCATAGACAAGATTGTGCGATGTTTTCGAACGTAGCGATCTACCGGGTTCGTAACGTGAAACCAGAGTGGACAGATACGGTGGGGCCTCGCCATTTAAGCATTTCCAAGTTAATATGAGAATTTTGAATTCAATGCATTCCCTCGGAGGCAGCCAGTGCAAATTTTTAAGAATAGGTGTAATATGGCAGGAACGTTTGGTCATAGTAATTACACGTGCTGAACATTTTTGTATTGTGGCAATTTTTTCAATGATGCTCTGTTTACAACCAAATAAGAGAGAGTTGCAATAGTCTATGCGACTTGTAATGAAGGCATGGGCAATTTGTTTAGCTGTTGCCCCTTCAACCATGCCCCGCACCCTGCTGATATTTAGGAGATGATAATACGAAGCCCTGCAGACATGTTTTCCTGTTGACAAGTTCTCATCCATAAAATATCTGAAGTTGCGTACCGTGGTCGATGGTGAGACAGTACTGCCTTCAATGTTGAGATCGGGCCTTGAGTATTTAGATAGCTGATGGCTTAATCCAATGTATATGATTTCAGTTTTATCAGCATTCAGTTTTAGGAAATTTTCTGCTATCCAAGATCTAATATCAGCTACACATTTTTCAAGTTTTTCTTTGGCCATTGTATCGGACTGTGGTGTAAAGTGCATGTACAGCTGTGTATCATCCGTGTAGCAATGGAATGACAGGCCATGTCTGCGGATGATATCACCAAGGGGCAAAACATAAATGATGTATAGCAAAGGTACAAGCACTGACCACTGGGGAACACAAAACTTCAAATGAGCCTGTTTTGAGTTTGAGCCTGTGTCAGTTACCCACTGTATTCGATCGGTCAGGTACGATCGAAACCACTCCAGGGCAGTACTAACAATACCAAGCCGGGAAGCAAGTCTATTAAGAAGTACGTCGTGGTCGATAGTGTCAAACACTGCACTGAGATCGCGCAATACTTGCCGTTTATCCATGGAGAGGAGAATGTCGTTCTGCACTCGTAAAAGGACGGTTTCAGTACTGCAGAACGACCTGTATGCTGAAACTCCCCTGCAAGATTGCAGCCAGATATGTGTTTGCGGATCTGTTTAGCGACTGCATGTTCAATTACTTTGGACAGAAATAAAAGACCAGAAACGGGACGATAGTTTTTTAAGATTTCAGGATCCAAACCAGGTTTCTTAATGAGAGGTGTGACTAGAGCCTCTTTCATAGATGATGGGGAAAACTCCTGATGCTAGTGACTTATTCACAATATCAATGAGCCATGGCATAAGATCAGGAAGACATGATTTTAGTAGTTTTGTTGGAATAACATCAAGCTTACATTGTTTGGATGGTGCTTTCATTACAATCTCAGTCAACTCATCGGGCGTAAGCAGCCTGAACGATTCAAGAGTTGCCGACGCCATACGAGGTGGATGAGGCTGTAATGGAATATTACCCTCCACAGGCGGGCTGAGACCAGACCGAATGGTGTCAATTTTGTTTATAAAGAAGTTAGAAAATCTGTTGGCTAAATCTTCGGCTGATGAGTGTTCCAGTAGGGTTGCCTTCGGCTTTCTATGAAGAAGCTTGTCAATTACTTCAGACAGCACATTGGTTTTTTTTAATTATTGTCTGATATAATAAAGGCAAAATAGTCTTTTTTAGCTCAATGAATCAACCGATTAACCATGATCTTTTGGCTCACATACATTTCCCTGTGTATGGTGAGTTTCGAAATTCTCCATTGCAATTCAAATTTTCGCCGCATGCGTTTCGCATCTCTGATTTCATTACTAAACCAGGGGGAAAGGTTGTGCCTGGACACAATTCTGGACATTTCAGAAAGATCAGTAAACTTGGTAACAGATTCATTTACTGTCGACCTGCGATGGATCTCATCCGCCGAAAACGATATTGCATGTGAAAATGCAATAGGATCAATGTTCCCGAGTTTACGGTAGGTAATCTTCTCCTTAAATGGTTGTGGCTGGGGTAGCCTGATGTCAAATTTCACCATGTAATGGTCTGATATGGCTATGACATGAACCTCCAGATTGTGTACCACATTTTGATCACACGCACGAATGATTACCAAATCGAGGGTGTGATTGCTGCGATGGGTGGGCCAGTTACAAGCTGAGTTAGCTCTATAGATTCCAGGAGCGCACTAAAATCAAGTGCGTCTTTGTTGTTCATGTCTTCGAGGTGGAAATTAAAGTCACCGGTGACAAAAGGTCCATTAGAAGTAACAATATTACCGAGAAATTCAGAAAATTCTTTGAAGATCTGTCTCACAGTGAATTTATTTTTGTTGTTGGGGGGAGGTCTGTAGATAGTGACAATTCCGGTAGATCGAGAACAACATGTCAGAGACCCAACTATTGACTCGAACGATTTGAACTTGTGACTAGATTCAGGTTTAACCTTTAGGCTGTTATCAAAAAGGATACAGACTCCACCACCTTTGGATTTGGTTGAACGTGGGACGTGAAGTAGGGTTCTGTCACCCTGCTGGAGCTCGCCGATTGTGAGGGCATCATCGGGCTTCAGCCATGTTTCTGTAACCATGGCCACAGATAGTTCGTTATCATCCATCATGTCACAAACATCGCTGGTTTTGTTCACAATAGATCTGGTATTTATAACACAGACACCGACTGGTGGTAATCCACAGAGATCAATTCGGATCAAACTGTTGATATTCAGCTGTTTTGCTGTTCGAGACTTGAATCGCCTCTGACCACCTCTCCTGTTCCTCTGCAGACGAAGGATACCAAGAGATTTAAGTTTAGCGAAGACGTCACTGTCCAGTGGGTGGACAAACTTAGAGACTATTCCTGCATGTGTGCACATTAAATGAACGCATATCATTCCAGTTATACACATACACAGATCAATAATGACTGAATCCATGCGTATCTGAGTGAGAGTTCATTGTCATGAATGATTGGTAGTGAATGCAGTTCACAAAGTAATTTATGAGTGATAAAAATAGAAATTTCCAAATTTTTTTAAATTTACAGAAAAATTCTGAGAACTGTCCCAGAATCTCAAATCCGCACAGCTTCACAAACATTTGAGTCAAATTTTGTGTATCCATGAAAGCTTATACGTCCAAAAAATTGAATTGCCGAGCACATAAAAACTATTGTTTGTACCATGTTGCCCATTTGAGAGGACTTCCATCCAAGTATTGGTGACTGCGTCCTATATTACCAGTAAAACAGAGCCTGTTTATCACAGTAAACAAGCACTACTTCACTTCCCAAGGCTCCACGTGGAAGAGGGACTGTACTACCTTTCTCAGATCTATATTTACTGATACCAAAAGCCAAAGGAAATACGAGTCTCAGAAGGGTTGTACAGTTCCA
This sequence comes from Pictodentalium vernedei, assembly GCA_031216915.1. NCBI lineage: Eukaryota > Metazoa > Mollusca > Scaphopoda > Dentaliida > Dentaliidae > Pictodentalium > Pictodentalium vernedei. The sequence continues at coordinate 244,767,556 of CM062289.1, forward strand.
TACACCCAGCTGAAATACTGTGTGACAAATTTATTAACTTGTTCCTTCAGTGTGTTGAGTTTTGTTTTATTATATAATCCTCAAACAGTATTCAGTGACCTTGTTAAAAGTAATAATTAGAGAAAATGAAAGAAACATATCTTTCTTTATCATTGAACAAGAATGATTTGGGAGTTATTTCCCTTCGATTGAACACAAACATTTGGGAGACTTCAATTCAAGGACGTGTGGGATGTGAGTTGACTTTATAAGTGTTTTATTTGATACAGTGGTGCATTGTGTGTCTTGGAGAAATGGGGACACAAAATTCAAACTTGTACTTCAATAAGTTTCACTGACGAGACAAATCCTATAACGAGATAGGTTGCATGTTTCTCGAAACCACAATGGATCTGTAGTGTAGAAACACCACAACAGAATTCCTCTTCTTGACAGTAAAACGGGACATTGGGGGTATGTACACGTTTTATTTCAAGTTTTTGGAATATTCTCATCAAACAATATTGTTCTCATTTTGTTTGCGAGTTTGAATGTTTATTATTACTGACGAAAATTTTTGAGGCCATGGGTGAAAGTGAAATTGGCAAAGTGTACCACAGAATGTCTGTACACCCCTTTTAGCTGTCATATGTATTGTCATACACCCTGTTGAACTTCATACACCACATTGGGAGTTAAATGTGCCATACTGGATGCTTTAATTACTGACCAATCAGGAAGTTTGTATAATTTTAAAAGGGAAATAAATGTAAACCACCCCCACCCCCCACCCCAAAAAAAAAAATAAGATTTCATGCAGTTTTGTTTATTTTTTTTTATTTCAACATTATTTGTCTGCTACTTATTGGTGCTGTGGATAATTCAAAGAAGTATCTCTGTTAAGTAGTATTCAAAAAGATAAAAGCCATTCCAAGACTGTCCATCAGTAATTTACCAGTGACTAAAATTCTCTTGGCGGAAACATAAAAAAAAAGAAGAAACAAACACTGAATTTGTAAATAAGTTTATTATGTAAACATTGGCTAGAATCATTTAAAAAAGACTTGGACATACAAATTACTGACTTATAACAGAAGCCTTATTAAATTATTTAGTATATTCAAGAGAAATATATGGAATATTGCCATTTAAATTATACCAGACTACAGATATGACAACATGAAAAGCATAAAATATTGCTTCCAGCAATTAGACACAGATTTTCTATAATTTTAAAATTACTTACAACCATACACCGATATGAATCATATTTACACAGATGATCGATCATTCTCTACTTTCTAAAGTAACTGTTTATCCCATGAAAATACCCGTCACCTAATGATAAGTCTGCAGATTGAAGCCTCCCCAAGTTATAAATTTAAAATAGTGCTACCTCAACATCACAAAGGTGGTCAGAGAAAAATGTCACCCTTTTTAATTCTATTAACCCTTTACCCAATGCACATATCAAAATTTATTAATTTTTTTTATTAATTTTAAAAAATTTCAACAATACCATATCCTGTGACCTCTCATTGGAATGAGCTTGTCAAGCTCATTCCAACGAGGTGTCACATGATATGATTTTATTCCAATGATGGGGTCACATGATGGCTCATTCCAATGAGGGGTCACATAATATGGTTGAAATGTTTTGAAAAATGATTTTTATCAACTGCTTAATTTGTAAATTATGTGGGTGGATGCATCCAATTCGAGTGGTAAAGGGTTAACCAAGAATTTGTTATTATCTGTTTGGATTTGAGGAAACTTTCAGCATCTAAGTTGATATCTCAGCTTAATACTGGTATAAAATCAAGCTCAACCAATTGTTTATAATGATGTTTCCCCACATGGTGCATTTGAACCCCACCCCAGAAATAAGTTACTGTGTCTTATACCAATGAAGCAGACCTTGTCCCCACAACTTCAGCAATGATATGAAATCAATGATGCGCAATATTCCTATTCTCAAGATAAAGATAAGCTGTACTGCTGACCTTCAAACAAAACTCAAATTTTGTCTCAACCAAGTGTTTCTTTCATAATATCAAGGGCTTGCAAATTGGATTGTAAACTCATGAGCATTAGTCTTTTACTGAATCAATCTTCAAATCCATATAATGAAGTACACCAAAAACAAAATGTTATGAGCAAGGTTTAGGAAGAAAAAAAAGTGTTGTCTGAATCTATTTTAGATAAAAGTTTAATCAAGAAACACAATAAACCCTTAATTATTTATTAGGGTTTAACAACACTTTTGATAGCCAGAGGCACTCCGTATCGGATAATTTTAAGGGGAGAGAAAGCCAGAATCACCGAACAGTGGTGAGCAACTGTCAGACTCCCCAACATATTAACTCCACACAAGCACGGTTAGCATTGGTTGAAGACAAGGGCACCATTAACGTGCAGTATGCCCTAGTACACAGCATCAAAGTGCCTCCACACAGGCTAATGGGATTAAGTGCCTTGCCCAAGGACACAACACAGCTACCCCTACAATAAACCCTGGACATCACATAAGTCTCCAGATACCAATACAGAGGGGCCCATTTGATTGGATTTTGCTTTATGAAATAATCAATCAATTGTGCAGTACTTCCAGCCTTCAAAGCATTTACCATACTACAGTACAAATTTAACCTCATAAGAGATTGCAAGAAAATCTTTCAATTAAATACGAAATATTGTGAACTGCCCCATAACAATTGCATCAACCACTGAACACCAAGGTTTACAGACCTGTTTGGCTTCTATACTTCCCACTTTACTATTTGTTCTACTGTACCTTGTTAGACATTTCTTCAAGAGCCCTGTCAAACAAGATGTAGTAAAATAAACGACTAGTTAACACTAGAAAAAATAAGTTAAATCACAAAATTCCTGATAACTGAATATTTTTCACAGGCAGTGAGCCTTTTCAATTAACAGAGTTCTGGTATATTACCATACAAATTCAAATCTCAGTGGATATTCTTCAGAATGCTTGTGAGGAAACATCGACACTAACATATATACATATATATATATATATAATTTAACATATATATATAAGTAATCCACCACAAATTAAGTACTTTTTTTCCCTCATATTTAATGTTTTTGAAAATGGTTTTCTTTGTTCAAAATATAAAGTTGATATAGCTGATTTAGTTAAGTTTTATTAGGTTATCTTTAATGGACAAGTCCCCATATAGCAACAAACTGCCACTTTTAACCCTTTGAACCCTAGCAGCAGTTTTTTCTGGCCTGGAACATGATACGTCGTAACGTCATTATATAGGATGGTTGTTCAATAAATTTGTGGGGTAGACCAATCAATATTTTCAACGTGCAGCCCTGAGGCTGCACGTTGAAAATATTGATTGGTCTACCCCAAATAATGAATATGGGCTCTTCTAATTGCTGCCATTGAACTGTTATGGAAGATACCACTAGAGTTCAAAGGGTTAAATTATTTTGGAAAAACTAGTCCCCAAGTATACTGTTCCGTTCAGATGTCAATTGGTAGGCTGTACTTATCTTTGCAGTGTTTTTACATCATTGTTGGCTTGCTGCCTGCCTGTACAGGTTAGCCAACAATAACATAGAAACACCGTTAGGTCATCTGCAGCAGTGTACATGTATACGTATGTACAGTAAGTTATCGTAAAACTTAATATGATGCTTTACAGATTAACAATCAAACCTCTGAGTTTAGCTAATGATTTACGTTGCCATGTTCAGGCTTGATGCAGAAGCACTGGTAGTCTGATCCCTTTGAGAACTAGTGATTAGTTTCACTGATGGAGCCCTGCCCTAACCACAACATCTGTTCCTTCATTTGACACGTAAAAGACATACAAGATAATGACTAAAAACTAATTTGAAAAAAATTTGTTTTAAAAACAGTTCTTTCTGCATGAAAAATGTGTTACGTAAAGCTTTTCTTCCTTTTATTCAGTGAGACGATTGTCTCACAAGACATGATTGGCAATTTTTGGCAGCTAAAATCAAATCACATGATATACAGAAGACATCCAACTGCTCTTGCCAGCAGAATATGTAAACTAAAAAACATTTGACTTTAGTCATGCAGTGCTGAATATGATGTCAGTATCGCAAATGATATAGCAATAAGAAATGTTGTGGTGTATTTCCAATAAAATGTTGCCAGTTTTATTTAAAGTCATGTATTTATTTATTGGTATTTAAGGTCACACATTTCTACACAATGGCTGATTGTGACTGCAACATGGATATAAAGTAAAGTCCAGCCAATTGTTTATACCCATGTAACGATTTTGTCCATTTCTGAGGCCTTCCTCCCCAAGCACTGGTTCTTGGGTCCTATTTTACCAGTAAACAGAGCTTGTTTATCACAGTAAGCAAGCAATGTTTCACTTCCCAGGGTTCCCACAGGTATCAACTAATGAATAAAATGTTTAATCTGGAACCCACTACCCCTCTGAAAAACAAAGTTATTAAATTTTTTATTGTTTTATTTTGCATTTTATAATATTGATTATATTCAAAGGCATTATTTCACTTGAAGACAAAAATCTTTTTCCTTTCTTTTCTTGTGTTTTCACATTTAAAATCAAGCCTGTAAGTAAATCCTTCTTGGGGTTAATTTCTTTCCGACGGAATATTTCTGCTTCTCTATCAAAACTTAAAGAAGAAAAGCAATGGATAAAGATATCTTCGGTACTGGGAAAACACCAATGAAATGTTAAAAAAAAATGTTCAGATTCATAACGAAACTGAACTCTTGATTTGACAAACTGACTAATTTGCAGGCCTGAAAATAAGCAGCCTGACATTTGCAGAATGAGGTACCCAGAGGGTGAATTTGATGATGCTATGCCACACAGTTAGCCAATTTATCCTCTGGGTACCTCTTTCTGTTTAGATTTGAGACCCTGATTCAGGTTGAGGTTCAAAGAGGGTAAATTTAGTGATGCTACCCTGCACAGGGTAGCATCACTAAATTCACCCTCTGGGGACCTCATTTTGCAGATGACAGTCTGCTTATTTCCTGGCTTGCTAATTTGCCCATGTTTATCTGCAACATCACATCTTGAAGGAGAGATTGTAAAGCTAAATGTTAAGTACGATAGATCATGAATTGACCCTAGTTTATTATACAGTAAAACCCATCTTGAGAGACCACTGTTTTGAGAGACCATCTGTCCTGAGAAACTGCTGTGACCTTGTACACCTTGTGGGATTCTACAACAAAATCACACTTCAAGTTCTGAGAAATGAAACAGGAGTGTTTCAATTATTCAAGGTCACACTCTTGGGCTTTAAAACCCCACCTCATTATATAGTTTGCAAGGTGTCAATCTTTTCCTTGAAATTAACAAGTACCATAATAAATTCAGTTCATACCACTAGTATATAAAAGTTGAGAATAACCACAGAATAATTCTCATTTGTTTTTTCTTTTCTTTTTTATTATCTCCCTGACATTGCTTCAGGGAAACCGGGATGAGAGTAGAAAGCATCAAAATTATCAGAAGTATGCTGACACTCTCATAATTTAACTTGAAAATTTGTGAAAATGATGTTTCTTCAGAAAATAAGAGGACATATACTTAAGGTATTACTTGGTCAATATTTGAATTCTATAAATCTACATTAAAAAAATGTCTTTCAAGACCATTTTCATGCAGATTTACAGAAAATAAAATTTCAGCAATTTGGTAATACATTTTCGGAAATCAGCAAATTAACTGAACTTGCTCATCCCTTTGGAAAGCTCTACCCGGTCACCTTCCAAGAACCAATATCGGGGTATAATATTCTCCATGAAAAAAAACATTTCCTCTGTTATGTCATTCTCTTTGTGACTAGGACAAAAAATTAATTTTTATACTTTTATATAAATCACATGGTTGAGTTTGTTAACCCATGCAAGTTTGGTCTATTATGTTTTATAAGACAGGAAAATGAACATTTAACTGGTTGAGGGCTAGATTATTTTTGGTGGTCCAAATTTGTTATTCAAAATTTGTTCTATTACAAATTATTGGAAATTGCCCACAGGCACTGCCCAGTAATTTGTAACAGAAATTTATATAAATAAAATATTATATGCATTTGACTGAATATGAAACATGGGAAAGGAAAATGCTGTCTATTCATCTGATACCCTCATTTTTTTTGAAAGCCCTAATGGTGGCTTCTAGCGCTCAACCAGTTATCATTGTTTGGATTAAATATTACTCATGCAGTTTTCAATTGAGTTAGGTATAAGATTTCATAAGTTTGAACAATATGTGATATTTTATACGAGACCACAGAAAAATTAACGTTTACAACTTTCTATTTTATCGATCTCTATAAACTTCATGCCCTTTAACTAGCAGAGTGCTAAATTATTTTTGGTCAGCCAAATTTGTTTACAGGTCGTTGCATTGTTACAATTCATGGGAGAGTGCCTGTAGAACTGTAAGAAGGCAAATTCAAATGCACTAAATGCTTTTGCTTCAAAGGTAATACAGGGCACTTCCTCAGAATATGAAACTTTATGTTGTGGTCCTTGCGATTCAGCACGAAAGCCCAAATGTGGGCTTCCAGCACTCAGCCAGTTAATTGTATTTAGTTACACACACAGGAATGCCTGAGATCATTTGGAATTCCAACCGAAACGTTCATGATTCATATTTGATGTTGCAATCACAAATAATTTATACTTAAGCTTTAAAAATTAATAGGAGCACCACTTCCAATGTTGATCCCACAGATATTTCTGTTTTTCTGAGACAGTATTTCATTTAAAATTTGTGGAGAATTGAAAGAAATATTTTAGGGCCCACAAAGTAAATCTTGTTTCTCAGGCCATTTTTTTGTAAAATTGCATACAGGTGGGCAGTTTTTTATTTTATTTTTGTAATTTTTGTTTTGTCACCAAAAGTTCATGTTCTTGGTTTGTTTTATCTTTTTAGCCTCAAAATCTATAGAATAGCATGGGTGGTGGTGTATTTTGTCCCTTGTTGCATTCAAGGGATAACTTTATCAATTTTATTAACTTGGGTAAAATATCTGACATAAACAATTTAATTTTTATGTTTTTAAGTTTGCGTTGCTTATAAAAAGAGAGCATGCGGCAATCAAAAGGACAATGCGGGAAGGCCTGAGAAACAGATTTTAAACGTTTTTAGGCCTAAAGTTATCAGACAGTTCTAGATCTGTTCATATAAGCTTTATACTCCTTTCTCATTGTCATTTTCCTAAATTTCTTTCTTACATTCCACAGATGACTTCACAATACTCTATTTTTTAATAGCCTGCCTGAAAATTTCTAATGTACAACTTTTTCATTAATTGTTTTGGACTGGTGAATCTTGGAATGGTTTTGTGAAGAGCATTCAAAGAATGAACACATTTAAGTAACTTAATGACCAAATCTGGTCTGTACTCTTCACAAAAAACGCAACTGAAGTTTAATTATTTTTTAAACGTTTGTCTCCAAAACATAGCTTATGTAACATCTCATGTCTGTTATCACATTTCAAGACATATGAGATTTCTGAATGATCTAATTTTTCTCTCAACAAAATCTTTCACATTCTCCATAAAAACAGGAGTAGTACTGACTGGAACAGAATTAACTGTGTGATAATTTGAGAACTAAAACACCACATTTTTACAATTTTCATTCACAATATTGAGCTGTAGACAGCTCAGTTAATAGGCATCTGGTGCTTAAGCTCTCGAGATTCATGAGTACAAATTCATCCACTATACAGCTCTTTCAAAAGAAGGTGTTTCACCATAGTCCTGAAGACTGACCACCAGGTGGATTCACGACCTTTGTTCCAGGTCTTTTGGTTTTCCTGTCATCAAACTGGTTACCTGGAATTAAAATAATGCAAATACTTGTAGTCTATTTAAAACTGTATAAGATCTATAATCCACTGTCAGTACAAAAATAACTTGATTACAGAGGATGTAGCCTACCTTTATTTTTGAGATTGGCAATTAGCAGCACTGTAGTAATTTGTGGCAAACAGCTATGTTGAGAACCACTAATGACTGTTGTGGTCCTAAATAACTGAGAGAGTATGAACTCCATGAAGAGATAACAATCTAGGAATTTCAAGTACATTTCTTGGGAATTTCAAGTACTTTCCAGAATCTCAAAGAAGTATTTTGGGTAATTCAGTTAGACATGGTTCATCAACACTACAGAGGAATAAAGTCATGAAATTATTCATAACTCTGTAGTCCATGTCAGATGATTATTATCATAGGTTCTCATGAATGCTTCCAATTCTATCAGTTGTAGACAAGCACTGCCAAACTTCCAAGGGTTGTTATGTCACTGCAGTTCAAAAGGCAAATTTTATGGAACAAGAGGCCCCAAGGAGCCTTAATCGCTCACCGGCCAAAGTTGTGGTTCATCAACACTACAAAGGAATGAAGTCATGAGAGACAAATTTTATGGAACTAGGGCCATGGCTTGAACAAACTTGAATCTTACCCCCCTAAGGATGTTGCATACCAAATATCAAATGCTGGATCTGAAGAAGAAGACTTTTAAAGAAAATTTCTCATTTTGAACTAAGTTATCATTCGGGCTCCCACAGTGAGCCCAAATATGAACCCAGGGACTTGGCTTGAACAAACTTGAATCTCACCCCCTAAGAAAGCTGCATGCCAAATATCAAAACATTCCGACTGCTGAATCTGAAGAAGAAGATTTTTAAAGAAAAATTCCTCAAATTGACTAAGTTATAATTCGGGCTCCCACAGGGAGTCCAAATATGGACCCAGGGACTTGGCTTTAACAAAGTTGAATCTCACCCCCCTAAGGATGCTACACACCACATATCAAAACATTCCGACTGCTGGATCTGAAGAAGATTTTTTAAGAAAATTCCTCATTTCGAACTAAGTTACAATTCAAGCTCCCATAGTGAGCCCAAATATGAACCTAGCGACATGGCTTGAACAAACTTGAATCTCACCCCGCTAAGGATGCTGCATACCCAATATCAAAAGATTCTGCCTGCTGGATCTGGACAAGATTTTTAAAGAAATTTGCCTGAAATGCACCAAGTTCAAATTGGGCTCCTATACTGAGCCCAAATATGAACCCAGGGGTCGATTTGAACAAACTTGAATCAGATCCACCCCACAATGTTGCATACCAAATATACCTACTGGATCTGAAGATTTATTTATTTATTGGTGCTTAACGCCACATCAGCATCTAAGGCTATATCGTGGCGAGAAAACAGTGGAAAGTAAAAAGTCATTATCATTTGAGAAGTAAAAAGATTGAATAAAAATAGAAAATAACTACAATAGATCTGTCAAAGACTGGAGTGATTTAAACAACAATGTGTTGAGAAGGGAAGTGAATAACTTATAAATCAACCTGAGGAACTGAAACTTAATGAGTACAGATTAAAAGAGTGAAACAATTTTAAAATTTATTAAAAAGGTTGATTTCCTTCAAGAACGACAGAACTTTATGAGGATTTGTACTGTAAAAAAGGTCTCGAAGAGAGACAACATTGAAATACTGTCGTCTACTAAGATTAAAATCAGAACAATGTAAAAGAATGTGTTCCACTGACAACACCTGCTGGCAGGGAACACACTCTGGTCGCATATTACCCTCTAATGAAAAGGAATGTGTAAGTCGTGTATGACCAATATGACATCGCATCAAAACTGCAAGATCCTTTCTACAAAGGTTACTAGACGGGTAGTGATCTGAAATAGTTGGTCGGAAGCGATGAAGCTTGTTATTTATCACTCCATCCCATTCCGCCTGCCACACAGATTTGATGTAAATACTGATATGAGGCTTGAAATCACTGAACGGAATCTTAAAATCAGTGAGAGGCTTTGTTAAAGCCTGTTTTGCTGCACTGTCTGCTCTGGTGTTACCAGCGATACCTACATGTCCGGGTAACCAGCAAAACACGATATCATATTGGTCAGACATGAGAGTTGTTAACTTCTCACGAAGTTCCATAATGAGAGGGTTCTTCAACTTGGGGCTGAGTAAAGCAAGTAAAGAGGAAAGAGAGTCGGAGAAAATGATCAACTTTCCTTCCTGTGAATTCTCGATGTGCTCAAGTGCGAGTTGAATAGCTTTAACTTCAGCTGTGAAAATAGAACTTTGATTCGGTATTCTGATTGAGGTAATATGATCACCAGTAGCAGCAGCTGATGATACTTTGTCATCATCTTTAGATCCATCTGCATAGATCCTTGCATATGTACTATACTTGGACTTTATTTCGGCATATTTTTGTTTGAACTGCAAGGAATTGGTATCAGATTTTTTGGTAGAAGCAAGTTCCAAAATAACAGTAGGTTTCTTAAGATGCCAAGGAGGAATGTGTGATTTACGGTTTTCTTTTATAGATTCAAAATTAATTTTTGAAGACTTCATGTGGGGTTTAATTCTTATTCCCAATGGAGGAATATGTTTCTGATGTCGGTTGAAAACTTCAACATTTTGAGGTTCTGAAATACAATTAAAAGCAGGATTTGAAGGATTGGCCAAAAGTTTAGATACATATTGTAGAGACAATTTAATTCTGCGCTTCTCAAGAGAAGGCTCCTCTGCTTCAACAACCACTGAATCTATTGGGGATGTTCGAAAAGCCCCTAAACTAATTCTAATACCACTATTGTGAATTGCATCAAGTGGTTTGAGGTATGACTTCCTTGCAGAAACGTAAACTCTAGAACCGTAATCTAATTTTGATCGAACAAGTGATCTATACAGATGGAGCAAAGTGTTTTGGTCAGCACCCCAATCAGTGCTACCAACGACCTTCAGTAGGTTCAGTGCTCTTTTACATTTAACTTTTAGTTGTTTTATGTGGGAAGTGAAATTCAGTTTGCTGTCAAACAACAAACCTAAGAATTTCACTTCCTTTACAACTTTAATGGTGTTTCCATCCATTTTCAACTCTGGATCAAGATGATGCTTCCAGAGCTTACAGAAATGAACACAGTTAGTTTTAGTCTTTGAAAACTTAAAACCGTTTTCTGTAGCCCATTTTTAGATTCTGTTTAAACACAGCTGAAGTTTGCGCTCTATAGCATTCATTTTCTTGCTGCTATAGCAGATTAAAAAATCATCAACATACAATGAAGAATCTACCATTTTCTCAATTGCATCGATGATACTATTGATCTTTATCGAGAACAGGGTAACAGACAAAATACTACCCCGAGGAACCCCCAACTCCTGCTCGTGAGGATCAGACAACGCTGACCCAACACGAACCTGAAACTGGCGGTCCTTTAAAAAGTTTTCAATAAAAAGGGGCATACGCCCTCTCAACCCCATGTTAAAAAGATCTTTTAAAATCCCATACGTCCACGTTGTATCATATGCCTTCTCTAGATCAAAGAAGATGGCGACCACATGTTCTTTTCTAGCAAAGGCATTTCTTATAAACGTTTCAAGTCTGACCAAATGATCCACAGTACTTCTCTGGTTTCTGAAACCACACTGAACATCCGCAAGCAGATTGTTCGATTCCAGAAACCAGACAAGTCGATCATTGATCATCCTCTCCATGGTTTTGCACAGACAACTTGTTAAGGCAATAGGCCTGTAATTACTAGGGTTGCTGTGATCCTTATCAGGCTTAGGAATGGGAATTACTATTGCTTTGTGCCAAGACGGCGGAAACTGGCCAGTCACCCAAATGTCATTAAAAATAGATAGTAAAAGTTCAAGAGATGATTGCGGCAGATGTTTTAAAATTTGATAATGTATTTCATCGGGTCCAGTGGCGGTATCCTTCGCTCTATGTAAAGAGTTATTTAACTCGTCCATAGAGAAAGGTTCATTGTAATCCTCTAAATTATTGGAGGCAAATTTGAGCTTTTGTTTTTCTTGCTGTTTTTTAATTTTGAGAAATTCAGGATTACAATTTTCAGACGACGAATGTTTCGAAAATGTGGAGTCCAATTTATTTGAAATTTCTTTTTTTGATGTGATTAGTGTGTTGTTATCTTTCAGATGTTGAACCGTTGATTTTGTGTCTTTTCCATTAATTTTCCTTATCATTTTCCAAATTTTATTGATGGGGGTGTTTTGATTAAGTTTAGACACATATGTTTTCGAAGAACTTTTCTTTTTTTGTTTAATCAGTCGTCTTGTTTTTGCCCGATTTATACGAAGTTTGTCTAAGTTACGTGTGGTTGGTGACTTATTAAATTCCCGTTCAGTTTTTTTGCGATCTTTAATAGCCTGTTTGCAATCAGCATCAAACCATGGTTTGGTGAAACGTTTAGGATTTGCCGAGGTTTTAGGAATGACCTTGCTTGCAACGTCAAGCAACTCTGTGGTGAAATGTTCTATTTGGTCAGCACTTTCGCCAAATTTCTCCTGTGATAGGCGTTCAGAACAGAGCGATGAGAAAGTCTCCCAGTCAGCCTTTTTCAAGTTCCACTGGGGTACCCTCTCATCATCCGCCGGAACTACACTCTCCAAAACAATTGGAAAGTGGTCACTCCCGCACAAGTCATCTTCTACCTTCCAAGAAAAATCAAGTACGATAGAAGGGCATGCAATTGAAAGATCAATTGATGTATACGAACCAGATGCGGGGTGCAAATAAGTGTCTGAACCATCATTAAACAAACACAGGTCATATTTAGTAATGAACTCTTCTACAGTTTTACCTTTTACATCTTCTTGACTGCTGGAATTACCCCAAAGAGGGCTATGTGCGTTAAAATCACCCAACAAAATGTATGGAGTTGGGAGCTGTTGGACCAGTAACTCAAGATCATTCAGCTGTAGGGCTTTACTTGGTGAAAGATAAATCGAACAAAGTGTTACTGTTTTGTCTAATGTTAGGCGTACCGCCACAGCCTGTAAATTTGTCTGTAATGGAACAGAACTGTGAATGATGTCGTTCCTAACTAAAACAGATGTTCCTCGAATATGAAGGTCATTATCATCTGCCCAGGCATTATACGAAGTATAATGCTTAAAAGCTGAATGATCTTGAGCCTCGGGTTTCTTTAAAAGAGTTTCCTGCAGGCAAAAAGCTGCAGGTTTATATTTTTGGCTTAGAAGACTCAGTTCATTAAAATTCGCTCTAAAACCTCGGCAATTCCACTGTATAATATTATTTTTGTGTGAATTAGCCATATTTGGTTGGAGAATTAGAGGGTGGACCTATGGGCGAAATAGCCCCAGATGTTTTCTTAGGTGAATTTTTCCTCCGAGATTTATTCTGTGAGGAATTTTTTCTCGGGGATCTATTCTGTGAGGAATTCGAACGTAAGTGATCGAATATTTCGTCGATACACTCACCAACCTCCATGTCCTCAAGGCCTTCAAACCTATTACGAGTAACAGGATTTTGAAGAGCCTTGGGAGTTCTGTCTGATTGTTTTTGTGTTTCTATATTCTTCTGGCTTTTTGCTTGACTCTTCTTCTGATTCTGACTAAGTTTTTGAATGTGTGGTTTCGGTTTTGTTTGGTCTTTTTTTGGTTCTGATCTTGGTTCCTTTACTTTTTTTCCTTCTGGTTTTTGTTTTTCTTGTTCTTTCTGTGGATTCGATATTAATTTATTTTCTATTGTTGTCCGAGCAGTTGATGGTGTTTGGGTGGATTTTGGTTCAGTTTCGTCTGACTGTTCTATTGTAAAAGCTCGTACTAGAGATGGTAATGTGCCTCTAATCCAAGTATACTGGGTTTGGCAACCTACTGCCACTGATTGTACTTTCTGTGATACTTTTGCTGCATATGATGGCGATGACATATTCATGCCAGGCATCGACATTACCATCTCTCTAGCCTCTTTGAAACTTACTTGCTTTTCACATTTTATTTTTTGGATTTGTTTTTCTTTTTGCCAAACAGGGCAGTCCTTTGACGCAGCTACGTGGCTGCCCTGGCAATTACAACATTTAATAGTATTTGTGCAGGGGTCTTGATGTTCCTGACCACACTTAAAGCAAATAGTTTTTCCTCTACAATTGTTCTGACCATGACCAAACTTTTGACATCTGAAGCATCGAAGAGGATTTGGAATATACAAATCCACTCCGATGTTCATATAACCAACTTTAATTGATTTAGGCAGCCGAGAAGAATCAAAAGTCAGAATATACGTATTTGTTTTTACTATTGTACCTTCTCTTTTAAGTTCTATGCGTTTGACGTCGCTGACACCTTGTGGTTGAAGTTCCTTTTTGATTTCTAGTACGTCGATGTCAAATAATTCCCTTGTACGAATTACACCTCTGCTGCTGTTAAGGGTTCTATGTGGGAAGGTATTTACATTGATGTCCGCCAGTTTATCAGTGTTCAGCAAATTAATCGACTGTTGTTCTTTGGAACATTCAACTAATAATGCCCCAGATCTTAGTTTTTTAACTGTCTTAACTGTGCCAGCTATTCCTTTAATGGCTTTTTCCAACAAAAAAGGATTAATGTTGGATGCCTTTTGATTCTCATCAGCCGCATAAATAATAATGAATTTTGGCCAACTTTGTGATTGTGAAATGTCATGATCAGAATCAGAATCAGAGTCCGAAGTCAAGTCTCTACCACGTTTCTGTTTTTTGTATTTGGTATTTTCCATGTTTATTTTATTTATGATTCATCATTCCATGACTCCCACCCTTACTCTGAGCCCAACTTTGGGGGTTATGTTGCGGATATCCAGCAAACAGCACCAAGAGTACATGGAAAGCATACTCCCCCAGCGTTGATGCTAATGCATACCGCTGAGGGATTGACCCGTCGAATGTTTAGGAAGTGCCAGGTCGTGGCGGCCACCCAACCAATCATTTCATTAAAAATCAGTACGACAAAAACTACTTCTGACAACCAACGCAGACAGGGCAACAAAATGGAAGATGTTAAAATATATCAAAATCTTTAAAAGTCAGTTTGGGTAGTGATGATAAAACAAAACTAAAAGAAATGACTAGATTGAATGACCACCCAATGCCCCCTGACGTGACACCCAATATTTTTGGGGTTGGGGGCTCCCGATTGGCCAGACCGGGCCATCCGACCGTCCGTCTACTCCCGAAATTGGGGCCAAAGCAGTGTGTTGGACATTATCTGAAAAAATGGAGCCCAGGGCCAAACAGGGTTTTCGACCTGATCTCCATCTTGGGAGACTGCCCTAACCGGGGCCACGAGTCCTCAACTGCCAGGATTCCTTCTTCCGGGGCCTTCGGAACGCACCTCATGGGAGAACAAGGTGCCTGCCAGATGGTATTAGCAGGGTTGATCATTTTGGTCCAGGGGCTGCGTATTTGTGTATTTCGCAGCGAACCAGCTCAATTGAGCAAACCTGCCAATTAGAAATTAGCAAACCTGCCCAATTGAGCAGGCCGTCCTCTATCCGCCACCTGAGGACCTGCCTAGTAGGGGATGATCAAACTCCCCTAGGACTGGATCTGAAGAAGAAGATTTTTAAAGAAAATTCATCATTTTGAACTAAGTTATAATTTGGGCTACCACAGTGAGCCCAAATATGAACCCAGGGACTTGGCTTGAACAAACTTGAATCTCACTCCCCTAAGCATGCTGCATACCCAATATCAAAAGATTCTGCCTGCTGGATCTTGAGAAGAAGATTTTTAAAGACATTTGCCTGAAATGCACTAAGTTCAAATTGGGCTCCTATACTGAGCCCAAATATGAACCCAGGGGTCCAATTTGAACAAACTTGAATCAGATCCACCCCACAATGTTGCATACCAAATATCAAAAGATTCTGCCCGCTGGATCTGGAGAAGAAGATTTTTTAAGAAATTTGCCTGAAATGCACTAAGTTCGAATTCGAGCTTTTATAGTGAGCCCAAATGTGAATCCAGGGGGCCGATTTGAACAAACTTGAATCAGATTCACCCCACAATGTTGCATACCAAATATCAAAAGATTCTGCCTGCTGGATCTGGAGAAGAAGATTTTTTAAGAAATTTGCCTGAAATGCACTAAGTTCGAATTTAGGCTTCCATAGTGAGCCAAAATATGAATCCAGGGGGCCGATTTGAACAAACTTGAATCAGACCCATACCAAGATGCTGCATACCAAGTATCAAAAGATTCTGCCCACTGGTTCTGGAGAAGATTCTTTAAAAAATTTTCTATAATTCATACGGTGCTATCAGAGTTATGCCCCCTATGGTGCCCCAAGTGGGCATGTCCATTTCATTTGAACAAACTTGAATTGACATATGGTAATGAACATCCATACCAAGTTTCAAGCAAATCGACCTAGCGGTTTCAGAGGAGAAGACGTTTGAAAAATGTTCACGACGACGGACGGCAAGTGATAAGTTTAGCTCCCTTCGGTGAGCTAAAAATTAGTCACTCAAAATCTCAAGTTACTTCAGTGGCAAACAAAATTACTGTTTGCACAATTTGATTAGGCCAGTCTCTTATCAAATATTTATTTCAACCCGTCTGAATATTTCCACTCATTCCATTTGTCAAATCCTGCACGATACTCCGCAAATAAGCAAAACAAAGACTATTTACCTCCTAATGTAAAACTAGAGTCCTGCATGTTTCTATATCCACCACTAGTTGGAGGTCTAGCATGGAACATCTCATTAGATTTATCTGGGGTTATAGGGTTTTCCACTTTCTTCAAGGTTGGCAAAGCTGATGCTTTCACATCTATTACTGGGCCTTCATATGGATCCCTGTCAACCTTTTTTGGTTCACAAACCTGAAAGAAATTTCAGAAAAAGCAACTTGATTAATTGAAAAAATGTCAACAGATGGCTTTCCTTTTCCAATTTTGATTTTTGTAAATTACTCATGGGTTGCATTTATTTGTTTTGATGGGCAGGTAGGCCCTAAACTATATTGTATGCTTTGGGAAGTACAACCAATCTATGGGCAAAACACATCAATTCTTCAACAAATGTTTGTAAACACCACTAATTTGGGCACAATTACCACTATCCTGGTACGGAATTTATCATCACCAAATTGGATAAATTTAACCTGCTACCCAATGCACAGGATATTAAAATCAAATCTTTTAATTTTACCAAAAAATTCAACAAATCAATATCAATCAGCTTGTTCCGATGAGCAATAACATGATATGGTTTTGTTGTAATTTGTTGAAATATTTTTTTTTGGACGGCTTAATTTGTAAATTATGCAGGCAGATGCATGCAGCAAGTTTGAGAAAAGGGCAAGGAAGAACTGTCAAAATATGATTCACTTTATTCATACATAAAACATCAAAAATCTGCAGAATGATAAGTGTTTTCTTATAGAAGCAAAGT
The DNA here is from genome assembly GCA_031216915.1 of Pictodentalium vernedei. Taxonomy (NCBI): domain Eukaryota; kingdom Metazoa; phylum Mollusca; class Scaphopoda; order Dentaliida; family Dentaliidae; genus Pictodentalium; species Pictodentalium vernedei. The sequence continues at coordinate 244,784,791 of CM062289.1, forward strand.
TTATGTCATTATATTACAAAATATTACGGCCGAGTTTATAAAAAAAAAAATTTAAAAATACTAGGTTTCTTGTATGTAAACATTTTTTTTTCTTTCCCCACATTGTAAAGCCTGTGAGCACTTTAAGTGGATTCATGGCTCTAAACTGTATTTATTATTATTATTATTACACAGATATTGTTCCCCCATGATGCTCTATCACAACACCAAATATCATTCAAATCGGAGTAGCAGTTGCTGAGATACAAGAGAAAATGTTGGTATGCACAGCAAGGACAGACAGACGGATGGACAGACATAGGTCTCCACTAGATACCTCTTTTGACTTTTCAAGTTGAGGCACAATAATATCATATATTTATAGATATTTTTGGTCAGAGTATATCCAATATAGCCATTTAATCAATTATATCTTTCTTGACAGAACTCTGTTAAAAAGATGGGATGGAATAAATGTTCAGGTCATCACTTAAAGACAGATAAATAACCTTATTTCTGTTAATTGTATACTCCTATTAATTGAATATTTTCAATGGCAAAGTAGCTATTCAATTAACAGGATTTCAAAGTACCACAAGTTTCTGATGAGTGGTTAAATGATGAAAATGTGCTGTAATATCGATCAAAACTCTTAAATAATGTACATCACTTTTAGCAAAATATTCTTTTGTCTCTCTTGTTATGATAGATATTGTAACATATTTATGAAACACTTCACGATATCACTTAAGGTAGCAAATAATAAAATCTATGACATACTACTTCTCTCTTCTTTATTCTGGAATACACATATTCTGAGTTACAGGGTGTTGGAATGAACCGCCCAAGTCCTTGTGTAACTTTCAACTGTAACCATAAATGGAGATAAAAATGAATTAGTGTGATGTTGAATAATATGATGAACTCAATACATAAAACTAATGCATAAACAATTGTATAACAAAAAACCATTAATGCCAAAAAAACTTGAAAATCTGTTTCTCACACCCTCCTGGATGGTCCTTTTGGCTGCCGCCTGCTCTCTTAATCAATGGAAACTTGAAAAAAATAATGAAAAGGATAATGGTAAACATTTATGAAAGGATTATGAAATAAGACAAGAATTATGATAATTGAGAACATGTTAATTTATGTTCCCTATATGCTATGTTTTCAATAAGAATAATTTGAGTGTAGACTGTACTGAAGAATTAAGACCTGGGTTGATTTGTTCCTAACATTCTACCAAAGTTACCAAGTAACAGTAAAATCATTCCAAACAAGTCATCCTACCAAGTTACAATGAAATCCCTTCATATATATTAACTCATAGAGTTTGTTAAAGGAAGATCTAGGTCATGACCAAAATAGGAGAGTCTCATCTAAATAACATACCAAGTTATCCAACCAAGTTACAGTGAAATCCCTTCATAAATACAACCTCTAGACAGGGCTTCGGGCCGTGCAGCCATCAGGGTTGACAGGTCCCGAACAAAAGTGAACGTTCCTATCGAGACACTATACAGAGTCATCTTACCAAGTTACACTGACATCTCTTCATAAATACGACCTGTAGACTGTGCTAAAGGTTTTTGGGTTTCGGGCTCTCACAGCCATCATGGTTGACCAAGCGCAACAAAAGGGGACGTTCTCATCTAGACCTTATATGAAGTCATCCTACCAAGTTACAATGAAGTCCCTTCATAAATACGATGATCTGTAGACTCCAGTAAAGGTTTTCAGGTTCTCGCAGCTGTCATGGTTGACAGATCGCGGCCAAATGGGGATGTTCTCATCTCCACATTATACAGAGTCATCCTACCAAGTTAGAATGACATTCCTTCATAAATACAATGTATAGACTGTGCTAAAAGTTTTTGGGTTTCGGGCTCTCGCAGCCATCACGGTTGACCAATCACGTCCCAAAAAGGGACGTTCTCATCTAGACATGACCTCGAACTTGCTTATGAAATTTCGTGATGATCGGACAAGAACTGTGCCCAAGAAAATGTGAACAGACTGACAGATTGAGAGACTTCTGCATGTGTTATGGCAATAGCTTATCTTGACTTTGGCAAGCTAAACAGAAAATTACATAGTTTATGTCCGATATTTTACCAAAATTAATAAAATTGATAAATTTGTCCCTGGAGTGCAACAAGGCTTTGCAATGCTTTAGGACAAAGACAAGGGATGAAAATATACCACTACCCATGCTATTTTATAGATTATTAAGGCCTAAAACATCAAACAAACCAAGAACATGAACTTTTGAAGGCAAAGAAATAACTACAAAAATAAACTAGAGGTGTGACTGTCCCAGATGGGATTTTGATACCCCCCACTAAGATGAAAAGGGGCATAACTTTGGCTAAAAAGTTCAATCGACACTATAATTGCAGGCACACAGGTTCTCATGGTTGTGAACATCCATACCAACTTTCAAAGAAATTGCTTCATAAACAACAGAGAAAAGCCCGGGACAAAAAAATTATGTCCACGATGTACTAAGATGGAAAGGGGCATAACTCTGACAAAAAAAAAGTCCGATCAAAACTATAATTGCAAGTGTACAGGTTCCTATGGTAGTGAATATCCATACCAACTTTCAAAAAAATTGATTAATAAACAACCAAGAAAAGCTTGGGACAAAAAAATTATATCCACGATATACTAAGATAGAAAGGGGCATAACTCTGGCAAAAATATAATCGAAAGTATAATCACAGGTTCACAGGTTCTCATGGTAGTGAACATCCATACCGACTTTCAAAGAAATTGGTTCATAAACAACGAGAAAAGCTCCAGACAAAATTATGTCCACAGACAGATGGATGGACAAGCAGATACCAGTATACCCCACAACTTTGTTGCGGGGAATATAAAGATAAAATTAAAAAAATGCCCATCCACATGTAATTTTATGAAAAATGGCCTGAGAAACAGAAGATCTTTGTGTGGCCTAATGTAAGTTAGGATTCTGCTGGCTGCAGGTGGTAGGAGTGTGGTAAAGGAGGTATGAATAGGGTCATCAGTATTCATTTAATGGAATCTAGTCTGTGCAGAGCTCGAGAGTGAGTTGCAAGACAAAAAACTGTGTGATACAATATGATTATAGCCTCTTTACTGTGTATATGCTTGTGGGAAAAAAAGGAGAGAAAAATCTAGAGAAAAATGATTTTGGTTTGAGTCAATTCACCCAGTGGATTTGTCTCTTTATCAGGTATAACCATGGTCTTGGCACTAAAACAGTGGAGTAGGGTCAAGAAACATACATGATAGATCGACTCCTTCTTAGGTTTTGGGAAGTTGGAAGGAACATAATGGGATAAAATCAAGTCTTGGCTGCTCTACAGCTATCACAACAATTGTAAAGGAAAGTATACAGAATTAACTGAGGTGTCTGAAACAATGAATTTGTAAATAACATGCATGATAAGTTTCTGCTGACAGGAATTATTTTTTGTGCAAAGATTCAACAGACGACTCAGAAGAGATTTAATCCTTAACTGGTAGAGAGCTAAATTATTTTTCCCATCAACATTTGTTCCCATATCTTTGCCTTGTTACAATATATAGGAGAGTGCCTGTGGGCAGACTAAATAATATCACTTCAAAGATAATACGAAACACAGCCCACTGAATTTGAAGCCTTTAAGTTGCAGGACCTGCAATGCAGAATCAAGCCCAACAAGCAAATTCAGAGAATTCATGTCTCCAGCTGGGCAGCAGTTTCAAGGGGAATTAATGCATCCAGTGGAATATAGTTGAGTTGCAAGTGGAAGTTATTAAGAAGAGACAGAACAGACAGTGCTTCAGACAGTGGTTATCAGATTTATTTTCACGGAGGTCACTGTCAAAGCAAGTGAAGTGATGTGGAGTATAACTGTGAGAATCACTAAAAATTAAGACTGTATGAGAAGACATATTACATTAAACTGATGTGAAAAGTAATCCATATATGAAATTTCATTGAAATATGTTGACTCTAAGGAAAGTTAGAGCCTGGAAACCATCAGCCCATCAAATTTCAGCAACCTAATTAAATATGCGCGGAAAATGCCTATATTCGAACTTGGACCCACAACTGATGAAAGTTGACTGACTGTACGGAAAGTTAGAGTCTGGAAAGGAAAAACACGGAAGGTGTGCACTTACTGTGTATTAGTAGTAGCACTGAATAAATCTCAAAATTTCCCTAATTTGCATAATTTTTGCACGAGAACAAAACCTGTATTATATGTGATGTATTGCATGTTACTAAACACTCATCAAACATTTATTCAAATCTGAACTTTCATAAAGAAGTTCTGTACAAAAACTGATTGCATCCAATTTTGGAACAAAATGGCTGCTGGTGGCCATCTTGAATTTTGGACCAAACCCCAAAACACATACCCAAGAAGTTTTCGTGAAGATCGGTTAAAAAATACGGCTTTTAGTCTGAGGTGCGTTGACACACGGGGCAGACAGACAGGCAGATGGACAGATTTTCGGTACAAAATTTCCTACAATCGAACTTGACCTAGATATTGATAAAAGTAATCCATATATGAAACTTCATCGAAATCGGTTGATTTTAAGGAGAGTCTGGAAACTGTCGGCCAATCAAATTTCAGCAACCTAATTGAATATGCGTGGAAAATGCCCATATTCGAACTTAGATCCACAATTTATGAAAGTGATCTACTACCCAAATTTCATCGAAATCCGGTCACTGTAAGGAAAGTTAGAGTCTGGAAACGAAAAACACGGAAGGACACCCCGAATTTAATATCTCCCGTTTTTTTCAAAAAGCGGGAGACAACTATAGGCTTCCAGCACTCTACCAGTTAAAATTTTGGCCTGAATATTCTTCCATGAATTTGACCACCAATAGATAAGATAAATTCAATGCTTTAGCAACATTTTCAAGTCAAATTTATAGGATACCTGTATTGGAAGCCATGGCTTAATTAAAACCCATAATCAGGGAAATTTTCCTCATTAAGGTATACTAAGGCACCCATTTTGAAACCAGTGTCATAGACACATTTAATATCCCCCATCCATAACAAAATTTTTTTTAAATTTTGAAAATGTTTTGGGAATATTTCTAAGCCTTTTCTTGGAAGGATTTTGAATAATGAAATAAAAATTATTGAAATTCTGAATAAAACATATTTTTAAAATGAATTTTCAATAACTAAACCGTTTTTGGCGTAAAAATGGCCGAAATTTGTTTTCACAATCTCAAATTTGTCGAAAAATGTGATTGGCTTGTTGGAAAATGTTGCTCCCACCCTCCAGCAAAAAACTAATATCCACCTCCCTGTCTGAAAAGTTGAGTCAAAGTTCAAAACTGTTGCTTAAATGGCAGAATGCTGGAAGCCCAAATTTGGACTTTATTTTGAATGACAGTAATGTAACTTACAGTGTTCAAATTCTGTGGATGTATTTCACATTATCTTTTAAGTGACATTAGCCATTACAGATTTGTCTTGTTACAATTTATGGGAGAGTGCCTAGCCCATAATTTGTAACAAGACAAATACATGTGGCTAAATTTTGACAACCCAAAATAATTTAGCACTCTACCAGTTAAGTTTGCAATCAAATCCTGTCATTATATTCATAGTATTTATCTTCTTTGTAAAATACATTCTTGATGTGTAGTGTCTGTATTAAAAACTGCTAAAAAATAAATCTATCTTACAAGAACATATTTCTCCCAATACAAATAAAAACGTCCGGACAAAATACAAATCTGTATTGAGGGTAGCAATCGCACATGCAATCATTCGATTCAGAAAGAGAATGTTTTATCATTTTTTTACCTGCACTCGTAGAAAACAGATCACAAATGTCGAGGGCAAATTTTGATAACAGTAATTAAATGATAAATAAATCACCAACTCAACAAAATAAATTAGACTAGATTATTTTTTTTTGCCATGCTGATTATTTTACAGAGACCTACCATGCTTTAAAGCTGAACAGTTGAAAAAAGAAACACAGCTGAAACACTTACTACAATCTGTGCTGGTTACATTATTTATTTATTGATATTTAAAGTCACATACTTATGCACAATGGCTAATCATGCCAGTTTTACAGGTGGAGGAAGCTGGAGTACCCAGAGAGAACCACCGAGCAATGACGAACAGCTGCCATCTCCCCAACATTGTAACTCCGCACTGCAGCAGACAGGTTTAGATTGGTTGAAGACATACCCACCATTGACATGCAGTATGCCTTAGTACACAGCGTCATCGTGCCCCCATGTGGACAATGGGGGTTAAGTTCCTTGCCCAAGGACAGAGCGTGGGAGTCTGAATCGATCGCTGAGATGGTCACCCATCCGAGGACTAACTGGGCTCGACGTTGCTTAACTTCAGTGATCTGACAAGAACCGGTTATCACAATGCCACCATGCCCCTGGTGGTTACAGTACAAGTGGAACAATGAACAGGGAATAAGTCATGCAGAACTAAAGAATTTAAAACCAAAAACTCAATTCATAGACTCTGAATGATTGTCAAAATATATGTCAAGAAGTCAAGAAAGAGAGGAATATTGTTAGTTAAATTGGTTGTAATCGGTGTATTGAAGCCTCGATCTTGCCTTTGAGTCATATATCGACTCATCCTAATGAACAGAATGGGTCTGGACTTTAAAAAAAAAAACACCTCAGAAAACCTTGGATACTCAAGAATTATTTTTGTAAGTGTCATCTTCAGTCATGTAAGGCAAAAGAGTTAAATTGAGAAAATTTACAAATACTAACCTCTCCTTCATCAACAACAATATTGCCATTAGTTAATACATAGAGAGGAACTCCATGACATGTCATTCCTTCAAATATGTTAAAGTCACAAGCTTGATGGTGAGTTTTAGCTGAGATTGTTCTTGTCTGTGTTGCATCCCAAATAACAAGATCAGCATCAGATCCAACTGCTATGCGACCCTGGAATACATTTTCAATAAAATATTAAAAAGCAAAACATAAACCAAGGCAAGCTTTTTTTTTTTTTTCCAGACAAATGCTGTAACCATAAATACAACTTCTGAACTTAGATAAGATTGGGAGATATTAGTATTACAGACATAAATAAGAGACCACATTTGTCTATTTTATTGTTAAACATTAACAACCCTTCAGTGTTGCAAATGTTCTCTCCTACAAAACCATGGATAGTATAGAGTGCCAAAAAAACTACGCGTCAATAACAATCTGTATTGATTTTCCAAAAGTGCATTCAATAATCCCAGTGCCATTTTGAACAAATGAAAACACATTTAGACTAACTCAGTTAATTTCTCCTCACAAACTCATTCAACATGGGGAATATAAAATTTATTCAGTTTTCTACGTCTAATCAATAAAAATGATCCCCATAGACAAACGAGGATGCAAGGGGCCTTAATTGCTCACCTGACAAAGCAGTTCAAAGAAGTATTTTTTGGATCACATTCAGTTAGTCATGGTTCATCAACACTACAGAGGTATGAAGTCATGAAATTACTCATAACTCTAGTGTCCCTGTCAGATGTTTATTATCATAGATCTTCCTGACTGCTTCCAATTCTATCAGCTGTAGACAAGCACTGCAAAACTTTCAAGGGTTGTTATGTCACTAGTCACTGCAACCCCCCCCCCCCCCCCCCCCCCCCCCCCCCACCACCACCAATGGAGAGCCAAAATATTAACCCAGGGACCAGATTTGAACAAACTTTAGCCCAAATATAAACCCAAGGACTAGATTTGTAGATTTGATAAAACTTAAATCTGACTTCCCTAGAGATGTCATACCAAATATGAAAGGATTCTGACCAGTGAGTCTAAAGAAGATTTTTAAAGAAATTTCCTTACATTGCACTGAAGACCGGTGGATCTGAAGAAGAATTTTAAAGAAATTTTCTCATACTGCACTAAGTTAAAATTTTGGCTCCCATATAGAGCACATATATTAACAGAGGGACTCAATTTGAACAAACTTGAAACCGCACCCCACCCTAGTAATGTTATATACCAAATATGAAAGGATTCTGACTGGTGGATCTGAAGAGGAAACTATTTAAAGAAATTTCCTAACACGGCACTAAGTTAAAATTCAGACTGCAAAAGGGAGCCCAAATACGCACCCAGGGACTCGATTTGAACAAACCTTAATCTGACCCTCCAAGAGATGTTGTAGACAAAATATGAAAGAATTCTGACTGGTGGATCCTAAGAAGAAAATTTTTAAAGAAGTTAAAATCTATATATAGAGCCCAAATATTAACCGAAGGATTTGATTTGAACTTGAATATGACCCCACTAGAGAAGTTGCACACCAAATATCTAAGATTCTAATTGATGGTTTTGGAGAAGATTTTTTTTCTTCAAATATATGGGTACTATCCAAGTTATGCCCCTTGTGGTGTTGCTTGTGGGCGTGGCAACTTCATTTGAATAAACTTGAATTGACATAAGGAACATGCACACCAGATTTGGATGGATGGACGGACGGACAGAAAGTGATTAGTAAAGCTCAACCTGAATAGAAAACCTGAAGCAAGAGATTTTTTTATTGGCCCCCCCATCCCCCACCTCCCCAAGTGAGGAAAGGGGATGTAACTCTGAAAACAAACATACAAGAGCAACCACCCTACTGTAAAATATATTCATTCATGCTATTGTAAATTTGAGTGAAACTTCCATTTCAATATTAAATAGGGACACTGCAGGAATACAAAACAGCTTGGACAGACTCATTTTTAACTAGAAACTGTTTTAGCACTCTAAAACATATGTCTCCCCTTCCTTTCTATTTAATGCACTGCAAATTATATATACATGAATAATATTGACAATCATACCAAATATCTAAGGTCTAGGCCAAAAGACAAAAAAGTTCTGGTCCGGACGAAGTTTCCCTTAAAAAAGCACATAAATCTGACCTTCAGGTCAAAGGTCAAGGTCACATGAAGGTCACTATGGTACGCGACACACCGGCTCATGGTGATACACCCACATGCCAAATATCTAAGGTCTAGGTCAAAAGATAATAAACAGCTGCGCCATGAGTGCATGATACGCCCGTTATTAATTACAAGAGGGAAGCACACAATATGAGTATACATGTGTACTTGTCAGGTTTTTTTTTTATATTTTTGTACAATAATCATAACCAACAACATACTGTGTTCAATAATTTGGAAATAAAATATATCTTATGTCTATAGAGATCATAACTTCAAGAAAAAAATCAACGATTTTCTAAGTAATAAAGTCCCATAACTCTGGAATGACTAATCGAACGGCGACACCAACCAAAAGGGAGCTTCCTTCTATCAACATAAACCACCTACCAAAAAATCTTGAAAATCTCTCGAAGCGTTCTCGAGTTATCGTACGACGTGTAAAAAATCAACAATTTTCTAAGTAATCAAGTCCCATAACTCTGGAATGACTAATCGAACGGCAACACTAAACGAAAGGGAGCTTCTCTCCATTGATATACACCACCTACCCAAAAATCACGAAAATCTCTCAAAGCATTCTCGAGTTATCGTACGATGTGTAAAAAATCAACAATTTTCTAAGTATTAAAGTCCCATAACTCTGGAATGACTAATCGAATGGTGACACTAAACAAAAGGGAGCTTCCCTCCATCGATATACACCACCTACCCAAAAATCACGAAAATCTCTCAAAGCATTCTTGAGGTATCGTACGACATGTGACCGGACGGACAGATGGACAGCGGTATAACATAATACGACCCGTTTTTTTAAAAAGGGCGTATAAAAAAGTGATGCCCCGGACAAAGCTTCCCTTAAAAAGCACATAAATCTGACCTTCAGGTCAAAGGTCAAGGTCACATGAAGGTCACTATGGTACGCGACACACTGGCTCATGGTGATACATCCACATGCCAAATATCTAAGGTCCAGGTCAAAAGACAAAAAAGTTATGCCCCACACAAAGTTTGTATGAGAAGAAGAAGAAGAAGAAGAAGAAGAAGAAGAAGAAGAAGAGAAGAATAAAATTTCAGAGTTGATGCTTTTGCATTTCTTTTTTTGAACCGGTGAGATTTAAGAGTTGTGGGGAGGGAAGCAGAGAGAATTTTTACCCAATCATGACCAAGTAGTTATCCGGTTAAAATTCTGTTTGTTTTTGTTATCACAACCCTAAAACATCGATTTCCTTCCATATGTATGGCCACCTTTGCTAATATGGTCATCATATTTTGCTTTAATAAATCTATCTCATACTCAAATAAATAAGATGAGCGAATGAAGGCTGAACATATTAAAATTAAGGAAACCTGAAAAAAGATTACTGGAACTTTTTCAGGCTTTTAGATTTGTCAAATCAGACTTTTGATTATGAGACACACAACTGCGCTTGCAAACCGAAGTGTTCCTAGATACGAAAAGCAGCATAAAAAAAGTAAATTTTACTTTAATGTGGCATAACGAAACATTGGCCGGTGCTCCAGTGAATTAGACACACTCCCTAATTTTCAGTAAAATTGCCCCCTCTTTCATAAATCTATTATATAAATCACAGTGACATTCAACCAATGATCGCTTCATTGGTATACCAGTGCATCAAACTTAGGGATGAATACACTTTGACACATATACTCTCATCTTATCATGTTAAGGTACCTTGAATAAACTTACTCATAAAATCATTATCTGGAGTTTTGTTTCATTTATTCTATCCATCAAACAGACAAGAAAATAAAGCAATGCAAAGCTTTGCATATGCCCCACCTGCAATATCAGTAGCACATGCCCCTCACTGGAGTGTTGGTATGCCTAAAGATGGCATAGATGCCTGCCATTTTGAATAAACAAAAGCACACACACACGACTAACTCGGTTAAACTTCCCTTGCATACCCATAGAACATGTGCAATATAAAAATTATTCATTATTTTCTGATTACATACAACAAAATTATTCTCATGGATAAAAAACAATAATGCTAGAAGTTCATAGAGACAGCTTTTCTAAGTCTGACAAGAGAGGTAACTGTGGTATGAATGGACGAAACCCACAATATGCATCCAACCATATTGGTCTATCACAATACCAAAGTACATTAAAATCCGACATGTTACAACTAATGTTTGAGTTGCAATGCAAAACTTTTCTATGGGAGTTTAACAAGGGTCATAACTCTGTTATGTGTGCATGGACAAAATGCACAATAAGTGAATGTCCTTCTCTCATGCAGGTCTCTAATCATAACTAGGGACTGACAACAGATGCTTGAGTAAGAATCCAAAATGTTTGTATGGAAGTACAGAATTATGGATGGATGGACAGGCAGATGGATAGAGTCCTCAACAATATACCTCAGAAACCTCCTACAGAGGCCAGGGGCATTATCAAACCTGGAGCTAAAGTGATCAACCTTTCCATCAAAATTGTCACTGTAAACACTGAACGTCTGTATGAATATTAACGAGCTGTTCATGAAGCTTCTGGTACCATTTTCCAATGAAAGTGTCAATGACACTGTAGCTCAACTTGTCAAGACATGTACATCTATAGTATGTAACACAGAAATGACAAACATCTAGGTAATGACCTGATAACAAAGGTACATATAAAGTATTGTAACGGTCTGTACATAAATACTGGCTGTACCCTGTAACAAATGTATAGGTAAAGTATTGTAAAGGTGGGTGACAGTCAGATGTTAAACTAGAAAAGAAATCTTTGAGTCCCAGAGTGGGTCTGACTGAACCCCAAAATATTTGTTCTCATAGCACTGTGATAACAAAGGCACCCCAAAATACACTCATTCCTGTCCCAAGGTGAAAACAAAGGTACACAAGAAGTTTCGTGAAGATCAGTTCATAAATACGATCTGTATAGAACTTGTGACAAAAAACTGATTGGACCTAATTTCGGTACAAAATGGCCACTGGCAGCCATCTTGAATTTTGGACCGCACTCAGAAACACTCGTTCTCGTCTCAAGGTGATAACAAAGGTACCCAAGAAGTTTCCTGAAGATTGGTTGATAAATACAGCCTCTGGCCCCGAGCCGTATTGACATGTGCACCTACAGCGTATAAGTAGCACTAAATAAATCAAAATTCATCTAATTTGCATAATTTCTGCACGAGAAAAAAACCTGTACTATATGTGATGTATTCCATGTTACTAAACATTCATACAAAAATTTATTCAAATCAGAACTTTCATACAGACATTCTGTACAAAAGACTGATTGCACTAATTTTGGTACAAACTGGCTGCTGGTGGCCATCTTGAATTTCGGACCACACCCCAAAACACTCGTTCTCATCCCACGGTGATAACAAAGGTACCCAAGAAGTTTCGTAAAGATCGTTTCATAAAAATGGCCTCTAGCCTGAGCCGTATAGAAGTTGTGTACAAAAAACTGATTAGACCTAATTTCGGTACAAAATGGCCACTGGCAGCCATCTTGAATTTCAGACCGCACTCAGAAACACTTGTTCTCGTCCCAAGGTGATAACAGAGGTACCCAAGAAGTTTCGTGAAGATCGGTTGATAAATACAGCCTCTACTCGAGCCGTATTAACATGTGTACTTACTGTGTGTAAGTAGCACTGAAAAAATCAAAGTTCATCTAATTTGCATAATTTCTGCACGAGAAAAAAGCCCGTATTATATGTGATGTATCCCATGGTACTAAACATTCGTACAAAAAATTAATCAAATCAGAGCTTTCATGTGGAAGTTCTGTGCAAAAATCTGATTGCCCTTAATTTTGAACTAAATGGCTGCCAGCGGCCATCTTGAATTTCGGACCGGACCCAAAAACACTCGTTCTCATCCCACGGTGATAACAAAGGTACCCAAGAGGTTTCGTAAAGATCGGTTCATAAATGCGGCCTCTAGCCCGAGCCGTATTGGCAATTGCACTGACAGTGTTGAAAGTAACACTAAATAAATCAAAGTTAGTCTAATTTGCATAATTTAAGCACAAGAAAAAACCCCGTATGATATGTGATGTATCTCATGGTACTAAACATTCATAAAAAAATGATTCAAATCAGAGCTTTCATATGGAAGTTCTGTACAAAAACAGATTTCTGCATCGTCGGTACAAAATGGTGGCTGGCAGCCATCTTGAATTTCGGACCGCACCCAAAAACACTCGTTCTTGTCCCACAGTCATAACAAAGGTACCCAAGAAGTTTCGTAAAGATCGGTTCATAAATACGGCCTCTAGCCCAAGCCGTATCCAATTGTTGACGTACGGACAGACGGATGACGGGCCATGACAAAAGCTCAAATTTGGCTTCGCTAAAGTTGAGCTAAAAATGACAAATGATCTCAAACTGAACTTTTGTTTTCATCACTTCAAATATTTTTTATTATTCAGATATCAGATCAATTAATAATGAATTCACATAAACCTAATATTTATATCTTAACCCTCTAAGAGCTGTTTTATTCACACATCCCATCAAGTTTTGCTGGAACAGTTTCATCACAGTACAGGCCTGGTGGTGTATGTGGCAGTGCGTACACTCAGAAGATAAACAGAAACAAACAGAAGCGTGTACAACAATCACCCATTCAGACATCAGTAATGGCAGCATATGCGAGTATTAAAAACCAATGAAAAAATACCATACAGCATATCTATAAAAAAAACCAAGAGGCCCCAGGGGGCCTGAGGGTGCTCACCTGACATGGTAGTCTAAATATCAAACCAAGGACTTGACTTGAATAAGCTGCACACGCCCCTCCTAAGAAAAGCATATACCAACTAGATGAAGCGATTGTGCCCACATAATACACAGGATTTTCCTTCTATTTTCAGTTCCTGCACTTTTACGTCCCAAAATTGAGATAAACGCACAAAAAACAGATTTCTTTTTATTTTTGTTTGGAAATTTTCGAAGTCCCAAAAAATTTTGACTAAAATTTTGTTTTCTTCTTCTTAAAATTGACCAAAATGCATAAAAAACCAAAACGCTAATTTCTGGATTTTGGTCCAAAATTTTCCAAGTCCCACCCAGACCCCAACTTTTCAGTGTAAAAAAAAATTTTTTTGTCTTAAAATTGTCTGAAACGCATAAAAAAAACCCCCAAACTCAGACCAAGACACCAAATTTTCAGCCTAAATATCCACCCAGGGATTTGGCTTGAACAAACTTGAATCTCACCCCCCTAAGCATGCTGCATACCAAATATCAAAAGATTCTTATTGGTAGATCTGAAGAAGATTTTTAAAGAATATTCCTCATACTGCACTAATTTAAACATTTGGGCTCCCATAGAGAATCCAAATGTGGACCCAGGGAATTGATTTCAATAAACATGTGAAACAATCTTCCAAAGATGTTATATGTAAAATATGAAAGCTAAGCTTTTGGAGCAGTGGTTTGGAAGCAAATGATTCTATAATTTTTTCCCATTGCCCACAAGTGTTAAAAAATGCTGACTCAGCATTTTTCAAAGTTCCGAAAAATTACCTTATGACAAAACCGATGGCAATTTTTTTTTACCATTCCTTTCTGTTGGTCCCAAGGAAGCCTCACACCAAATGAAAATTCTCAGTGCCGTGCAGTTTTGGAGATATGGACGTTTTCTATTTTTGGCTCCTGAGGTTCCCACGGGGCTGCAGGAAATTTTTTTTTGCATAAATCAAGTACTTATAACCCAATAATTCCTCATATTAAATTTGGTTCAAATTGGCCTCTCGGTTCAGAAAACAGAAATTCTGGGTGATGCAAAAATTCTTGCCCCTCCCAGAACAAAGGCAAATATTGCCCGTCAAACTTCTCTTGAACAAACATGAGCCTACACCTCAAATGGAAACTGCATACCAAATATCAAGTCTCTGCTATGGCTGGTTCATGAGAAGAAGATTTTAAAATGGGGTTTATTCTTACTACATACCCATACATACATGTGCAGATGAAAGTTGAATCAAATCCTGGTAGGTGCACAAAAACAAAATGGTATGATTGGATTTGAAACCATGTGCACATTTTATTGTGCATCTGCATTTTTCAAAATTGAAAGTCTGCCAAACATGGGGCCATCGCAGACTTGCAAAGTCAGTTGCTATTCAGCTCTACTGAAGAAAGTTTTGTTATATTGAACGAGGAAAATACTATATGGGGCTTCTTATAGCTTTATTGGCACCACAAAGTACCTCTTAATCAATAGGCCTAACTCCAGCTCTGATCATTTTTTACAGCAACATAATAGGTGCCCCAACATAGTCTATGAGTAAACAGAAAGTCCTATTACAAAAATCTGGGCAGTTATTTCTCAGTGCGCTGTCAAACAAGACTAAATTGGTTAAATTCAAAGTTTCATTATGGGAAAATGTTTTGATAAAATGCTTTTGAAATGGTCAGAAAGTGATTTTATTCCAAGAATTTTCAAGAACTTTTCTAGGATGTATGGGAATGGACATTCAATAATTTCAATGCTATGTGGGGCATCTTGAACAGAAGGATTGTAGGCATAGAAATATATCAAATAATACAAACCTTCTGTGGATATATATTAAACATTTTGGCAGCATTGGTACTTGTCACAGCCACAAACCTACAGGGATCCATTTTGCCATTGTACTGAAAAAAAAAACAATATTCCTTTGAATATAAAGGTGAAGAAAAAATGTATTTGCTTCTCCAATCTTTTTAATCTTATCTTATCTTCACATGAGATTTTAAATACAAAATATTGTTCAAGTAAAACTGAATCAAGAAATACAACCAAAAAGAGAATCTTCAATACTGAATGTTCTCACATTTCTTTCTTCAGAGATAAGATTATACAGTGTTGCGGGAAGGAAAGGGAATAGATAATTCTGACTGGGTCACAAACCTGGTCAAAATTCTCTGTTCATGTTTTTTATCACAGAATTGTACTTTAAGCAAATATTTTGTTGAAATTGTTGGACAATTGTAGAGATCTATCATTTTCATGAAAGTGTTGTATTATTTTAATAATTAAATTCATATTCTGAGCCACAGAAATGCCAATTTCATGGTACTATTTACTTGTGAGAAAGGTTCCTAGCAGTTCTTTTAAAAAGGTGGTGAATAAACTGGCCACTTGGTAATCAGCTGAAACTTGTTTTTAACCCTTTACCTGACATGAAAAGCAGACAACACTTGCAAAAGAAATTCTTGAATAACTAATTTTTTTAATTTTTTGTCTCGAAAACATAGGTTATGACCCCTCTTTGGAACGAGCTTGTTCCAAAGAGGGGTCATAACCTATATTTTTTAGACAAAAATGAAAAAAATAATGGAAATTGGCGATTTTTATGAATAGTGCTGGCCAGTTTTGACCATTACATTGGGTAAAGGGTTAAAGTGCTGAATTTGCCATTAACCCTTTATCCAATGCACAGGGTGTCAAAATTTACTATTTTTTAATTATTGTTTTTCCAAAAAAAAAAAAAAATCAACAAAATCAAATCATGTGACCCTCATTGGAACAAACGTGATTAACTCATTCCAATGAGGGGTCAAATTATATGGTTTTGTAAAATATTCTTGAAAAATGTATTGTTTTCAACTGCTAAATTTTAAAATTAACTGGAGTGGATGCGGCCAATTTGTTAGGTAGAGGGTTAAAAATTGAAAAACATGATAGTTGGAAGTTTTTTTAAAGAGATTATCAGAATTATTTCCTTTGTGGGTCAAAGAAAACTGAATTTTTACATGGGAAAAGCCACACATGAAAATTAATATTCCACCTTACCACTCAGTGTTTTTAACATCAAGGGTACTTACCACTCCTTTTTCCCAGATAACAGACATTCTGTCCTCTACTCCATTCACACCATTTGGAATTAATCGGAAGTCATCTTTACCAAGGGCTTTCTGATCTGCATTAAATGTACAGTTGTCTGTTCCTGTAAGCTGAAGATCACCACTACAAGTACAAAAGAAGGTTTTGATTAGGCAGAGAATTAAACACAGGATGTCTAATGAATTGTGACTGAAAACAAAATTTATGTAGTTTCTCAGTGGAGCCCATTTAATTGAATATTTCTAAGTTGAATAACTGTTAAATGCATACATTTTCCAAACAACAAACCATTTACCATACATTCAATACAATTTTTACCTGCAATTTGCATAGGTTATAGAGAATGCACCTGTAAACTGAATGAACTAAAACTATCACTGATGAATACCACCCACTTTTGGCATCCCAGTGCACCTCTGAATGTCACTGTGGACCAATAAAATTTGCTTGTGGGTATGTTGGAGAAGTTTCATAAAAATAACTTCTCAGGCCATTTTTTGTAAAATTGCATGTTGGTGGGAGTTTTTTCATTTCATTTTTTATTTTGTAATTATTTATTTGCCATCAAAAGTTCATATTCTTAGTTTGTTTTTTTGTTTTAGACCTCAAAATCTACAGAATAGCATGGGTTGTGGAGTATTTCTTCCTTGTGTACACGATGGCTTTGCAATGCTAAAGACTTGCAAAGCCTTGTTGAACAGAAGGGACAAATTTATTAGTTTTATTAACTTGGGTAAAATATCTGACATAAATCATTTAATTTTTAATTTTTTTAAGTTTGCATTGGTTAAAAAAAGAGAGCATGCGACAGCCAAATGGACCATGCAGGAGGGCCTGAGAAACAAATTTTTAACTTTTTTAGGCCAAATGTATGAGAAATTTCACACCAAAAATTTCATATAGAAATCAATATTAAATCTGAGTTCAAGTGGAGATAACTTGATTAAAATTAACTCAGCTTGCAAATTTGGAAATAGGCATAGAGTTTAAACCTGTAATTGCCTAGTCACACTTTTGGAGAGTTTCTTATATGTCCATGTAGAACACTGTTCCCCACATACAAGATATTGGTACTCTCTTTGGTAGTTACAGCACCCTAGCAGTACTTTTTACGCAGCCATGACTTCTCTAGACCCCACTGCTAAGACAAACTGTTACGTAACAATGAGTGAGCGAAAAATTAGGAGAATTCTCCAGTCCAATTTCAGAATCTGTGATGAGAATCAAATGAACATTTTGCGAGAATCAAAATTGATTCTCATTGTTTTCTGTGTGAAAATCATTTGTGACAGTCCTTTCCGATTAGTGTAAGAATTTTAAGCCCTGGACAGGAAATAATACAATAGATATTCAGTTTATCACTAGAATTTAGGAAAATAACCAAATACAAGTTACTGAATGCTCCATTTAATTAAATGGCTTTTTTCATTTGCAAAGTAGCTATTGAATTAACAAGATTCCACTGTATTAGAAAAGTTTGGGGGAAAATAAACGGATGCTGACCAAATGTCCCCCCAAAGGACAAATTTGAAGTATTAAAAACCAGGGTTCGTATCCCAAATCCAGATTAAAATTCAAGGACTTTTCCAAGACTTTCAAGGACCAAAAATGTGAATTTCCATGACCAACATTTGTATCTGTAATAACAAAAAATATGCGATATATTTACCACACGTGACTAATCAGTGCCGACTTGCCCAAATTTCTACGTCAAACGACTTAACAGACGCTCGACACTTCGCCCTATGTTTGTCTTTCCAATCACTCGTAATCCATTCTTTATATTCCTTCTTATCGGTCCATTTTTCTTGAATTACACAATTTCCCGGTATTTCAATATCAAACTGAATGACTTCACAAGCAAACACAAGATAACTGTTTTCCAAAATGCACAGAAAAATACGACAACATGCGACCGGAAACAAGCACCGGCCTAATAAAATGTTCGTTTTCCATGACTTTCCAGGCCTGGAATTTAAAACGGCCACATTCCAGAACTTTCCAGGTTCCAGGACCCGCGTGCGAACCCTGAAAAACACTAGAAATTTTTTCAGGTTGATAAACCCGACTAAATCTGTGAAAAATGATAAATTGAAAGTAATTTGTATATTTTTAATACTTACCAATGGCCCAGACTTAGCTGGTGCAACCTCAATATTATTAAGGGCCAAACACAAATTTTGAACCCTGCAATCCCCAAAATTTGAATACAATACTGAAAATTAAAAGTCCTATCTGGCCCTCCATACTTTTAGTACTTGTGCAATTACAGTACCCAGGAAGAGACCGGAATTGGCACCAACATCATTCTTCCTAGTTGTGTCTACTAAAGTGATAACTCAGCAGGGAGGTATGAGTGCCCACTCATGGGAGGGCCCCATCTGGGCCATTGGTAAATATTAAAAATACGGGGTGCGGTGGCATCGCGGTAACCAGTTCTCGTCAGATAGTTTAGCAGCGTCGAGCGCGGTTAGTAGTTGGATGGGTGACCATTTCAGCGACTGATTCGTGCTCCCGCGTTGTGTCCTTGGGCAAGGCACTTAACCCTGATTGCCTACATGGGGGCACGATGACGCTGTGCATTAAGGCGTACTGCACGTCGATGGTGCGCATGTCTTCAACCAATCTAACCCTGCCTGTGCTGCGGTGCAGATTTCAGAGTTACGATGTTGGAGCTGACAGCTGCTTGTCGTTGCTTGGTGGTTCTCTCCGTGTACTCCGGCTTCCTCCACCCATAAAACTGTCACCGACATGATATGACCCTGGCTGTTAATGTGTCGTTAAACCCTAAAAAAAAAAAAAAAAAAAAAAAATATTAAAAATATACAAACTACTTTAAATTTATCATATTTTTATAGTAAAACCAATGGCCCAGACTTAGCTGAATAGTAAAAAGGCAAAGGGCCTAGGACTTAAAGAATTAGCAGACCAAAATACAGCTCCTTAGCCTGCATTAGAACTCCCAAGGTGAAAAGGAGATTAAAATTTTAAAAGAAATAATTGAAGACATGCCACCGAAATAAGAAGCAATATCAAAGTAATTCCCTATTGCTTAGCATAAATGATTAGGTTAACTGGGTGTAACAAGCCCCCGATTTTCAGACTAGTTCGGAATAAGACACTTAAAATTAGGAATGGAGTGTCTGAGAGTGAGAGACTAACGCCCACAAACACAACACTATATAATGTAACAAGCTGCACATAAGTTCAGAATAATCTACAGACGATAACAGCTTCACTCATGGTTACTCACTTATAATAAGGCCGGACGAGGTAAAGAGAAAATCTCCCCTCCCTCTTTTTTGAAGGAATAATCTTCAAAATAAAGAGGGAAGCGGTCTGGAAAAAGAGAAAAAGTAGTACCAAATAATATATATATTTGCCTAAAAGGCACCTGACTATTAATTATTATTAATTTATTGGTGCTTAATGCCACATCAACAGCCAAGGCTATATCATGGCAATCCCAGTTATTAAAATCGCAAGCTTCTAAACGTATACCGCATCGGGAATACGTAGATAGGTCGAAAACCGGTGATATATGTACAACTCAAAACTTGTCCAACTGAATCCGAATGGAAAGTTATCTGATAGAACTTATGCTTCTCAGCCAACCAACAGGCGACCACATTCAGGTGTACAATTAATTCCAAAAAGGAACCTCCAAATTGTAACCGTTCAATTATATAAGAATAGGAATTTTCCTTATGAACTGCTTCCGGGTTGAAGACTGGATTCAGATCATAGAACGGGATATGATTAAACAAGAGCGCACGTATCGCTGAAGCAATACAATGTCCCCTACTGGACTAATGAGCATTAATAATTATACAAATGTTATAACCTATATGTGATCAGCATGAATTCCGTTGAAGCATTTCCAAAAAACGTCCAGAAAACTGATATTTTGGCACTTTTCCATATTTCTAAAGGCCATAACTCATACAAGAATAATGCAATCAGCATGAAACTCAAACTTGAACTGTAAGTCATTGTTCTATAGTAGGTTACCAAGAATGAAATCATTCGGTTGAAGCATTTCCCCAAAAAGTTCAGAAAACTAAAGTATGACTGACAGACTGACTGACAGACTGATGGATGGACAGAGTGCAAATGAAACTTGATCTGTAAGTCATCATTCTATAGTAGGTTACCAAAAATGAAATCATTCCGTTGAAGCGTTTCCAAAAAGACTCCGGAAAACTGATATTTTGGTGCTTTTTCCCATATTTCCAAGGGCCATAACTCACACAAGAATAATGCAATCAGCATGAAACTCAAACTTGATCTGTAAGTCATTGTTCTATAGTAGTTTACCAAAAATGAAATCATTCCGTTGAAGCGTTTCCAAAAAAAACTCAGGAAAACTGATATTTTGGCACTTTTCCATATTTCCAAGGGCCGTAACTCACACAAGAACTCCGGAAAACTAAAGTGTGACTGACTACTGACAGACTGACGGATGGACAGAGTGCAAACCTATAGTTCCCTCCGGCGATGCCGGTAGGGGACTAAAAACAAGAGGCCCCAAGGGGCCTTAATCGCTCACCGGGCAAAGTGATTCAAACAAAGTGGTTCAAAGAAGTATTTGGGGTCACATTCAGTTAGACATGGTTCATCAACACTACAAAGGAATAAAGTCATGAGAGACAAATTTTATGGAACTAGGGACATGACTTGAACAAACTTGAATCTTACCCCCCAAAGGATGTTGCATACCAAATATCAAAAGCATTCATCTGCTGGATCTGAAGAAGAAGATTTTTAAAGAAAATTCCTCATTTTGAACTATGTTATCATTCGGGATCCCACAGTGAGCCCAAATATGAACCCAGGGACTTGGCTTGAACAAACTTGAATCTCCCCCCCCCCCCCCCCCCCCTCTAATGATGCTACACTCCAAATATCAAAACATTCTGACTGCTGGATCTGAAGAAGAAAATTTTTTAAGAAAATTCCTCATTTT
The DNA here is from genome assembly GCA_031216915.1 of Pictodentalium vernedei. Taxonomy (NCBI): domain Eukaryota; kingdom Metazoa; phylum Mollusca; class Scaphopoda; order Dentaliida; family Dentaliidae; genus Pictodentalium; species Pictodentalium vernedei. The sequence continues at coordinate 244,806,500 of CM062289.1, forward strand.
GATCTAAGTTACAATTCAAGCACCCACAGTGAGCCCAAATATGGACCTAGGGACATGGCTTGAACAAATTTGAATCTCACCCCCCTAAGGATGCTGCATACCATATATCAAAACATTCCGACTGCTGGATCTGAAGAAGAAGATTTTTAAAGAAAATTCCTCATTTTGAACTAAGTTATAATTCGGGCTACCACAGTGAGCCCAAATATGAACCCAGGGACTTGGCTTGAACAAACTTGAATCTCACCCCCTAAACATGCTGCATACCCAATATCAAAAGATTCTGCCGGCTGGATCTTGAGAAGATTTTAAAAGAAATTTGCTTGAAATGCACTAAGTTCAAATTGGGCTCCTATACTGAGCCCAAATATGAACCCTGGGGGCCCGATTTGAACAAACTTGAATCAGATCCACCCAACAATGTCGCATACCAAATATCAAAAGATTCTGCCTGCAGAATCTGGAGAAGAAGATTTTTTAAGAAATTTTCCTGAAATGCACTAAGTTCGAATTTGGGCTTCTATAGTGAGCCCAAATATGAATCCAGGGGACCGATTTGAACAAACTTGAATCAGACCCATACCAAGATGCTGCATACCAAGTATCAAAAGATTCTACCCACTGGTTCTGGAGAAGAAGATTTTTTAATAATTTTTCTATAATTCATACAGTGCTATCAGAGTTATGCCCCATACAGAGCCCCCAAGGGACGTGGCCATTTCATTTGAACAAACATGAATTGCCATATAGTAATGAACATGCACATGAAGTTTCGTGAAAATCGGACCAGTGGTTTCAGAGGAGAAGTCGTTTGAAAAATGTTCACGATGACGGACGACAGCGGACGCCGGCGGACGGCAAGTGATAAGTTGAGCTCCCTTCAGTGAGCTAAAAATTCCTCATATTGACTAAGTTATAAGTCAGGATCCCACAGGGAGCCCAAATATGGACCCAGGGAATTGGCTTTAACAAACTTGAATCTCACCCCCATAAGGATGCCACACACCACATATCAAAACATTCCGACTGCTGTATCTGAAGAAGAAGATTTTTAAAGAAAATCCCTCATTTCGAAATAAGTTATAATTCAAGCTCCCACAGTGAGCCCAAATATGGACCTAGGGATATGGCTTGAACAAACTTGAATCTCACCCCCATAAGGATGCCACACACCACATATCAAAACATTCCGACTGCTGGATCTGAAAAAGAAGATTTTTAAAGAAAATAACTCATTTTGAACTAAGTTATCATTCGGGCTCCCACAGTGAGCCCAAATATGGACCTAGGGACATGGTTTGAACAAACATGAATCTTACCCCCCTAAAGATGCTGCATACCAAATATCAAAACATTCTGACTGCTGGATCTGAAGAAGATTTTTAAAGAAAATTCCTCATTTTGAACTAAGTTATAATTCGGGCTACCACAGTGAACCCAAATATGAACCCAGGGACTTGGCTTGAACAAACTTGAATCTCACCCCCCTAAGCATGCTGCATACCCAATATCAAAAGATTCTGCCTGCTGGATCTTGAGAAGATTTTTAAAGAAATTTGCCTGAAATGCACTAAGTTCGAATTCGAGCTTCTATAGTGAGCCCAAATATGAATCTAGGGAGCCGATTTGAACAAACTTGAATCAGTTCCACCTCACAATGTTGCATACCAAATATCAAAAGATTCTGCCTGCTGGATCTGGAGAAGAAGATTTTTGAAGAAATTTGCCCGAAATGCACTAAGTTCGAATTCAAGCTTTTATAGTGAGCCCAAATATGAATCCAGGAGGCCGATTTGAACAAACGTGAATCAGATCCATCCCAAAATGTTGCATACCAAATATCAAAAGATTCTGCCTGTTGGATCTTGAGAAGAAGATTTTTTCAGAAATTAGCCTGAAATGCACTAAGTTCGAATTCGGGCTTCTATACTGAGCCCAAATATGAATCCAGGAGGCCGATTCGAACAAACTTGAATCAGATCCACCCCACAATGTTGCATACCAAATATCAAAAGATTCTGCCTGCTGGATCTGGAGAAGATTTTTCAAGAAATTTGCCTGAAATGCACTAAGTTCGAATTCGGTCTTCTATACTGAGCCCAAATGTGAATCCAGGGGGCCGATTTGAACAAACTTGAATCAGATCCACCCCACAATGTTGCATACCAAATCAAAAGATTCTGCCTGCTGGATCTGGAGAAGAAGATTTTTTAAGAAATTTTCCTGAAATGCACTAAGTTCGAATTTGGGCTTCTATAGTGAGCCCAAATATGAATCCAGGGGGGCGATTTGAACAAACTTGAATCAGACCCATACCAAGATGCTGCATACCAAGTATCAAAAGATTCTGCCCACTGGTTCTGGAGAAGATTTTTTAATAATTTTTCTATAATTCATACGGTGCTATCAGAGTTATGCCCCATACAGAGCCCCCATGTAACGTGACCATTTCATTTGAACAAACATGAACTGCCATATAATAATGAACATCCACATGAAGTTTCGTGAAAATTGGACCAGTGGTTTCAGAGGAGAAGTCATTTGAAAAATGTTCACGACGACGATGACGACCGGCCGGTGATAAGTTAAGCTCCCTTCGGTGAGCTAAAAAAAACAACCTGTCACAGACCGTCCCCAAATAATTCACTGTTCCCTAGGTCTGTTAAAACCAATGACTGTTCGGAGAAAGAATATACCACTCTGAATAATGAAGCCAAAAATAAAGAACGTATGCATAGACAGCCTGTTGGAAACTCCATAACTGATCCAACTGGCCCCAAAATTCTCATAAGCTCTATACTAATGCAGAGTCAGAATTTAAGAGAATCTATTCAGTAATACATCTGCCTAATAACATATACATTTTATGCACGCAATCAACAGAATCCCGCCTGTACCCTCATCGGAATATAGTCTGTATCAATGGTGTGACTGAGCGATACAGAAAATAACCTGGAAACTGAAGGAATAAAACAGCGTTAATGTGATTAACCCTAGGAATAGACTCATACAACATAAGAAAAGCAGACAACTCTGAGCGTAACTTCTCAAAGTGGACTAATTGCAGGGCTCGACAATTCAGAATTTTGATGGACCCATTTGAAGGTTGCCCCATCACATGTTCATTAACCTTTTGATATTTTGCCCCAATTTTGGGGGGGTTAACCTTTACCTCACATAGCTTTCCCCCAAATATCCTAAACTTCATGATTAAAACCTTTGTCTCAAATTTTCAATAGAAGTATACAAATATGGATATCATTGGAACCAGCTGATTCAGCTGGTTCCAATGATATCCATGTTGGTATGGATTTACTGAGAAATTGCCATGATGTGTGAGGTTGTGTAAGCCACACATAGGCTAATTTTCTGGTCATTTTTGTCATTTTGTTAGGCAAGGACTTAACCTCTTGGTTAACCATTATAAATGGCAGATTTGGGGATGTGAATTTTGTTGAGATATAAGTCATTATGATTTATATATAATCTTTTATCATTATTACGTCTTCTTATATCATTACCTATCAATCAAATCTCCAATTATGAAACTATTTTTTGGTTAACCTATAAACAGGTCTCCCAAAAATCTTTTTGTGTAACCTATAGGCAACCCTTCCTATAGGTTGCCCCAATTGTCAAGCCCTGAATTACCACATTTGGAGAATGTCGCCCAGATAACCGACATGCCTGCCACACAGGAACACAAAGGCTAGCAATATCAAGCGAATGTATTCTTGAAAGAATTTGGAATCCAAAAACAGTTACTGTTCAGGAATCATATGCTCATATACAACTTATGAATGACCAACCACAGGAAGCAAACCAACTAAAGAGTGGATGCGCCTCTGATGTCGCCATTAGACCACATCCCACCCGCCAATCAAAGAGCAATGAAAGACATGCATATAACAGAATGCATACAAGGCTTACAGGAAGAGCACTACATCCTACCCTGTAATCACCTCTGGACATATTGGCGGGGGAGGTGTTGGGTTGGGTGGGGGCCGATGAATAAATCATATCGAACCCCCTCACCCACATTACTTGAATTGCTAGATAAGTATGACCGGCCAAGTAATATAACAGAGACAAATTCCTTTTTCACTATATGAAAAAGAAACTTCACGCTACATTCCCAAAGCTATACTGCTGATGCTTTTCTCAATAAAGAGTAATACAGCTAAAAAGCTTATAGTTAGTCAAAGCAAGCATAATGACATAATGACATAGTGCAGCTCATAACGCTTTAGTGTTAGTTGTCTAGAACAGAAAAGAAGCCATTGGGCTACCTCACATCTGACCGACTCCATAATGCCACCAAGGACAGAGGGGGACGTGATGAACATGGCACTATTGCAAGTAATATACCAGCTGAAACAGCTTCAACATATCACTTGAAATCAAGAGCGTATGCCATGGCGTCAAATAATACACCATATAGACATAATATCCAATCCACCAAGTGGAAATATAATCCACAACAACAGCTTTGATAAAAATGAAGCAGGAGACAAAAACTATGTTCCAGCACCCGATCATAAAAACCTAGATGAACTCCTTGCGTCTCGATCCAATTATAGCATGAAATATATTCCTGGAAAAGAGTTATCTATAGGCATTCGAAAGAACGCTCATTAATCATACTAGACTAATATGGCATCATCAGTAGGGTTAAAAGCCTCAGACAACTAACACAAAAACAATACCGCTAAGGAGAGAACAAACTCTTCTCTTGTAATGGTACCTTGTCCGATAGGACAGTGTTCTCATTCTGGCTGAAGCATCTAAAGGTCTTCCTATTCATGAAGACAATTAAATGGCTGTTAACTGAGGCCGTAGAAGCTCACTAAAGGGGTCTTACAATGCTAGCCACTAATGATAGGGAAAAAACATTGCTCATAATTCTAGATAGGCTACTATAGTGTCAACAATAAGATTAAAGTCTGTGACACTAAGGAAAACACCAAGAAGGAAAATATGAACTCTTTCCTTTAGTTGTTCTATTCCCAAAAGACAGCGGTCTCAGCCTAGCTAAGGAAGCTTAGAAGACTTCATCTCTGTGTAGACAGATATCTCAGTGTAATGTTTGCGACTTTAGAAAGCTCACTAGATGAAGACTTATGTTAGTCGCTCAAGTTAAGGAAAAAAGGGCCACACTTGATTCTTATAAGGCATTAACAGAAAAAAAAGCCCCAGATGCCTAAGAAGACAACACTGAGAAGGAAACAATGTACTCTTTCCTTTTAACGGACCTAATTCCAAAGAGACAGCCATCTCAGATTAGCTAGTGCAGCTAATAAGTCTTCATCCCAGGAAGACAGATATCTCTGTGAAACTTGCGACTCTGAGAGCTCAATCAACGGAGACTTACAATAGTCACTCAAGGTAAGGAATAAAGGACCGCTTTTCTAACAGCCATAATTCCAAAGAGACAGTAGTCTCAGTTTAGCTAACATAGTTTATTAGTCTTCATCTCCATGAAGACAAATATCTGTGTAACCTGCCGCCTTGGAAAGCTTACTAAACGGAGACTTACAATGTTAGCCGCAATGTATAAGAAAAAGATTGCTGTGAAATATATAAGGCCACTATGATGTTAGCCGCTAATGATATATAAACACAGATCGCTCTTAATACACATGAGCCAAACTAAGGGGACAACAACAGGACTAATTGCCTGTGATGCCTAGTAATACTACACCGAGAAGGAAAACAATCTTTCCTTCTACCAGCCTTATTCCAAAAAGCTAGCGGTCTCAGGGTAGCTAACACAGCCTAGAAGTCATATATCGGTGAAGACAGATATCTGTGGGTTACCCTGCGGCCTTAGACAGTTCACTAAACATAGACTTACGATGTTATCCACTGATGTATGAGAAAAGTCTGCCGCTCTAACTGTACATAAGGCTACTATGGCATCCACAATAGCACTAAATGCCTCCGACGCTACAACACCGAGAAGTAAAATACTACTTCTTCCTTCTAACAGCTATATTCCAAACAAAACAGCTGTCTCAGCCTATCTATGAGCTATCGATCTTCTATGCATAAGGAATAGATCAGTGCCTTTCTTATACTATTGCTAAGCTGAGGGAGGCGTCATTAATCAGACCAAAAGCCTTCAACACCTGAACCGAAAGATCTGGGAAGGAAAGATCTTCGTCTTTCCTTCGCCCGGTGCCTTAAGCCGTTTTTTGTCTAGCAAACACAAGACTTTTGTTCAGGTGGAACAAGATTCCAAGAGCTTATGAATTAAAATTCATAGTCTTAATGTGCTGTTCCGTGAAGGATGGAGAATCAACATCCGTAGCCCTCTCGCCATCTGAATGTTCCATCTGAAAACATCGTCAACACCATCCGAATGTACAGATGACTGGACCAACCCAGCACCATTTGACAGCTCACTACCGGAGCCTGTTGATGGCAGAACCTGCAACTACTGGTATGCTACAATACGCTGTGCAATCTGCGGCAGCAGGACCGCGAATGGGGCTTGCAGAGCAGCGATTAACCGCTTCTTCACCATATGCTGCTCACGGGATGGAGATCTGACCACAGATCTTTCGATGCATGTCCCATATAAAAATGTCACGAACGACTAGCTACAGGTTAATCCGACTTTGGTGGTGAAGACTGGGAACATCTCCGTGGAACAGCAAGAAACATGCGAAGTTGGATAGCTAGTCTGCGGTCTAACGTGCTTCAGAGATGAAGCAGCTACAGCTGCAATTGGCCCCGGCTGCAGTGTGGAAGGAGCATCCCAAACCGCAAACATGAACGGGCATCCCAACTCACTCAAGTTTCTTGAATCGAAAACAGTTGACCCCGACTGCTGACGGAATGGAGAGGGTTCTCCGGCTCAAGGTCTGGCTCCAGGCCTCGCCGAGCATTCCGTTTAGAAACTTGTAGGCTTCTACCCCTTAGTGTGCTTTTTCATGGAAGTAGAGGAAGCTGTAACAACAGCCAACCCCGGCTGAAGTGCGGAAGGAGCATCCCGACTCGCACATTTCTGACGGGTGTTCCAACTCACTGCAGTTTCTCACGACAGAAAACAGTCGACCCTTACTGCTAATGGGTCAGAGAACACTCTCCAACTCGCGATCTGACCCCAGATCTCATGGAGTATCCCGTTGAGAAACTTGTAGGCTAATCCCCTTTGTGTGCGCTTCCATGTGAGAAGCCATAACTGCAGCCGACCCTGGCTGCAGTATGGAAGGACCATCCTGATGCGTGTTCTGACTCATTATAGTTTCTCGCAACTGATACTGTTTCTCGCAACTGATACTGTTGACCCTGATTGCTAACAGGACGGAGAGGGTTCTCCAACTCGCGACCTGACCCTAGATCTCGCCAAGCGTACCGTTGAGAAACTTTCAGTCTTTTTCTCCTTTTGCCATCATCGCTGGGTGAGCTTTATATTATGAGGTGCTTGCTCTACTCACGTTATACTACTCATCTGAAACGGACCTACCCGCTTCCCATATAGGGACAACCACTTCACCGGTCGAGCTAGCTGCATGCAGAGAATTAAGCTTCTAATGGCTTTAATCCTGTGCAAATATCATGAGCACCTTCGCAGCTAGCTCTGTTTACTCATCAGAGAGAGGTTCATCAGAGTGCGAAGACGGCAACATGTAATGGACAGGTGTCAAGTTTCCATCACCATGTTCTTGATCCCCTGAAAAAGAGACTGAAAGACTAGTATTAGCCAGCAGTGAAAGCTCCTACATCATAACTTCACCGCCCACCACAGAGGTCGCCACCCATTTCCAACGTTCGCATCCCATAGTACAAGTATTGAAAGAGTACCGCAACTATCGGTAAAAACAACAAGCCTTTAATCCCGAGGCTTCCTAGGCTTACAATAAGAACCAATTATTACTAGAGGCTCTAAAGAGCCTGTAATCGCTAACCTGGAGCTACATATAAAAATGTGATTTCCCATAGGCTTTCAATGGTAACTATGAGCTGCAATTGTTACAATGTTTGCAACATTATATGAGGATCATTGATAGAAGGTGTCCCAGTCCTCAATCATGTGAAGTTTCAAAACATTTGACTTTGTTCTTTCAGAGGGGAAGATTTTTGCAAAATCCATCAATCAGAATCAGAGAATGTCTGTGGTGGCAATATTTTCCAACAGGAACAAAATGAGGATTGTTTGTAGAGAGCCTCCTATAGACCATTCCTGTGAAGTTGGGTTCACGTCGGCTCAGTAGTTCCAAAGAAGATGAAAATGTGATTTCCTATAGAGTTTCTATAGTAACCATAAGCCGCAATTGTGGCCATGTTTGCAACACGATCAACATTAAATGAGGATTGTTGATAGAAGGTGTTCCAGTCATCAACCATGCAAAGTTTCAAAACATTTGGCCCTGTGGTTTCAGAGGAGATTTTTTCAAAATCCACTAATCGGAATAAAAAAAAATGCTTCTGGCAGCCATGTTTTTCAATGCACAGTAACAAAAATGAGGAGCATTTGTATAAGACCTCCCATAGACTATCTCTGCCAGGTTTGGTTCACTTCGGCTCAGAAGTTCCAGAGAAGAAAATGAAAATGTATTTTCCATAGGGTTTCTATAGTAACAAGCAAATTCAGTGAATTCATGTCTCCCGCTGGGCAGCAGTTTCAAGGGGAAAGAATGCATCCAGTGGAATATAGTTGAGTTGCAAGTGGAAGTTATTTAGAAGAGACAGAACAAACAGTGCTTCAGACAGTGGTTATCAGATTTATTTTCACGGAGGTCACTGTCAAAGCAAGTGAAGTGATGTGGAGTATAACTGTGAGAATCACTAAAAATTAAGACTGTATGATAAGGCTAAAAAAAAATAATGGTTTGATTCTCAGGCCCTCCCTCGTTGGATTTGAACCTCCTCATTAGACATTTTTATTATGTCATGTTTTTTTAAGAATTTGTGAAAACTTGGAATGGTCATTTTTTCACATTTCTCAAAATATAATTATTTAGCTGTGTTTGCAGTAAATTGGTTTTTCTTGTTGCAGTTTATGGGAGAGAGCCCAGAGGCACTCTCCCATAAACTGTAACAAGGCAAATTCTGATATACTGGATCGTGATTTAATTATTTATTTATTTGCTGGTGTTTAAAGTCATATATTTCTGCACAATGGCTAATAATGGCCGCAACACAGATATAAACTCACTCAAGTTTAACTAATCATTTAGAGCTATGTTTCCCATTTTAAAGGACTCCTACCCCAAGCATTGGTTACTGGGCCTATTCTAATGGATCATGTTTGACAGATCTATACCATTAAAAAGAACAATAAAATACAAATCCTTTTAGCTGTTGTTATGGCAGTTAGTTATAAAAGGTATACTATAATTACACTAAAATACAACCTTTTCTCTTTTTCAAGTGGAAAAAAAAAAAAAATGAAAAAAAAAAATATAAAAATAAAATCCTCCCTCCCTCACTGATTTGAAAAAAAAATTGCCTGAGAATCAATTCATTTTTTTAATTTGGCCTAAGACATATTACATTAAACTGATGTGAAAAGTAATTCATATATGAAATTTCATTGACACTAAGGAAAGTTAGAGCCTGGAAACCATCAGCCAATCAAATTTCAGCAACCTAATTAAATATGCGCGGAAAATGCCCATATTTGAACTTGGCCCCACAATTGATGAATGTGATCTACTACCCAAATTTCATTGAAATCGACTGACTGTAAGGAAAGTTAAGAGTCTGGAAACGAAAAACACTTACTGTGTATTAGTAGTAGCAATGACTAAATCAAAGTTTCCCTAATTTGCATAATTTTTGCACGAGAACAATACCCGTATTATATATGATGTATTGCATGTTACTAAACATTCATACAAAAATTTATTCAAATCCGAACTTTCATATAGAAGTTCTGTACAAAAAACTGATTACACCCAATTTTGGAACAAAATGGCTGCTGGCGGCCATCTTGAATTTTGGACCAAACCCCAAAACACATATTCTGGTCTCACAATGATAACAAAGATACCCAAGAAGTTTCGTGAAGACTGGTTCATAAATACGGCTTTTAGTCCCAGGTACGTTGACGCACGGGGCAGACAGACAGGCAGACGGACAGATTTTCGGTACAAAATTTCCCACATTCGAACTTGACCTGGGTATTGATAAAAGTAATCCATACAAGAAATTTCATCGAAATCGGTTGATTTTAAGGAAAGTTAGAGTCTGGAAACCGTCAGCAAATCAAATTTCAGCAACCTAATTAAATATGCGCAGAAAATGCCCATATTCGAACTTGGACCCACAATTGATGAAAGTGATCTACTACCCAAAATTTCAACAAAATCGATTGACTGTAAGGAAAGTTAGAGTCTGAAAACGAAAAACACGGAAAGTGAGCACTTACTGTGTATTACTAGTAGCACTGAATAAATGTAAGTTTCTCTAATTTGCATAATTTTTGCACGAGAACAAAACCCGTATTATATGTGATGTATTGCATGTTACTAAACATTCACACAAAAATTTATTCTAATACGCTTTCATATAGAAGTTCTGTACGAAAAAATAATTACACCCAATTTTGTAACAAAATGGCCACAGGGGGCCATCTTGAATTTTGGACCAAACCCCAAAACACATATTCTGGTCTCACAATGATAACAAAGATACCCAAGAAGTTTCGTGAAGATCGGTTCATAAATACGGCTTTAGTCCAAGGAGCGTTGACGCGCGGGGCAGATGGACAGGCAGATGGACAGATTTTCGGTACAAAATTATCCACATTCGAACTTGACCTAGGTATTGATAAAAGTAATCCATAAATGAATTTCATCAAAATCGGTTGATTTTAAGGAAAGTTAGAGTCTGGAAACCGTCAGCCAATCAAATTTCAGCAACCTAATTAAATATGCACGGAAAATGCCCATATTCGAACTTAGATCCACAATTGATGAAAGTGATCTACTACCCAAATTTCATCGAAATCCGGTCACTGTAAGGAAAGTTAAGAGTCTGGAAATGAAAAACACGGAAGGACAGAAGGAAAGAAGGACGGAAGGACACCCCGAATTTAATGTCTCCCGTTTTTTTCAAAAAGCGGGAGACAACTATAAGCCACAATTGTGGCCATGTTTACAACTCAATCAACACTGAATGAGGATCGTTGGAGGGGGTTCCAGTCATCAACCGTGCAAAGTTTAAAAAATTTGGCCCTGTGGTTTCAGAGAAAATTTTTCAAAATCCACCAATCAGAATCAAAGAATGCCTCTGGAGGCCATGTTTTCAAACCCATGGGAACAAAATGAGGATTGTTTGTAGAGAACCTCCCATAGACTATCGATGCCAGGTTTGTTTTCACATTGGCTCAGAAGTTCCAGAGAAGATGGAAATGTGATTTCCCAAAGGGTTTCTATAGCAACTATAAGCCGCATTTGTGGCCATGTTTATAATCCGATCAACATTAAATGAGGATCGTTGGTAGAGGGAAGCCCCAGTCATCATTTATGTTTAGTATCAAAACATTTGGCCTGGTAGTTTCAGAGGAGAAGATTTTTGAAAATCCACTAACCAGAATCAAAGAATGCCTCTGGTGGACATGTTTTTCAACACACAGGAACAAAATGAAGATCGTTTAAAAGAGGACCTCCCATAGACCATTCTTGCCAAATTTGGTTCACACCGGCTCAGCGGTTTTCGAGAAGAAGATGAAAATGTGAAAAGTTTCCAGATGGCAGATGGTGACGGACACCAAATAATGAGAAAAGCTCACATGGTCTCTTAGGCCAGTTGAGCTAATAATGGATATAATAATAATGAAGCCCAAAACATAAGTTCGCTGCACTCCCAATAATAATACAGAATAAACATCGTAAGGATACATAAAATAGACAATAACAAACACTTTCAAAATAAATTGAAAACAAATTTTCGAAAAACTTTGAATGAAGCCTAAGTGCCCCAAGGGAATGTCATGAGCCCAAGGGATTCCTGATAGAGCCCAAGTGTGGGAAAGGACCAACTAATTAAAGCTAAACTAACGGAATAAGATATAATATGTCTCCTAACAGAAAAAACAATAATTGCTTTTAACTAAACACTAAATTAATACGTGTTCAAAACGTTATTGAACAGACAACAACGTCAAGAGGAAAAACCAGAAACTAACCAACAACAGGCACAACAAAGGCCCGAGTCAAAACCAATCAACAACAACCTGATGCAAAGCTAGATCTTCATATGAAGAAACAAGAGCACTGCCTAGCAGGGCAACATGCGCCTGTCAAACTTCGAACATGCACAAGTTTCTCTGGGGTAAACGTTGAAATTTTTGTTGACTCGACTATGTGTGTCCACCCCCCCCCCCCCCCACCCTCCCCCCCCCCCATTACCCATTCCCCTACCCTGTCTGGGGTAAAAGGTAAATCACCTGTTTTCACATTTTCATATTAAGTGATCCAAGGTCTTCACAAAATAAAAACAAGAGGCTCACCTGACATGGTAGCCTAAATATAAAACCCAGGGAACTGATTTCATCTCTGCCTCTCCTCAGAAAAGCTTATAACAAATATCCAAAGATTCAGAACAGTGGATCTAAAAAAAAATATTTTTAAAGAATATTCTTCAGATTGAACTAAGTTATAATTCGGGCTCCCATAGGAAGCCCAAATATGAACCCAGGGACTTGGCTTCAACAAACTTGAATCTCACCTCCAGTGGGATGCCGTTTTCCAAATATCAAAAGATTCTGACTTGTGGATGTGAAGAAAAAGATTTTTGAAGAATATTCCTCATATTGAACTAAGTTATAATTCAGGCTCCCACAGTGAAACCCAAATATCAACCCAGGGACTTGGCTTGAACAAACTTGAATCTCGCCCCCCTAAGGATGCTGCATGCCAAATATCAAAACATTCCAACTGCTGAATCTGAAGAAGACTTTTAAAAGAAAAATTCCTCATATTGAACTAAGTTATAATTCGGGCTCCCATAGGGAGCCCAAATATGAACCCAGGGACTTGGCTTCAACAAACTTGAATCCCCCCCCCCCCCCCCCCCCCCCCAAGGATGCTACATACCAAATACAAAACATTCCGACTGCTGGATCTGAAGAAGAAGATTTTTAAAGAAAATTCCTCATTTTGAACTAAGTTACAAGAGCTCCCACAGTGAGCTCAAATATGAACCTAGGGACATGGCTTAAACAATCTTAAATCTCACCCCAGTAAGGATGATGTGTGCCAAATATCAAAACATTCCGACTGCTGAATCCGAAGAAGAAGATTTTTAAAGAAAAATTCCTCATATTGAACGAAGTTATAATTCAGGCCCAAATATGAACCCAGGGACTTGGATTTAACAAATTTGAATCCCCCCCCCCCCCCCCCCCCCCCCAAGGATGCTGCACACCAGATATGAAGACATTCCGACTGCTGGATCTGAAGAAGATTTTTAAAGAAAATTCCTCATTTTGAACTGAGTTACAATTCGAGCTCCCACAGTGAGCCCAAATATGGACCTAGGGACATGGCTTGAACAAACTTGAATCTCACCCCCCTAAGGATGCTGCATGCCAAATATCAAAACATTCCGACTGATGAATCTGAAGAAGATTTTTAAAGAAAAATTCCTCATATTGACTAAGTTATAATTCGGGCTCCCACAGGAAGCCCAAATATGGACCCAGGGACTTGGTTTTAACAAACTTGAATCTCACCCCCCCTAATGATGCTACACACCAAATATCAAAACATTCTGACTGCTGGATCTGAAGAAGTTTCATCAGAACTGGCCAAGCGGTTCTTGAGAAGAAGTCGAAAATGTGAAGTTAACAGACAGACAGATGTGCAGATGGACAAATGGACAGACAGATGACGGACGGCAAGTGATCAGAAAATCTCACCTCAAGCTTCGTTTAGGTGAGCTAAAAATGGTAGCATCCATTTTATTCATAAGATAACTTCTAAAGGGCTGCAAGGCTGTTGTAGAAGATTCTCCTCACCCTTTACAATGGTAGCATCCATTCATTGACAGGTTAACTTCATTGTAACGGCTGACAATAGGTAGCACCAAGGAAAAGGATATTTTGAGGGTCATAACAGCTATAAATGGCGAGGATTCTCGTCGCTTAGAAATCAAATGGTGATACAGGGTTCCTGCACCTGACCTGACATGAAATTCCAGGCTTTTCGAGTGATCCGATCATAAATGTGTTAAAAGGAAATATTGAGGTCGGACTAAACTAAATTCAAAGGTCAGCGGCAACATTTTTTAACAGAAATGGAAGAAAATTGACAGCTCCCATACAGATGTCACCCCAAACATGCACACCAAGTTTGCAAGTAATCCGATCATAAATGTGCCCTGCAGGGTGTGTCAAAGGGAAATATTGATGCTTAACTGCACTAAGTTTTTACTAAGTTCATCAAAGGTCATTGTCAGTGGCAACATTTTTTGACGGAAATCGAAGAAAATCGATAGCTCCCATCTAGAGGCAACCCAAAACAAGCATACAAAGTTTCAAACCAATCTGATCATAAAAGTGCCTTGTAGGGCATGCCAAAGCCTGACTAAACTAAGTTCAAAGATCGTTGTCAGCGGCAACATTTTTTGACAGACGGAAATGGAAGAAAATCGACAGCTCCCATCTAGAGGTCACCCCAAACAAGCATGCCAGGTTTCAAAGCAATCCGATCATAAATGTGCCCTGTAGGGTGTGCCAAAGGGAAATATTGAGGTCTGACTAAACTAAGTTCTAAGAACGTTGACTGCGGCAACAATTTTTGACGAAAATTGAAGAAAATCGATAGCTCCCATCTAGAGGTCACCCCAAACAAGCATACCAAGTTTCAAAGCAATCTGATCATAAATGCGACCTGTGAGGTGTGCTAAAGAAAATTGTGGATGTATGTTCGTACGTACGTACGTACATATGCCGACGGACGAGAAGTGATGGCAATAGCTCAGCTTGACTTTGTCAAGTTGAGATAAAAATTTAACCCACTGGAAATGTCGAAGTGTGAGCTAAACAGAAAACTAAATGTTCAAAATTGGAAGAAAAATTTTAAGAAATTCACTGGACAAGGGTTAATCCATGGTAGAATGATAAGATGTATGATGGATATAAGCACCATGGGAAGAGAAGGTACAGAGAAGGAGCACAACAGGTGAGATAAACACTAAGTTAAACATGAAATTCTGAGCTAAACAGAAAAGTAAACACAACTAGAAAATGTTAAGAAAAAGGTTTAAAACACACTGGGTGAGGATGAAATAATGATAGAATGATAATAAGCACCACAGAGAAGCAATATAAAGGCCATGGGATGAAAATGGCGTCAGCAACTGACCTAAACAGAAACTTTAACACACTGAAAGTGTGCAAGTGTGAGTGTTAAAATGAACAATTTGAAGAACTTCAGTGGACCAGGGTTAAATGATGCTAGAATGATAACGAGGAACATGTATGAGGAATATAAGCACCATGAGAAGAGAAGGAACACAGCAGCTGACCTGAACACAAAATTAACCTAAAATCTGAGCTAAACAGAAAAGTAAACGTAGGTGAAAATGGTAAGAAAAAGGTTTAGAATGCACTGGGCAGGAGTTAAATTAGTAGGAATAATAAGCACCATATAGAAGCAATATAATGACCATGGGATGAAAAGGGTGTTGACAGCTGAACTAAACAAGAGGCCCCCAAATTTTCAGTGTGAAAAAAAAAAAAAAAAAATTTTCTTAAAATTTGGGCGTGGCCCTACCAAGGGGCGGGTCAACTTCATTTGAACAAATTTAAATTGACAAAGGATTGGGAACATGCACACCAGATTTGGTTCAATTTGGTTGAGTAGTTTGTGAGAAGAAGTCGATAATGTAAAGTTAACGCCGGACGGACGATGGATGACAGAAGAAGGATGGAAAGTGATTAGTAAAGCTCCCCTTGAGCTGTGCTCAGGTGAGCTAAAAAAAAACTTTAACACACTGAAAATATGTAAGTGTGAGCTGAACAGAAAACTCAACGTTCAAAATTTGATGAAAGATTTGAAGAAATTCACTGAAGATGGGTTAAGTCATGGAACAATGATAATGAGGAATATGTATGAGGAATATAAGTGCTGTACGAAGAGAAGGAACACAGCAAATGACCTAAACACCAAGTTGAACATGAAATTCTGAGCTGAACAAAAAACTAAACGCAACTAAAAATGTCAAGAAAAATGTTTAAAATGCAGAGTATGAGGGGTTAAATCAAGGTAGAATGATAATAATCATCATATAGCAGCATTATAAAGGCCACGATATGGAAATAGGGCAAGTGACATAAACAGAAACTTTAACAGTGTTGGAAACGTATACTGACGCCGACCGATCGAGCCATGCCATAAGTTCACACAACTAAAGTTAGTGAACTAAAAATGAATCCTTTCAAACACTAAAACTATAAAAACAAGTCAGTCTGAAACAAGATTTCATGTCTTCAGATTTGAACTGTCCAAGAGGTGGAATGATAACTTTGAGAATGCTTTGTTGACTATAATGGATGTGGTCAAGAACATTTAACCATTTCCACCCACTACCAGATTTTTGAATCACACAAACTTTGTACTGGTACTCATTATCAACAAGTTCTGTAACTTTGCCTGGGAACTGACTTTTGTCACAGTTAACAATAACCCACTCTCCAACTCTCAGCCTGCACACATTTTCAAGTTCAGGATTATCAAGAACATTATCACCATGACTGCTCTGTTCTCTGAAATAGAAGGTTGACTCAGGAAAAGTTTGTCCTGAAACATAAAACAGTTCAATACTCTGCTCCAAATAGCAGAAATTCGCTTCATGCACTTTCCTTACTCCCGATATCTCAGTCATGTTAGTCCATAGGTCATCTTCAATGATCACATTGTCGATTTCAATTAACATGATTTTCATAGATCAAAGCCATACACTTTGATCTGCCTCAACCCTTTACCTAACATGAAAAGCA
This sequence comes from Pictodentalium vernedei, assembly GCA_031216915.1. Taxonomy (NCBI): domain Eukaryota; kingdom Metazoa; phylum Mollusca; class Scaphopoda; order Dentaliida; family Dentaliidae; genus Pictodentalium; species Pictodentalium vernedei. Next base: position 244,823,457 of record CM062289.1, read on the forward strand.
AACGACACTTGCAAAAATAAATTCTTGAATAACTATTATTTTCATTTTTTGTCTCAAAAACATAGGTTATGACCCCTCATTGGAACGAGCTCAATGAGCTCGTTCCAGTGAGGGGCCATAACCTATGTTTTAGAGACAAAAATTGAAAAAATAATTAAAATTAAATGGCGATTTTTGAGAATAGCGCTGGCTGGTTTTAGCCGTTACGTTAGGTAAAGGGTTAAATAACTTAGCTCAACCTCTGACACCATCAACCCCCTTCCCACAGGAAGTAGCGAAATACTTCCAAGACATATCCTTCTTTATGGCTCCCCATTGATGCATTTGAAGGACTTGTTTTCATAGAATCTATCATGTGCTCACTCATCCATACAGAAAGGTGTAATCCAACAAAAGGTCTCTGAAATCTAAAGGCCAAGTGAGGCCCGCTAACAGCAGTTATATAAAGGGAGAAGGAGGAGAAAAATGTAATGCACGTAACGTTACGTATGCTACAGAAATGTATCCTATGTGCCATTCAACCAAATTATAACAGTGAGGACTGATATCGCAGCCACGTAATGTTGGCTTGAAATCCACTACTAAACCTAAAGACTTTTCTGTTAATAGCTTAGATGTCTGCATATGAAAACAATGTCAACGATTTCGTTACGTAAGTTACATTAAAAATACGTTATTTGGTAAGCCTCAGCAGAATAAAATCCATTAGGAAAATTATATTTTTCTAACTTTTTCCACTTACTTTGTCATTTTTGCTTCAGTAATCTAAAAGATATTTTTAACTTTACTCTAAATTAACACAATGAACAAACGGTTTATGGGGAAAATTATAAAAAAAAAAAAAACTTGTATAAAGCTCATATATTTCCCGCCTTCTTCAAAACGCTGGGACAAAAACATGAATGTAAAAATGCCTCCGGCTCCATTAAATATGGAAAGTTGAAAAATTTATAGTAATTTATATATTTTTTATACTTACCAATGACCCAGACATAGCTGGTGCTAACTCTTAAAAATCTAGGGCCAAACACAAATTTTGCCCCCCAGTCCCCAAAATTTGCATCTAAAACCAAAGAAATCATGTCCTGAATGGCCCTCCATACTTCGCCTCTACTGCGCATGCGCAGTGTCAAGGAGGTCCCGAAATTGGCGCCATTTATCATTCTTACAATCAGTGCCTGGTCAGCGCTATGTACTCAGCGGGGAGGTATGAGTTCCCAACTCCTGGGAGGGCCATTCCCGTCTGGGTCATTGGTAAGTATAAAAAATATATAAATTACTATAAATTTTTTAACATTTTTATACTGTACCAATGACCCAGACAAAGCTGAATAGTAAAAAGGCTGGAGGGCCAAGGACATAGAGGAAAATCCAATAAGCTCAACTATATAAAATAGAGTCATCCCCTCGAGGAGAAAAGGAGTATTAGGCTTTACATGTATCTTTCTTATTTATAAAAAATTATAAAGACAACACCCTCCATAATTGAGCATCATAACATTCATGTTCTCTATTAACATCCAGTATAATCCTTATACTAATTATTTTTAAAGTAAGCCAAAAAATAAAGTTAGTCCAGAGAATTGAGACTCTTTATACTCTTTTAAAAGTGTCCGAGGATTGTATATTAACGCCCGTTTGACACGTGACATATTCAAATGCTACACTTCAAAAATGACATGAATGAATTTTTTAAACATTAACTTTTCACTTTAAAACCATCCCAGTAACAGCTCAGAATTACTGACTCCGGAGGAGGTATCCCCTTGTTTTCACTATAAAACAGGTGACCCAAGGGAACACCCTCCCCCCCCCCTTCCCCTTGCCCTGGGTCAAATAGCCCTGAGCGAAGAGGGCAACAGGACGGAGTCACTGCCTGAACAGAAAGCCTACATAACTATAGCTGCAACTGTTTAGTGAACGACATTCTGAGCAGCAGATAATGGACCTAAACAATGCAGGTCTCCAGAAATGGACTCAATATTTCTGAGATAAAAATTCGTGAATGTGGATGGCTGAGACCAATATGCAGCCTTCATTAAATCTGTAATAGCAACACTATTTGCAGAAGCCCAAGATGTAGAAAGAGCTGTTACTTCATGAGCCGAAATCTTAAGCACAGACTGCTGAGTTAAAGATAGATTATCATAAGCAGTACAGATAGTTAATTGAATCCATCTAGCAATAGAATGGACCGTAATGTCCTTTCTATTAGGCATCAGAGACAGAAGAAGCTTAAACGTCCTTTCTGATAAACTGAGATCTTCTTTATAAATACATAAAGCTCTAACCGGAGAGAGTAAAGGCCTATGCCCGTCTGAAGACGGAAGGGCCTTAATAACAATAGGTTCCGGATATTTATTAGGAGCCTGATTCTTAGCCAAAAATCCAACATTAGTAGTAAAGGTAATAGTGTTCCCGACACTACGAAAGTGAGAATCGTCCACCGATAGTGCATGAAGCTCACTGACTCTTCAAGCAGAAGAGAAAGCTAAGAGAAATGCTGTCTTATAAGACCAGAATTTGAAATCTACTTTCTCAAGAGGCTGAAATGGTTTTCTTTTAGTTAAGAAGAACCCAAGCTAAATTCCATTTAGGAATTAATCTAAGGGTTCTAGGTCTATTTATCGAAAAGTTTCTAACTAATTTAGATAAAGAGACATTAGATCCAATTGTAAACTATCATGGTGTGCATAGGTATCAGATAACATAGACCTATAACCTTTAATAGTAACAGGCTGCAGTTGGTCTCGTCAAACAAGTATACTAGAAAGTTTGCAATGTCTGGTATGGAGGGATCAAAAATATCAACATAATGATCCCTACACCAACGACGAAAGACCTTCCACTTTAGCTGCATAATATAGCGAAGAGGAGGTCCTCCTACAGTTAGAAATCGCATCCACTGCTCGTCCTGTACAATACTTGCCGCGCAAGAAGGACCGCACAATGGAATACGTGAAGATTGAGACCTTGCGGGTTGTGATGAAGTTGACACGATTTCCCCTGCGAAAGAAGATCCTCTCGTGGAGGAAGTTTTTGCGGTAAGTCCCACAGCAGACACCTGAGTAGATTTATCCACGGTCTCTGTGAAGACAGAGATGCTACCAACAGAATTGTATTGTGATTGTTTTATCTTTAGCAATATTTGCTGAATCAACGGCGCTGGAGGATACGCATATCCTATCATTCCGTCCCACAAGATCGATAGAGCGTCTACTGCATATGCTCGGGGATCCGGACATGGTGACACATACGTCTGCAATTGATTGTTGAGTTGTGTCGCAAATAAGTCTATCATTGGCCGCTCCCATTGGTAGCAAATCTGATTGAATACCTGTTTGTTGAGAGTCCATTCTGACGGCAACAAGCGACACTTCCGTGAAAGGGAGTCTGCTAATACATTCAGACGACCTGGAATATGACGGACTGAAAGCAGAACTTGGTATTCTAGAACAAACAGAAGGATTCTTTCCATTAAATTGAATAACGGAACGGAATGAGTGCCTCCCTGGTTCCGGATATACGCAACTACTGTCGTATTGTCGGACAGGATTTGGACATGCACTTTCTGAATAATGTTCATCCAATGACATAGTGCAAGCCAAATTGACTCATTTCTTGGATGTTTATGTGCTTGCCTAGAAACTGCGGAACCCAAAGACCCTGGCACTTCGAATCCGTTAGGATCAATGTTGTACCCCAACCTGTTTGACTGGCATCCGTCATAATCGTAAAACTCGGATCCAGCAACTGCAGTGGAACTCCTTGAGTCAACCACTGAATGTTTGCCCAAGTCTGAATCTCTTGTTACACTTGATTGACAAGAGAACGTCTATATCGAGCAATTCATAGATTGCTGAAAGGTTGCCGTCGAAGAGAAGCTTCTCCGAGACCGAAGTGACTCCGAGAGAGTCCTTCACCTTACTATCCACGCGCGTGGATGTAGCTAGGGCTGCGTCACGTCTAACCAACTCCAGGTTTGCCACTGAAGGGCGGAGTTATATGTGGAAAAGCTACTGCCCTTGAAAGAAATCTCATTGAGGATCATATCCTGGAATTCTTTCACTTGAAGACGTAATGATAACGCCTTAGTAAGGTGGTCTGCGTATGATAAAGCGTCTAAGTTAAGTCTGTTAGACATTATTGTCGTTTCCAACGTCGTGGTTGGAATTGACATAGACGGCGATATAGACAATTCCAAGTCTTCAGCCTCGTCGTCTAGACGCAGAGGAACTCTCGGTATGCCCTGTCCTGCCGTTTCAAATTATTCCTTGAATTGATGAAAGGCCGATTAGAGCATTTGCGGACAAGAAACCAGACTTGCCTATTTTGGTAGCAAGCTTATATATATAGCGTTGTTCAATAATTCGAATGTTCTTGTGACATTATTGGACTGTGTCGGCAACTCTGGGACGATGTCCCTGAACCGATCAAAAACAAATTCTGTGTCCAATGACGCTATTAAGTCTCTTATCCAGCATCGCAGCATTCTAGTCCGACCGAACAACCTCTGGAAGATAATGCCGGAAGAAATCTATGGCAGCTTCTGTTGTTCCGAAAGGGAAAGCTCGAAATCCTCAGAATCCCTTTCGCCATCCTGTCAGACCCTATAAAGTGCTCGGTCGTCCGTACCTGATGCTTCAGCAGAGCGTACCGACCCAGCGTCGTCGGATTATTCCTAATCCGACAGAGATTCTATCGTTTGCTGGGATGCTGCGATAAGTTGTGCTATTTTGGATAGCACGTCCGTCACTGAGGCCTGTGGATAAGCGGTCTTACGTTTCTTTGCCGCTGGAAGCTCCGTGTACGTTGACCCGTGCATACTTCTATTATGCGAGCGCCCGGAGTCTACAGGCCTCGTGTCCCTTGGTTACCGGATGGCGTGACCTGTTCGCCGTGGAATCCCTGAATGGCGAAGCTGGCTGGATATTCGTGGTCACGTAGCCAAGGTGCGGTCGTGTGCGCTGCCGTGAGGATGAGGAAGCCTTATAGACAGTCTCTCGGACTGTCTATATAACGGAGCGTCCCGAGCGGTGGACATATGCTCCGAATGCGAAATGTTTGTACCACAACATCTGGTCCCAGATGTTGTTGTACGAGAGAGGGACCTCTCTCGCTCGCAGCCCGGATGGACCTGGACGAGCTAGGAACCGGACTAATAGGCTTCCTCCGATCTCTCTACTGATCCGTCGTCACTGGGTGTGCACTTTTGTCTTATTATAGTGCTCGCATCACCCAAATCTCCTTCCTGGACCGCAACGGACGTACCCGGCCACTGAACCATTCGATGAATGGACGCTACACCGGGCGAGCTAGCGGATGTCAACACCGTCGATCCTACTAGGGACCTCCTAGGCAATTGACGTATTTCCATGAGCACTTATTGCCGCTAGCTCTTCATTTAACTATGACGACAGAGGCACACTTTTGGAAGACATCACGGTAACTTTTGCGAACAAAAAAACAGACTTGCTTGTTTAATAGCGAGCATATATATAGCGTCGTTCAATAATCCGAAAGTTCCTGTGACATTATTGGACTGTGTCGGAAACTCAGGGACGATGTCCCTGAACCGATCAAAAAATTCTTGTGTCCACAGACGCTATCAGTCTCTTATCCGGCATCGCAGCATTCTGGTCCGACGAAACAACCTCTAGAAGATAAAGCCGGATGAAATGTACAGCAGCTTATGTTGTTCCGAAAGGGAAAGCTCAAAATCCTCCGAATCCCTTTCGCCATCCCGTCGGACCCTATGAAGTTTTCGGATGTCCGTACCTGATGCTTCAGCGGAGCGTATCGACCCAGCGTCGTCGGATATTACCTGATCCGACAAGAGATTCTGTCGTTGCTGGGATGCTGCGATAAGTTGTGCTATTTGGGATAGCACGTCCGTCACTGAGGCCTGTGGAGTAGCGGTCTTACGATGCTTTGCCGCTGGAAGCTCCGTGTACGTTGACTCCTGCATACTTTTCTTATGCGAACGTCCGGAGTCTACAGGCCTCGTGTCCCTGGCTACCGGATGGCGTGACCTGGTCGCCGTGGATTCTCTGATTGGCGAAGCTGGCTGGATATCCGAGGTCACGTGGCCAAGGTGCGGTCGTGTGCACTGCCGTGAGGATGAAGAAACCTTATTGACAGTCTCTCTGGACTGTCTATATAACGGAGCGTCCCGAGCGGCGGACGTATGCTCCGAATGCGAAACATTTTGTACCACAACATCTGGTCCCAGATGTTGTTGTACGAGAGAGGGGCCTCTCTCGCTCACAGCCCGGATGGACCTGGACGAGCTAGGAACCGGACTAATAGGCTTCCTCCGTTCTCTCCTCTGATCCGCCGTCACTGGGTGTGCACTTAGTTGATTTACAGTGCTCGCATCACCCAAAACTCCTTTCTAGACCGCGCAACGGACGAACCCGGCTGCCGAACCATTCGATGAATGGACGCTACACCGGGCGAGCTAGCGGATGTCAAAGGCCGTCGATCCTACTAGGGACCTCTTAGGCAATTGGCGTATTTCCATGAGCACTTTGCCGCTAGCTCTTCATTTAATTGTGACGACGGAGGCACACTTTTGGAAGACATCACGGATACATCACCCTGTTCTTGTTCGTCTGAAATAGAGATTGATAAACTAGAGTGACCCTGCGGAGAAACGACCGGCATGGCCATTTCCCTGCTAACATACCGTGACACACGCTTCCCATGTTTGTCATCCCAATTGACACATACTGAACAGGAGTTAGTGCGAGTACACTGACTACAATTAATACAATGATTATGAAAGTCAGAGGAAGATTTCCTCTTATTACAATTGAACAATATCTTTTCATTGTGAAAAGAAAACAAAAAGTCCTAGTACTCGCACCAACCCCTGAAAACAAAGATACATAATAACATGATCCATTAACATAGAAAAAATAATTGAAATCAATAAAATTTTTTGAAAAAATATTTTTTCAGAAAAGCCCAAGTTTCTGAAAAGTAACGTTGAGCCCCAATGGATCCCAAGCCTAAGTGTGGACAAAAATTTTAAAAATATTTTTAAAAATTAATGCAACACTTACGAATAATAATAATGTATCTTGTTATGATTAAACTAACACAAAGACAAGAAATCCTCCTCCACAGAGACTTGTCAATGTAAACAAGAAGTGTAAAAACACCAGAAACATGACTCCAGGAACTGATAACCATGGCCCGAAATCAGTTACCAATAATACACTATCTGATGCAAAACAGAGACTTCCAGGGAAGAAACTGCAGAACATCAGATGGTAGATGCAGAACACTACGCCTAAACACCCATGGGTGAGGACATAAACATGGGGTAAAGAACAGAATTCATTCTGTTATGCAGCTAAAACTCCCAAGAAATTTTAGTAATAATATTACAGAAAATATGCCAAAAGCATGGGAGAATAGCAAGGGGGGGCTTAAAGGAAAGGGAGAGAGGAAAACACTGAACAAGCAGTGTAACTTTATAGCAAGAATGACCACAACAGGCCCATGCCTCGAAAATAGGTAACTTAACATAATTTCATTAAAAAATTTTAAATTACAGCCCTGATTATTTTCTGTCACTCATTTTTCCTCTCCTCCTTCTATTTCCTCTTTAGATCCACCATTTCTCTAATATTTGTCTGGCATCATTTAAACTGAGATTTACAAGCACAAAGATCAGTCAGATGTGAACTGATGAAGGGCCAAACAAAGAATGATAAATGGCGCCAATTTCGGGACCTCCTTGACACTGCGCATGCACAGTAGAGGCGAAGTATGGAGGGCCATTCAGGACATGATTTCTTTGGTTTTAGATGCAAATTTTGGGGATTGGGGGGCAAAATTTGTGTTTGGCCCTAGATTTTTAAGAGTTAGCACCAGCTATGTCTGGGTCATTGGTACAGTATAAAAATATACAGGTTTGTAGGTGAATGTTTTTATAAAAAGTTAGCACTCAAACAGAAGTTGATTTTTCACCTTCTTGGTTAGAATAGCTGGAGAATCGCCCTAATTGGCTATGTCAATAAAAAGCTACTTTTAAAATTTTAAACACATTATTAAGATTACTAACTTGGCTAAAAAGTCCATGAGGTATTCTGGTGTTGTAGGATCTGGCTTCAGTGGAGGAGACATTACATGACCAGCTGCATGTCTCCAACATTTATTAAAATAATGACTTCCATCTGTTCCTAAACAAGCAGCTATTGGCTCTCCGAACACCACCTTTCCTGTAGTCAAAAATAATGTTCAGTTTACTTTTTGTGAAAGGATGAATGCAACACATACTCAACTTGTATCTTTGATGCAGTAGAATGGTTGAAATAAGGGGGAAAACTACAGTAGGTACCACCTGATAGCTAACTTATTAATAGAACTAGAGCCATCAGTAAACACTGCTTATGACAAGTACATTCCCTCACATTTCATCCACAAACTCCAAAGCTAACATTTGGTACGGAACCAGTTTAACCCTTTACCCAGTGCACAGGATAACCAAAATTTATTATTTTAGTTATTGTTTTCTGTTCAACAAAAAATTATCATGTGATCCCCTTGAAGAGCTCGTTCCAATGAGGGGGTCACATGATATGGTTTTGTTGAATATTTTTTGGCAAAATATTTTTTTAACTGCTCACTCTGTAAATTACATGGGCAAATATGGCAGATTAGTTAGGTAAAGGGTTAACTGGTCTTATCAATGAAAGTCACTTTCAAAAGATCTCAGTAATAGCGATGTATATACAGTACATGGAGAGTGGATTGTTACTAAATCACCCAGAGAGTGGAGTTATCACCCAAAGCATCACTGTCAAATTCTATACAAGGCGACAAAAACACAAGCAATGTTTCAGCCAATGGACCTCCGGGTATATCCCGGCGGTTCATTGGCTGGAACTTTGCTTGTGCTTGCTGTGCTTTTCAACAAATTTGTAATACTTGATTGGGTGGAATCTCCACTCTGCAGATGATTTAATGATAATACACTTTCCACATACTGTATACTAAGAAGCTATGTTAGTATTATAATCATTATTTCATTTTATCCATTTATAAAAACATGCTCAAAACCATGATGCTTTTAGCAGTCTTTCAAAATTTATCAGACTGAAACAAAAGCATCTCAAAATTCCATTCTGGCTCAAAATGCCAAGGAAAAAAATCTTAAATGGTCAGAACATTGAACCAGACCTAGACGTTCTTAGTCACAAAAGTATTATTCCAAACTAGAGGTGTGACTGTTCCAGATGGGCTTGTCCATACTCCCCACCACCATTATTATTCTAAGATAAAAAGGGACATAATTCTGGAAAAAATAAAAACATTCATAACAAGTTTTGAGCAGACTAGTCCATAAACATCTGAGAAAATCTCCAGACAAAATTATGTCTACAGACAGACACACAGACAGATGGACAGACAAGGTTATTCCAGTATACCCCCCTCCCCAACTTGTTGTGGGGGGGGGGGGGGTATAATGAGTAACTGGACAGAAAAAAACATTTATCAAAATTTCTGTACACTTTGGTGGTAAAATCTGACAAAATGTCAAAAACATTTATTTATCGAACTCACCCTGGATATTGATTAGTTATAAGATACCAAAAAACATTTTATTCTGAGTAAGTTATTCAAGGGTTATTTTATGGAAAAGAAAATTTCTCAAAATTTTAAAATGTATTCTGGCTAAAAAATCTGAAAAAAAAAGTTGAAAAGAGTTGAAAGTCAAATTTGACATAGACACTGTCTGGTTATAACAGGATGCAAAAAAAAAATATTTGAAAGATGATTTTTGTGAATGCTGCTGGCCAGATATGGGTGATACAACAGGGAAAGGATGAACATTCCTGTTCATTTCACTGACATTAGAAAGGGTGTAACTATTTTCATGGATAAAAACCCTGAACTTTAGATCTAATTTTGACATGTTAATACTTTAACTTTCTCCAAAATTTCAATGATGCAACAACCTATATGTTTGATGGCTTGGCAGTGATTTCTCTTGAAATCATGACAGAATGTGTAAACAGCCAAGGTTTAACTAAAAACCACTACAAACATTAGACTTACAAATGTATGAAGACTACGCAATGACTACACAGTTCAACATTTGAACTTGAGGCTTTAAACCTTTAATACAACAAGAAAACAACATTTGAAAAAATAAAAACTCTAATGTCTGCCTCAAAATAGCTTATAATAATAATAATGATAATAATAATAAAAATAATAATAATGACGATTTTCAAAAATAACTAAAAACTCTAATTTTTGCCTCAAAACAGCTTATTATAATGATAATAATAATTTGTCATCCAAGAATTCACAAAAGAGCTCTTTGGCTTTACAATTTCAAAAAAATGTTCCATTTAATTGGCATCGCTTATAGAATGCCTGTTGAAAGAGATGTTTTTTTATGCCTCGTGTTATTGAAAACAGAGCTTGGGTGTTTTTTTTATAGTTTTCAGAAGTGGGTTCCACACAGTAGAAGCAGAAAGCAGAATTTCATTATTCCACCTTAGGAGTCTGGACAGTACATACTAATTCAACAATGCAGTTGTGAAAGATGGTGCAAGGCATATTGAAAATTAGTAGATATAATTTGTATTGAATTCTCTAATATGCTGGTAGCCAACGCAGTTCAAAATGAACTGGTGTTATATGGTATGTTTTTCTGTTCCTTGTGACCACTCTGGATGCACAATTCTGTATTTGCTGAAGTCATACATTGTTAAAGTTTGTTGGAGCAAAGAACAAGGAATTAGTGTGGTCAAGCTAATTTATCACAAAGGCATGTACAAGTTGCTCTGCTGTTTTATTGTCAATGAAGTTCCTAAGTTTGCTTATGATCTCAGATGGAAATGTGCCACTTGATGGATATGATTAGCCTTTTACCCAACATACACTATATAAAAAATTATTTTAATGAATTTTTTTTGAATTTATCAAAGAATTTCAACAAAACCCTATCATGTGACCTCTCACATGACATGGTTTTGTCGAAATTTTCTCACATGACATGGTTTTGTCGAAATTTTTAAAAACATAATTTTGTATTCAACTCCACAATTTGTAAATTACAAGGTCTGATTCATTAGGTAGAGGGTTAACGTGTCTGTAATGTGATAGGTTTTCTTCTAGGAAAAAGGCAAGATTATGAAATGGCAGGCAGAATGAGATCTATACATCCTACATTTCTGAATCAAGTTTTGACAATTTACTTAATTGCTGTGGATTTCAACAATAGATGATCTCTGTGTTATGGTTCAATTTCAAGAAGTTAGATGACATTCAAGATATTATTTCTAGAATGCACTGTTCTCACTATTAAACTGAATACAAAGCACTATCTTTACAAAGATGAATGTACAACTGTGTATCATTGGCATACCAATGGTAAATGTGTCCCTATTTTCTTATTTTGTCACCCAGAGGCAAAACATATATGGTATACGCAATTAGCCCAAGTACAGAACCCGAGGCATGTCAAATAAGAGAGGAAGTTTTTTAGTGCTCACCACTGATTACAACACACTGAGTGCAACCTTGGAAATACAAGCGGAACCACTGAAAGAGATGCCTTTCATGCCAATTCTATTTTTCAGACACCTGATGGAGGTAGGATTATTAATATTTCAAAAACAGCACTGACATCCAGAATCAAGGACAGACATGATGGGATTTTTTTTCCCATTGCAAACAGGAAACTGTCCTGCACTCTTAAAAGTGAAGTGTATAGTGGTAAGCAGAGAATATTTATTGGTGTTTAAGATCACATATTTCTGCATAATGGCTAAATGTAACCACAACATGGGTATAAATTCAACTCCAGTCAATCATTTATATCCATGTTGCCCATTTTTGTGACTTCCCACCTCAGGCATTGGTTACTGGGTCCTATTTTACCAGTAAAACAGCTTGTTTACCACAGTAAACAAGCACTGCTTCACTTCCCAGGGTCCCCACAGAGATGTGGGCAGGATGGGATGCTTCAGTAAGACAACTGAATTGCAGGTGAGAAGAGCAGCCACAACCGTCACTACAACCTTTAACAGAAAAGAAAGATTGGAGACAGGGCTGTAGATTTTCAGGTCACTGGGGTTTTGTGATGGCTTTTTGATTAGAGGAATAATGAGTGCTTGTTTCAAGCGCTCAAAAAATGCCAGCTGAGAGTAAGCAATTAATCTGTAAAAGTGAATGAGATTTGGAAGACATGTATGGAGTAATCGTGTTGGCAATACATAAAGTGCACATTTTTTGGGAGGAGCCTGTATTAAGATGCGTGAGAGTGTTTGAACATCAAATGGTGTGAAGAAGTATACCGTAACATCTTCACAATCATCAAGTGGTGTGAAGGAGAAGACAGTTACATCTTCACAACCTCTTCTTCTCTGTTGGGTTAACCTGAGTTGCTCTGACCTAAGGCTGATCCCTATGTTTTCAATATTGCCAATAAAAAAATTGGGAAAGTCATCATTAAGAATTAGCTTAGATGAGTGGTTTGGCAGAACAGACTTTTTCTTCCAGTGGAGCAAACTTCTAATTTTTGCCAATTGCAAATAGGCACTCTCCAATAAATTGTAAACAAAACTACTATGGCATTTTTTTGTGACTAGACCAAGCCGATATATACGCTGCTTTGGCTAGAGAGTTAAGTTATTAAGCCAGAACCTCCTGTCCCATTCATTTATGCTGTATACACTAGGAATTGAATTCTTTCATTGGTATTGTTGTAAAAATGTGTCCCATCAGTACTACTGCTGAAGTTAATGCCACAAAAACCCTGACTGCACTTCAATTTCTGAGACTGGTAAACTGGACTATATCACAGCAACAGTTTAACAAATGAGCGCAACAGGCGGTATACATTACACTCACTGCCACCATGAACAGGAAGTTTTGGTCATATTGTACCAACAGTTATCCTTATGGATGAATATGAATGCTTGCTCATTAAAGTCGAAGTTACATTCTAGTTGAATAATTTTCAAACAAAATTCTTGTGCTATAAAAATTAAAATTTTATAGTAAATTTCCTTTCTTATTATACCTACCACAATTGTTTACAAGAGGCTTGCACTACAGTGGAAGTCCCTAACTCGGAATTTATTTTTTATTAGTGTTTAAGGTCACATATTTATGCACAATGGCTAATCGTGACCTTGACAGTTTTATGGTGGAGGAAGCTGGAGTACCCGGAGAGAACCACCAAGCATCGACGAGCAACTGACTGCTCCTCAACATTCTACCTCTGTTCAAGATTGACGTGCAGTACGTTAGTACTTTAGTACACAGCATCATCGTGCCCCCATGTAGGCAACTGGGATAAAGTGCCTTGCCCAAGGACACAACCTGGGTCGTCCCAGACCAGAGATCTAACTCGAAACCTCTAGCATAGAATTCGTCCAACAGTCTACAACTGAGCCACCATGCTCTCGTTTCCCTAACTGAAAAATATACTCTCAATATTTCTTTCCCAAGCGATTTGGAAAAAAAAGTGGTGCAAAAGCACCAAGAAAAAATAAGCCAAAACTGGGTGGAGTGCGACCGGTCCACACCCACTAGGGGGCACTCTTGTCTGTACTATCTACGGATTTTGGTACCAGTGCACAGATGTATAACCAGCGTGTCATTCTATTTGAATCCGCCAACATTTAAGTTATGTGATCAGCGGGGAGGAAGGATTATTACCTGAATAAGACGATGGGGGATCCACTGCCGGAAACTCAGAAGAAGAGCAAGAAGCTCCTTCTGGTTGACGTGAAGAGCTGCTAGATCCTGGTCCAATGACCCGTGAAGGAAAAGACCTAGAGGATCCAATGTCACACCCCATCTGAGATCGCTGGCGACTGCCGTCGGAACACGATCATAATCCACTGAACATCGGTCAGTGGAGAAGGTGATGAGGAAGAGACTACAGTAACTGAAGCACCAGAACCAGAGGATCGGCATTCGGCCTCCAACGACTGAGCAGAAAGTGTTGGAGAGGTCTGACATGCAGCTGACCAAGAGGAATGAGATCCATCACCGAACCGCAGAGACTGAGCAGCCGGGGAAGACTCCGAGCTGTTGCGGACGTGGACTGGGACAGAGTCAGGGCAAAAGGCTGAGAAAACCACAGCCCTTGCCTGGGAAACTGCCGCCGTATCCAGTTGAGTACGGAAGTCCATCCCAGATGACAAAACGACAGAGAAGGGACCAGGTCTGACTTCTCCTCATCTACTGTGAACCCTAGTGACGTGAGAGTAGACTCAACAGTGTGACGACATCAGACTCCAGAAAGGCAGCATTGGAATGCCTCTGGAGGATATCAATTAGATAAGCCGAGAAGACACCCTGGACTGTGTGCGATGTAAGACTAACACATGCAACATCAGAGAGGTGAAGGCCCAAGGATCCAGGTCAAGGCCAAAGGGCATGGCCTTGAATTGGAAAACATCCTAGGGAATGGAACCGACCTGAAAGCCTCCATGCTGAACTGAGGAGCAATGATAGACTGCATCAGGATACTCAGATCGCTAACCTGTCTGAGTCGGCCGTCCTTCTTTGGCACCAAGAACAGGCAGGAATAAAATCCCACCGAAAGTTCTTGATGACCTTGATCGCCCCCTTCGACAGGAGAATGCCTATCTCCATGATCAAAAGTTCCCAACGTGTAACGTTGAAAGGGATTCATGTTGGAAAAGGCAATCTCGACTGAGTGGAATGCTTCAACCTGGGACGGATTCGAGGTGACTATTGCCGACATCTACCCTTACCCTGTGAGTGAGTAGAAGTGGCGGCAGGAGGATCAGCCCTTAGCTTCGCAGAGGAAGCAGAAGGGTACTTGTTAGGCTTTGGATGGCCCCTGCCTCCAACAGAAGGCAAATCAAGCTGACTAAGCAGCAGCAGATCAATGGAATGACATAGGGAGTCATCCCGGACTGTCGCCACGGAACCATGGAATAGTCGCGGACCCGCACTATCCCTCAAGAAGGGAATGGCTTGTGTCCAGCACAGCGTCCCTGCGAAGTAATTCCAAGTTAGCCATGTTACAGGCATGTGTGTGAGAAGATGCATGAGCACCTTGGACAGCACACACAAAAAAACCTGTTTGTCGTCAAACTCATCTGGGAGCAGGTAAGCAGCAAAGCAGAGACGACGTGATCGAAGAGCGAAAGCATTCGGCATCTCTCCCGATAAGCCCAACAGGACTCCAGGGTCTCCATATGAAAAATGGCCGGCTTGGGAGTTGGAGTCCTGATCCAAGACCGTCAAAGTCTGGCAGATTGACGAAATCGTAGGAATGATAACGCACCGGAGGCAAAAAAGTGTCAAACCTGATGAAGAACGACGTCTTCATAGCCTTGGAGCTCAGCTTAGAGTCCAAAGCTGTAAATGCTTCAACCACCTGTACCGACAGGTACAGTGGAATGCGTCCAGAAGCAGGTTGCTCTACAGGCTGTGGGCGCATGACCGATGATCGTGGCCGGGATGACACTGTCGGCTGGTTTGACAGTTTGAGACCTGGAAGGAACCCAAACACAAAGTCAAGAGCTGTCCCCAAGTCAGAAGACTGTTGGCTCTCGACGTCAGGTATGTCGGACTCATCCCATGAGTCGGAAGACACATAGCCCATCATGGGCAAACCAGCCGATGCCTCCCATGGTGTAGGCAACCAGGGGGATCAGAAAGCGGCCTGTTTCCAATCCCGGGAGGTGGTGCCACAGGGGGCACCCGGAAACCACTCATAGCTTCGCTGGAAGCAACGGAAAAGGCTCTTGGACAGAACCTAAGTGAGCAAGGAGAGGGCCTCCCTAAGCTCACTGACTGTGTTGGAAAGGTACAACGTGGGAACGAACTGACAAAGTGGCTTCACTCCTGACCCATTTTACCAGCGAAGGGTCATGATCCTCAAATACACCCGGCGCAGGGCGATGGTCTGCAGCCGAAAACATCTGAAGGCAGATGTGTATTGGGGTATCACATACCCCGAGGATCTACAGAGCGGAAACTCAGGAGAGTCGCCGCAGACCTCTGCGGGACAGAAGGTCCAGGTTGCACAAAAAGCGTTGGTCACACAAAACTGGCCATGGGACCAGAGTACGTGGACGGAAATGCCACGAAGCTCATGGTAACCCCACCATGAACATCTGAATCCAATGAGAAAAACTGAGGTACTCGACGGCTGAGAGACTACAGTAGAGGGTTCGGACGGCAGCCTCTTCTAACTTCGCCAAGTTGAAGTCAGGGAAGGCTGAGGCCAATACCCCACGTCTACACTACCAGACATCTTTGCAGACCCCTGCAGGGATAAAACTGCTGTGCTCAATGGCGGAGAGGACACAACAGGGGGTTCGGTCTGCAGCCACTTCTGACTTCGCCGAGTTGTAGTCAGGGAAGAATGAGGTTGATACCCCACGTCTACACTACCAGACACCTCTGCAGACCCCTGCAGGAATAAAACTGCTGTGCTCAATGGCTGAGAGGACACAGCAGGGGGTTCGGTTGCCAGCCACTTCTGACTTCGCCGAGTTGAGACAGGGAAGGCTGAGGCCGATACCCCACATCCACACTACAGACATCACTGCAGACCCCTGCAGGGATAAGCCGAGGCCGGCTAAAACGGTGATCGATGGCATTGTAGACAGAACAGCAGTAGCAGCAGAAACGACGGGAAACTGGTGGAAAAGGGGAGAGAGCAACCAAGCTCTGCCTCCAAAGGAGGAGTCACAACCCTAGTGACAGCCTCAGATGTCGACTGGAGAGGCGCATAGTCCCGGAACCAGGCCCATTCATTTATGCTGTATACACAAGGAATTGAATTGTATGACAAAACAAACAAGAGGCCCCAAAGGGCCTTATTTATTTTATTTGTGTTTAGGGTCATATATTTCTGCACAATGGCTAATTATGACCGCGACAGTTTTACGGGTGGAGGAAGCCGGAGTACCCGGAGAGAACCACCGAGCAACTGTCAGCTCCCCAACATACTAACTCCACACAAGCAGGGTTAGCATTGGTTGGAGGCAAGTGCACCATCGACGTGCAGTACGCTTTAGTACACAACACCACCATGCCCCCACATGGGAAATGGGGATGAAGTGTCTTGCCGAAGGACACAATGCGGTTGCCGCAGGTGGGATTCGAACCGAGAACTTCTCGGCTTGCAGTCTGTACCTCTACCTACTTAGCCACTGTGCCCCCCCCCCCCCCCCCCACCCCAGGGGCCTTCATCACTCACCTGCCAAAGTCGTTCAAAGAAGAATTTGGGGTCACATCAGTTAGACAAGGTTCATCAACACTACAAAGGAATGAAATCATGAAAGGCAAATTTTATGGGAAAATACTAAGGAATAAATTTGAACAAACCTGAACCTAACATGGTTCAAAATTTCGGAGTCCAGAACAGAACCCAAAATTTTCAGGCTAAAGTTTTTTAATTTTTTTTTTCGTCTCAAAATTGAACAAAACGCATAAAAACCGGACCCGAAACTTTCAGGCTAAAAAAAATGTTTTTTGGCCTCAAAATTTAACAAAGCGCATAAAAATCGGAAAAATGTTTTTTCAGAATTTTGGTCCAAAATTTCGAAGTTCGAACCAGACCCAATATTGCACTAAGTTAAAATTCAGGCTCCCACAGGAAGCCCAAATATTAACCGAGGAACTTGATTTGAACAAACTTGAATCTGCCCCCCCCCCCCCCCCCCCCCCCTTAGAGATGAATACCAAATATGAGTTCTGACTGGTGAATATGAAGAAGATTTTTGAAGAATATTCCATGTAAAGCCCAAATATTAACCCAGCGACTTGATTTGAACAAAAAAGGAAAGGAAAGGATTCTGACTTGTGGATCTGAAGGTTTTCAAAGAAATTCCTCAAATCGCACCAAGTAAAACTTTAAGCTCCAATAGAGAGCCGAAATACTAACTCAGGGACCCGATTTGAACAAACTTGAATCTGACCCCCTTAGAGATGTTGTATACCAAATATCAAAAGATTCTGACTGGAGGTTCTGAAGAAGATTTTTTTGAATTTTTAAAAATATTTATGGGTGCTATCAAATTTATGCCCCTTGTGGGCCTGGCAAGTTTATTTGAACAAACTTGAATTGACACATGATAAGGAACATGCACACCAAATTTCGTTCAATTTGGTCTGGTAGTTTGTGAGAAGTCGATAATGTAAAGTTCACGACGGATGATGACGCCGGACAGCAAGTGATAAGTTACGCTCCCCTCAGTGAGCAAAAAAATTATATTTATTCTATGAATGCAATTGACACTTGATTCACTGATTTGGAACTAAATGAACTTATTTTAATTAGTGCTGTGGCAAGAACGGTCTATGTTGAAACAGTTTAACTAATATTTTAATATTCTGAAATTACAAAAACAAATTTATTACAGGCCTGTTCTATGAAATCTCCATCTACAGCAACATTAAACCATACGGAAAATGAAAATCCATTCTGCACATGTGTGGAACAGAAATAATCATTGACAGACTATTTTTAAATAGAAGTAAAATTTCACAAGAGTTTTCTACAAATTGTGCACTGCAATTACAATTTGAATCGCTTACGATGGTTAAAAAGCGGAGCGCAGGTTCCCCTTGCAAATTTGGTTGGCGAAAAAATGTGTTCTTTTTGTTGATAGTTCATCCTCTACCGGCACATAGAACTTATTGGAACTCGAGGGATGAGTTGTCAAATGTTTTGCCAAGTGTCCTAATAATTCCTTTTGTAGACGTGAAGGCATGTAATAAACACAGAACACACATGTGAATGGGTTAATCGATATGGCACCTGTGCCAGTGTGGAAGGATAAAACTCGTAGCCTACAGCCTCTCATTTTATCCTTCCATGCTGACACGAGTCATTTTGATTAACCCATTCATAAATACGTGTCATTCTGTGTATTTATGGTCACTCAAAACAGGTAAAAAATTAATTTTTGTCCCCATTTTATGATCACTGGCTGCATTAGAGAGGTGGTAGTTCAGGCACAGGGGCTAGAATTTTCCCCCTCACCCAATAGAAAAAGGTGGGTTTTTTTTCTCAATTTGATGTCCAAATTTCTCAATTGTTATCATGTTTTGTTCAGTCATAAGCACTGGTTGTTATTCATATTGGCAATTACGACTGAATATCACATGAAGCGCATTCAAAAGTAGAGCTGGAAGATTTTTGCCAAAATAATAATCACAGTTTTGGGGAAAAAAGGTCATGATTAATGATATAATCACAATATTGTTGTCTTGTGAAGGTTTTTGCTTTTTCTGGTAGTGTTATTAGGGTTTCATGTATGAATGTAACAGACTCAGCTGTATTGATCAGAAATTTACTGAGCATATATACTTTGTCAGAGTTTAATAACTTTCGATTTAAAATGTATGATGTTGTGCCTGTGCATGGTCTATAAATATAGGGCAAGGGACTTATCAGAAAGTAATGTTAAATTTTCAACTGTTTACCTCCCTTGATGTGTTTCTCCAGTGTTGACTGGAATGCAGTCAACCTTGGACACATTAAAGGAGGTAACAGAATTGAACATTGAACTTTTCATACTTAAAACACATCCAAATGTATTGTTGCAATGGATCAGTTGTGTTAACAGATTACTTAAACATATTAAGTTAACTATTATATGAGGTTTTCTAATTTTTTAAGAAAACTCTTCATAAAAGTACTTTATAAAATTTTCCAATTTTGGTACTCACAGCGCAAAAATTCCCAATTGGAAGGGATCCAAATCCTTTTCCAATCAGGGTGTGTGAACTCCTGGCATCCTCATAATTGTCACACCAAACTGATAGTTGCTGATGACAAAGGATGCCCAAGGTAGGTTTTTCTGTAGCATCTGAAATGCTAAGCGTAAAAAATTTCTTTTTCATGCCCAAGGTAGGTTTTTCTGTAGCATCTGAATTGCTGAGTTTAAAAAAAATTTCTTTTTCTTTACTTGAGATTCTAGTGTTGTGGGAAGGAAAGACGACCGACAATTTTGACTGGATCATGACCCAGTTGTGATTCAGCTGAAATTCTCTGTCCACTTTTGGAGGAACTGTGCCGCAAATATTACCACACTAATACTGTTCCTTTTGTGTCAATGCGACAATACAGCATTTGCTTACATAACATGTAAGAATTAACATTCTTCTATCAGAACACCAGTCACAATTTTCTAACTGCAGCCTTAAGGTAATAGGTTCAAAATACCAATCACCTCTGCTACAAAATGACTGAATGTGATTCATTATAAAATTTGAACTTTATTTGGTTTGGGACAACAATATTATGTGAGCTAATCATAAATTTGCATTTGTAGTTGAAACAATTTATAGTACATTCAAAGACTTGCCTGGTGCAATGCTTGCACTGAAAACAAGTACTTCACAAAGAAAACAAACCTACTTAATATACTGTAAAAAATACTTTCAGACATGGTAAATGTAAAATTTAAGCTTACCACTTCTTCTTGCATCAGAGATGACATCAGCAGATGACTTACTCATGACTTTGGTTATGTAAATAGGGCAATTGGCATTGTTAGCCAGTGCAATAGCTCTTGTAACTGCCTCTGTTTCAACCTGCAAATTTTAACCACCAATATCTTTTGTATACAAGGAGCCGACATGAGAAAAATATGTCCTGTTTACAAGCCTGAAAATAAGCAGACTGTTATCTGCAAAATGAGGTCCCCAGAGGGTGAATTTGGTGATGCTGCCCTGTAGCATCACAAAATTTACACTCTGTGAACCTCAGTCTGAATTAATGTCTCAAGCCAAAACAGAAAGATGTACCTAGAGGATAAATTGCCCCACTGTATGGGATAGCATCAGCACATTCTCCCTCTGGGGACACCATTTTACAAATGACAGGTTGCTTATATTCAGGCTTGCCTGTTTATACCAATATTGTGAGACTCTAAAACACCAGGAAAATAAAAAACTGATGAAAAAAATAAATTTTTGAAGTAAATCTGAAAATTGTAACCCAAATTACTTTGCATCAACCAAACAATTAATACAATATAAATAAGAATACAACTGAATGGAATACAGAAGAGCCAAAATAAGAAAGGGCAATGCAAAACAAAGGTGCGTAATTATTCATTGATTAGGGCTCTCAGAAATTATACAGGTTAAAAATTATTCCTGAATATAGTCTGCCTGTAAAGGTCACAAACACTTCAAGTAAGTGATGAGTGGATGTAAGAAATATGCGTCTTCAGTGTGTAACAGATAAATAGGCATTTCTGGAATATTTTAATGTCCAAAACAAACAAGGACAAAATAACTCTCAAAGAAATACACAGCACATTTGCAGTCCCCTTCATGATATTATCACCAAGAATCTATATGTTAAGGTAGGGAAGAAAAAATTATTCCTCATACTGCACTAAGTAAGAATTTGGTCCCTCATGGGGAGCCCAAATATTAACTGAAAAACTTGGGTTGAACAAACTTGAATCTGAACTCTGTAACAAGGTTGTATATCAAATACCAAGAGATTCTGACTGGTGGTTCTGAAAAAGGTTCTTCAAAGAGTACTTCTGGTATTACACCAAGTTAAAATTTGGGCTCCTGTGAACCCAAATATGAACAGAGTGGCTTAATTTTAACAAATGCGTATCTGACCCCCCTATGGATGCTGTATACAAAATAGCAGAGGATTTTGATCAGTGGGTCTGAAGAAGATTTTTTTTCTTTCTCATTTTTGAAAATATGCTTTTTTTCCCAATCAATTTCAATCAATCCCCCCCCCCCCAGCTTACAGAACATGCAACTGATGGATTTTTTTTCTTTTCTCCATTCCATTCTACAGGTCCTAGGGATACTTCAAACCAAATAACAATACTATGTTCCATGCAGTTTGGGAAGTATTGGCATTTGAAAATATTTCTATTTTTGGCTCCTGGGGTTCCCAAGGGCATACAGGAATTTTTTTTGGGTCGAAATTAAGTACTTGTGATTTAGTAATAATACCACATACCAAATTTGGTTCAAATATGCTCTTCGTTTCAGAAAATACTGTCCTACGAACTTTGAAAAAAATTTGATTCTTCACCTCAAAAGGAAGCTCAGTACCAAATATCAAGTCACTGTACATATCTGTTAATGAGATTTTTGTAAAATTTGGGAGCATTTTCCCCCAGCCCCTCCCTGGGGCAGGGCATGCTAATTTCAACAAAATCAAAAAGCAATGTCAGAAAACATAATCCCCTCAAATTTAACTGAAATTGATCCAGCAGTTTTGGTGAAGAAGCATAGACACAGATGACATATGTCGGATGGTGAGTGATCACAAATAGCTCACCAATAGTCATCACAATAGTCAGGTGAGCTTAAAATCTTGATGGTTTTTCTTTTAAATTTGATGATGAGAAATGATACGAAATGCTTGGACACAGCTGTTTCACAATCCCATTCATGATATTATCACCAATAAGCAAAATGTTAAAAAATAGGCCAATGAAATCGTCAGATGTGTACCCATACGCGCAACTAGTAGAAAGCTGTATGACGGAGGGCCACCACGGATGCCGACATTATGTACACCATACAAGATATGGGTACATATAGAAATGGATTGGAGGAGTGCCTAATTTGATGGATAAAGGGTTAATATCTCCGGATTAAATTATCAGATTTATATAAAAAACTATACAGCACAGCACATCAGTAACCTGAATAAATATATAAAGTAACATGACAATCGGATTGATATTTTTTGAGTTATCTCCTGCCAAAGGGATTGGAGGAATTTTCAATTTGAAGGATAAAGGGTTAATATCCCCGGATCAAATTATCAGATTAACACCAAAAACTATACAGCTCAGCACATCAGTAACCTGAACACACTTATAAAGTAACTTGACAATCCAAGTAATATTTTTCAAGTTATCAAATGCCAAAGGGATTGGAGGAATTTTCAATTTGAAGGATAAAGGGTTAATATCTCAAGATTAAAATAACAGATTTACACCAAAAACTATACAGCTCGGTACATCAGTAACCTGAACACAAATATAAAGTAACTTCACAATCTAAGCAATATTTTTCAAGTTACCGAATGCCAAAGGGATTGGAGAAATTTTCAATTTGAAGGATAAAGGGTTAATATCTCAAGATTAAATTATCAGATTTACACCAAAAACTGTACAGCTCGGCACATCAGTAACCTGAACACAAATATAAAGTAACTTGACAATACAAGCAATATTTTTCAAGTTATCGAATGCCAAAGGGATTGGATGAATTTTCAATTTGAAGGATAAAGGGTTAATATCTCAGGATCAAAATAACAGATTTACACCAAAAACTATACAGCTCGGCACATCAGTAACCTAAACACAAATATAAAGTAACTTGACAATCCAAGTAATATTTTTCAAGTTATCGAATGCCAAAGGGATTGGAGGAATTTTCAATTTGAAGGTACCGACTCGGAATTACTGACTCTAGGGGAGGTATTCCCTTGCTTTTCACTATAAAGCAGGTGACCTAAGGGAACATGCGCCCCCCCCCCCCCCCCTTCCCCTTGTCCTGGGTCAAATATTCCAGAGCGAAGAGGGCAGCAGGACAGAGTCACTGCCGAACAGAAAGAATACATAACTATAGTTGCAACTGTTTAGTGGACGATATTCTGAGCAACTGATAACGGACCTAAACAATGGAGGTCTCCAGAAATGGACTCAATATTTCTGAGATAAAAATTAGTGAATGTGGAAGGTTGAGACCAATATGCAACCTTCATTAGATCAGTAATAGCAATACAATTAGCATAGGCCCAAGAAGTAGAAAGAGCTCTTACTTCATGAGCTGAGATCTTGAGTGCCGACTGCTGAGAAGAAGATAATTTTTCATAAGCAGTACGAATAGTTAATTGAATCCATCTAGCAATAGAATGAAACATAATATCCTTTCTATTAGGTATCAAAGACAGAAAGAAACGCTTATGTCCCTTTCTGATGAACTCAGATCTATGTTTGTAAATACGTATTGCTCTAACAGGACACACTAAAGGCCTACGCCCATCAGATGACGGAAGGGTCTTAATAACAATAGGTTCAGCATACTTATTAGGAGCCTGATTCTTAGCCAAAAATCCAACATTGGTGGTAAAGGTAATAGTATTACCAACACTACGGTAGTGAGAATCCTCCACAGATAGTGCATGAAGCTCACTAACTCTTCTAGCAGAAGAGAAGGCTAAGAGAAAAGCTGTCTTATATGTTAAGAATTTGAAGTCCACTGTGTCAAGAGGCTCAAAAGGCACTTCTTTTAGCTTAAGAAGAACCCAGGCCAAATTCCACTTCGGAATTAATCTAAGGGTTCTAGGTCTATTTATCGAAAAATTTCTAACTAACTTAGATAAAGAGACATTAGTTCCAATCATCAAGCTATCATGATGTGCATAGGTATCGGATAGCATAGACCTATAACCCTTAATGGTGATAGGCTGCAGATTAATCTCATCAAACAAGTATACTAGAAAGTTTGCAATGTCTGGAATGGAAGGATCATAAATATCTACGGAATGATCCCCACACCACTGACAAAAGACCTTCCACTTAGCAGCATAGTTTAGCAAAGAGGAGGTCCTCCTACAGTTAGAAATCGCGTCCACTGCTCATCCTGTAAAATGTTTTCCGTGCAAGAAGGACCGCACAACGGAAATACGTGAAGGTTTAGACCTTGTGGATTGTGATGGAGGATGCGCGGTTTCCCTTGCGAAAGAAGATCTTCCCGTTGAGGAAGCTTCCTTGGCATGTCCCACAACAGACACCTGAGTAGATTTATCCACGGTCTCTGTGGAGACAGAGATGCTACCAACAGAATCTTGCATTGCGATTGTTTTATCTTGAGCAATATCTGCTGAATCAATGGCGCTGGAGGATACGCAAATCCTATCATTCCGTCCCAAGAGATCGAGAGAGCATCTACTGCAAACGCTCGAGGATCCGGACAAGGTGACACATACGTCTGTAACTGATTGTTGAGATGTGTCGCAAATAAATCTATCATTGGCCGTTCCCATTGGTAGCAAATCTGATTGAATACTTGCTTGTTGAGAGTCCATTCTGACGGCAAGAGGCAACCCGTCCGTGAAAGGGAGTCTGCTAAGACGTTCAGACGACCCGGAATATGACGGACGGAGAGAAGAATCTGATGTTCTAGTACAAACGGAAGGATTCTTTCCGTAAGATTGAGCAACGGAATGGAATGGGTGCCACTTTGGTTCCGAATATACGCAACTACTGTCGTATTGTCAGACATAATCTGCACGTGTGCATTCTGAATAACGTTTATCCAATGACCTAGAGCAAGCCAAATCGACACCATCTCTTTAATGTTAATGTGCTTGCTTAGAACTGCGGATCCCAAAGACCCTGGCACTTCAAATCCGATGGGCTCAGTGTCGCGCTCCAGCCTGTTTGATTGGCATCCGTCATAATCGTAAAACTCGGATCTGGCAATTGCAGTGCAACTCCCTGAGTTAACCACTGTATGTCTGCCAAAGTCTGAATCTCTTGTTTCACTTGGCTTGACAAGAGGATGTCCGTCTCGAGCGAATGAATCTTCACTCTCCAATTCTGAGTCAGATAGACCTGGAGAGGATGAGTGTGTAGCCGCCCCATTTGAATGAGATCCGCGGCAGCTCCGCACAGACCTATTAGTCTCATGAATTCCCTTGCTGAAACTTTGTCTGAGTGAAGACAATAGCGAGCATAACAACTGACTAATTTCGCTCTGGTTAACGGCAGACGAACGAGATTGTTGTGCGTCTCGAAGGTCATCCCCAGGTGGGTGAATGACTTGGACGGCACCAGATCCGACTTCTATTCGTTTACTATGAAACCGAGACGTCGGAGCAATAGAAGCAGACTCTGCAAATCGTTCTGAAGCGTTAACTCATTGCCGTACCTCTGAAGAATATCGGCCAGGTAAGCCGACATTACCGCAGACGAATGAGCTCGGAAATGAGTCATTACCGAGTTCATTACTCGAGTGAATGCCCAGGGCGCTAGATTCAGACCAAAGCACATCGCTCGGAACTGATAAACAACACCTAGGACAGCGAAGCGAAGATACTTTCTGAATGCCGGATGTACCATGACGTGAAAGTACGCATCCTTGAGGTCTATGCTCACAGCATAGTCATTCACTCGAATGCTCGCTCTGACTGATCGAATGGTCTCCATATAAAACTTTGGAGCCACAATCAGCTTGTTTATCCAGCTTATGTCGATCACTGGATGGAACGAGCCGTATGGTTTCGGAACCAGAAAGAGGTGGTTGTAGAAACCTGGAGATTCCTGGTTTTCTACGATCTCTATCGCATTCTTCTTTAAAAGAGACTGGACTTGTGATAGAAGTGCCGTTCTTTTCTGACAATTTGACGGAAGCGGAGTCCATCTTGGACTTCGAGATAACGGAGGTTTGCCTTTGAAGGACAGTTTTAGTCCTTCCGAAATAACCCCTCGAACCCAAGGGTCCTCCGTAATTGATTCCCAATTGCTTGAGAAACTTGACAGTCTTCCGCCCACCGGAATGCGATAGAGGTCTAAAGCATCACCTCCTGGATCCGCGAGGCTTGCGGGAGGAGAAACTACATCTTCCGCGACCCCCACCTTGCCCCCGTCGACCTAGGGGATTCTGACCGGTTATTTCGGCCAGCGTAACGTCCCCTACTTGAGTCGCTACTCTGCCGGTCTCTAGAGTAAGACCTAGAGGACGCATAGGAACCTCTATAGGAACCTCCCCTGGACGAACTCGTCCCGGAAGTGCCTGGCCTACTCCTGTCTGCTGGTTCCGACTTCTTGGAAGCAGACTTAAATAGCAGAGAGTCCGAAGCTTTCTTTGTTAATTTATCATATATTTCCGAAAGCTTGCCACTGAAGAGAAACTCTCCAGAGACCGGAGCGACTCTAAGAGAGTTTTTCACCTTACTGTCCATGCGTGTGGAAGTAGCTAGGGCCGCGTCACGTCTAGCTAACTCCAGATTTGCCACTGAAAGGGCAGAGTTATACGTGGAAAAAGCTATGGCCCTGGACAGAACTCTTAATGACGTCTGTACGTCTTGAAATTCTGGTCCTTCAAAGCATAATGACAACGCTCTAGTAAGGTGATCTGCATAGGAAAGAGCGTCTAAACTAGCTCTGTTAGACGATATCATCGTTTCCATCGTTGACGACGGAAGTGACATAGACGACGGCATGGATATATCAAGGTCTTCAGCCTGGTTGTCTAAACGCAGAGGAACTCTCTGGATGCCCTGACCTGCCGTATCAAACTTATTCCTTTGATTGATAAACGGCAGCTGTAGAGCAGATGACGGTAGGAAGGCTGACCTGCCCGTCTTGTTGGCAAGTTTATCAATAGCGTCATTCAATAATTCAAAAATCCGAGATACATTCTTGGATTGTGACGGAAATTCCAGGATAGTCCCTAAACCGATTAAAAAAATCGGTGTCCAGAGGCGCTATCACCCTCCTATCCGGCTGCGCAGCATTCTGGTCCGGCGGAACAACTTCTGGAAGGTAATACCGGATGAATTCTACGGCTATTTTATGTTGTTCCGAAAGGGAAATATCCAACTCATCGGAATCCCTTTCGCCATCCTGCCGGACCTCTTGCAAATCTCGGTCGTCTGCACCCGATCCAGCGGCGGAACCTACCGACCCAGCTTCGTCTGACACTTCATGTTCCGACAGAGGCTCTGCCGTTTTGCTGGGATGCTGCGATTAACTTTGCTATCTGTGATAGCACATCCGTTACGGAGGCCTGAGGAGCCGCGTTCTTACTGGATTTAGCCGCTCCCTGGACGTTGCATCCCGCATACATCTTTTATGCGAATGTCCGGATGTAGAAGGCCTCGTATTCCAGGCTACCGGATGGCGTGACCTGGTCGCCGTGGAATCTCTGGTCGGCGAAGCTGACTGAACATCACTGGTCACGTAGCCAAGGTGCGGTCGAGTGTGCTGCTGTGAGGATGAGGAAGCCTTATAGGTAGCCTCGCCAGACTGTCCCGAGCGGCGGACGTATCCTCCGACTGCGTAACGCTAGAGACTACAACATCTGGTCCCAGAAGCTGCTGGACCTCTCTCGCTTGCGGCTCGTGCCGAGCTGGACAAGCTAAACACCAGACTATCAGGCTTCCTCCGATCCATCCTCCTTTCCGTCATCACTGGGTGTGCATGTAGATGTTTTATAGTGCTCGCAACACCCGACTCTCTCTGCTGGACCGCAACAGATGAACCCGGGTGCTGCCCTATTCGGTGAATGGATGCAATATCGGGCGAGCTAGCGGACGTCAACCCCTTCAAGTTCCTTTCGGGTAATTGACGGATCAAAATGAGCACTTTTGCCGCTAGCTCTTCGCTTGTATGTGACGATGGAGGCACACTTATGGACGACATCACAGAAATATCCCCCTGTTCTTGTTCCTCTGAACAAGAGAGTGAAATATTAGAGTGACTCTGCGGCCCTCTCTCCAGTAACAACATACCGTGACACACGTTTCCAACATTTGTCATCCCATCTGTAACACACAGAACAAAGATCAGTGCGAGTACACAGAGTACAATTAATACAGAGATCATGAGAATCATAGGAAGATTTCCTCCTATTACAATTTGAACAATAATCATTCATTGTGAAAGGTAAACAATCAATGTACTCGCACTAATCCTTGAAAATAAAGATACATAATACAACAATCCATTATAATCATTAAGAAAAAATGATTCGAAAAGAAAAAATATGTTCCAAATAAAAAATTTTTCAGAAGAGCCCAAGTTCCCAATGGGAACCCTGAGCGCAATGGATCCCAAAAAAGCCTAAGTGTGGACAAAAATTTAAATACATTTTGAAAAAATTAATGAGACACTTACGGACAATATTAATGTATCTTGCTATGAATAAGAGATGCAGAAGACAAATAATCACTATCAGCAGTAACTGTTGTCAACCTAAGCAAAAGTGTCAAACCGGAAACATGACTCCAGGCACTGAACAAACCTGGCCCGAAATCAGTTACCAATTTAAAACACTATCTGATGCAAAACAGAGGCTTCCAGAGAAGAAACTGTAGAACATCAGATGGTAGATGCAGACCAAAATGCCTAAACACCCCTAGGGTGAGGACATAAACATGGGGAAAAAACAGAAATAATTCTGTTACAAAGCCAAAACTCCCAAGAAATTTTAGTAATGAACATTACAAAAAATAAGCCAAAACATGGGAGAATAGCTAGGGGGAATAAGGAAGGTAGAGAGGAAACACTGATCAAACAATGGTACTTCATATCAAGAATGACAACATCAGGGCTATGCCTTGAAAAAAGGCAACTTGAAATAATTTCATAAAATAATTATAAGTTACAGCCCTGAACATTTTCTTGCACTATTTTTTCCTCTCCTCCTTATATTTCCTCTTTATTTCCACCATTCCTCTCATCAAAATGCGTCCGACATCATGAAAACTGAGATTTGGAAGCACAAATAACAGTGAAGTGTAACTGTTTTGAGGGCCAAACAAAGAATGATAATTGGTGCCAATTTCGGTACCTCCTTGACACTGCGAATGCGCAGAGGAGTAAATGTATGGAGGACCATACAGGACATGTATTTTTCGGTTTTTGATGCAAATTTGGGGGATTGGGGGGGGCAAAATTTGTGTTTGGCCCTGAATTAAGGAGTTTAGCACCAGCTAAGCCTGGGTCATTGGTACAGTATAAAAATACTAAATTTGGGAAATTTGATTGGTTCTCTTTGAAATGTGATGACAAGAAATGATAATGTGATGACCAGGATGTCTAAGTACAACAAGGGCAATAACTCTTAAATAAATGCATGGACAACCCAGCAATCCCATTCATGAACTCATCACCAAAAAAGCTCTTTTGTCAAATTTGGGAAAAATATTTTGAACAGTTTTCTTTACAATGATATGACAAGAAATGGGACAGGAGGGATAGATGAGCTGGGAGGAAGGATGGACAGAACCCATTCTGATATCCCCTCCAACTACATGGCTGAGATAATAATTCAATAATTACAGGTTAGGTTTGACAAGTTTGCATTGCTCTTGTATTGTACGCCAAAATATCAAACAGCAATTTTTTTTTTCAATACAACTAGGAATTAAAGCAACTTAATCTTGTTTGACAGGCAATAATCAATGTTTTGTGTCCATGACAGAGGTTCTCAAAGTAGAATAGACCTGGGGGAAACTTATTCAAATCAATATAACAGTGGCAGATTGTGGCTGTATGGGGACTTAAGGGTTAAGAGACACTGCCCAAAGCTGGTAATCTAAATTTTGAGAGTGAAAACACAATTCTCTAAATCTGAAGTTGCCTGAAACAACTTATTTTGGCTCTACTGCATCAATTTATAAAGCAGAACAAACCTTTCCGCCGTGCATCGGCAATGGAATCTGCAGCTGATTTACTCATCACGTGGACAACATATAAAGGACAGTTTGCTGCATTGGCTATAGTAATGGCTCTCCCAGTAGCTTCTGTTTCCAACTAAAGCAACATAAGTGGTAAAAAAAATATGCAAATACAACGAAACTAAAAATTATGTAAAAATTAAAATTAAACCAAAAATAAAACAGAAACAGAATACAATGTAAAACCATTTTGTGTCTTGATCTTTATTTAAGTCAGAATATTGCTATCTTCAGGATTTGTACACCCCTGAGAAAGAAAAATACCTAGGACTTTAAGGATTTTTTGCATAAAATTTTCAGGCACTTCCCAGGATATTCATCTCAAATAAATTTTATCATCTTTGACTTGTGCAGTACAGGTTACATAGCATATAATATACATTGGAGCCCAATTTATTGGATAACCCTGTTAATTGCATATAACTAAACCATTTATCATACTTTCAGTATACATTTAATCTGTTAATTGCATATAGGTTACAGAGCAATCGCTTGTTGCTCGAATAAAAAATTAAAATTTTATAGTAAATTTCCTTTTTTATTATACCTACAACAATTGTTTACTACAGGCTTGCACTACAGTGGAAGTCCCCAAATCAGAAATATACTCTCAATAGTTCTTTCGCAAGCTGTTCAAAGGAACTTGAGTTGGAAGCGGCACCCATGTCAATAGTGGGGTGCAACCAGAAGGATATCCGCAGAACAGACCGAACAACATCTAACACCCAATGATCAGATGTGATCCTTACCATGCAAGAGGAAGAAGCAGAGACAGGAGGTTCAGCCTGTGACTTTGCCGATGAAGCAGAAGGGCACTTGTTAGGCTTGGAATGGCCATGGCCTTCAGCAGAAGGCAGATCAAGCTGGCGAAGCAGCAGTTGATTTTTGCAATTATGCAGGATGTGATCTTGGACAGTCACCACGGAATCATCGAACAGACGCGGACTCACCAAAGAAGCATATCGAAGAACAGTACTTCAGGAAGGGAGCAGCTGGTGTCCAACACTGCATCCCATCAAACTAATTCTACATTAGCCGTGTTACAGGCATGCGTTTGAGTAAGGCAGAGATGACATGATCCGTGAGAGAAAGCATGCCCAGCATCTCTCTGGATAAGCCCAACAGGGACTCCAAAGTCGCCACAGGTATAACGGCCGACTTGGGGTTGGAAAGTCCAAGGGAGGAGGAGTCCTGATCCAAGACTGTCAATGTCTGGCAGACCGATGGATTGGAGGAATCATAGGAATGATAATGCACAAGGGGCAAAAATATATCAGCTCTAGTGAAGAACATCTTCATAGCCTTGGAACTCAGCTTAAGAGTCCAATGCTGAAAAAGCTTCGACCACCTGCACTGACTGGTATGGTCGAAGACGCCCAGAAGCAGGTTGCTCCACAGGCTGTAGGCACGTGACTGATGGCCTGGCTGAACCCTCCAGCTGGTCTGACAGTTTAAGCTCCGGAAGAAACTCAAAAACAAAGTCAACACACACCCCATCTCGGGCATACCAGCCTGAAATAGGGTCGGCCTAAAATAGGGTGGTAACTCAGGAGAGTCGCCACGGACCTCTGAGGGACAGAACGTCCAGGCTGCACAAAGTGCGCCCTTCCAGCAAAACTGGCAGACAGACCAGAGAGCGTGGACGGAAGTGCAAAAGAGTCCATGGTGAACCCACCATAGGCATCTGAATCCAAAGCATAAACTGTGTGGCTCAATGGCTGAGAGCCGACACCAGAGGAAATGGCCGGCAACCCCTTCCGACTTCGCAGAGTTGAAGCCTGGGAAGGCTGGGGCTGATATCCCACGTCCAAATGAACAAATATTCCTGCAGAGATAGGTCAAGGCCAGCTGCAACGGAGAACGAAGACATCACCAACAGAGCAGCAGCAGAAGATACATCAGTAGCTGTTGACACCAGTGGAAAAGCGGAGAGAGCAACCAAGCTCGGCTCCAAAGGAGGAGTCACAACCCTAGTGACAGCCTCAAATGTCGACTGGAGAGGAGAGCAGTCCCAGAACCAGGCATATCTTCACCGGAAACGTTAACAGCTCCTCAGTATCTGCTGCAAGAATAGACTGCAAATCCTCCAAAGAGGGGGTAGAACTCTCACCAGACAGGGTGGTGTCAGGAGCTCCTGAACGACAGTGTTCCTCTTTCTCGCGAGCATGGGAAGAACAGCCATGAGAATGCTCCACACAATTCACGGAAGCCCAAAAGGTGGATAACCAGGAGCCACAAAGCCCACAAGGTCCTCCACATGCTTCAGAAGTAAGCATTGACCACAAGGAACCGTCCTGGGCACATCTGACTGGAGAGCAGTAGATGGGATGTTGACCCCAAAATAAATAAGGGGGGGGAGGGGGGGGCCATGCCCCTGGCATACCCCCACAGTGCATACCACCAAACAATGACAAGAGAAGAAATGATCCATGATATTGTGAAATCTATTCCCATAAACAATCTTCATTCGAAATTTCGATGAGAGACACGAACACCAAACAAAAGATATATGAGGCGAACAGACAAAAAATTGGCTATTTTGCAAGACAAACAGCAAAATTATTGTCTTTGTTTTACAGCAAGGTAATTGTGAAGGCCAGAAACACCTGTTACTGAAGTCTAGTGATGATCGGATCATTCACAAGAGATGCAGAACAAAGACATAATGCCACATGTGGGGAGGTGATTTGCATGTATTTTCTTTGTTTTACTGCAGGGACTTGACTCACTTAAAAGCCTTTCCCATAAACAATATTCACTCCAATTTTCAGTGAAATCTAATAACTCAAACCTGAAATATGAGGTGAACAGACAAAAAATTGGCTATTTTACGAGACAAACAGCAATTTATCAAAGTTAAAAGAGGGGATAAGTCTAAAAAGTGAAAAGTAAAAAACTATTAGAGACTCATTTGAAAGCCTTTCCCATAAACAATTTTCATTCCAGATTTCATTGAGATCCAATGACCCAAACCTGAGATACAATGCGAACAGACAAAAAATAACCTATTTTTGTATATTCAAAGGGCCATAACTCACAGAAAAAATATTTCAACGGCTAATACTGCTTCAAGGATTCATGATAGTGAATATCTCCATGAAATTTCATCGAAATCTGAGCAGTTTTGTTGAAGTTATAATGTGAACAGATAGACATCTGAGTTCGGAGGGACAGACAGACGGACAGACGCACTGATGCACGGGCAGGCGCAATCCAAAAGTGGGGGTATAATAAAAATCAGAACACTCCCAACTACCAGAGGAAGGTGGCAGGAAATAAAGACCCAGCAGGAACACGGAAGAACCCAAACAGTCGAAAAGGACCTGAACAGGCAGAAATTCGCCCCTCAACGGAGGGGAGAAATGCTGCTACAACAGCCCCCGCTGACACCTAACTGCAAAAATAGAAATATCCAAAATGATAGCATATAAATATGTAACAAAGACCGAACCGCACAGCACATGAAAAATGCACGTAAACACGGCACAAAGAAGAACATAAGTACAACAAAAACTTTAACAAGAGAATATACAATAACAAGAGGCCCCAGGGGGCCTTAGGCGCTCACCGAATGTTCCATACTGTTAAGACACAAATTTTATCAAAAGCTATTCTTAAGGTTCTACAGAGTAAATCTGTACTCTCTGTAGAGCTAAAACATCAACAGGACTGAATGGGACAATGCTGCTGATCAAATATCAAAAGATTCTGCATGATGGTTCTGAAGAAGATTTTTAAAGAATTTTCCTTGAATTGCACAAAGTAAACATTCACGCTTCCATAGTGAGCCCCAATATTGATCAAAAGACTCAATTTGAACAAACGTGAATCCAACCCATACCAAGATGCTGCATACCAAATATCTAAAGATTCTGCCCACTGGTTCTGGTGAAGAAGATTGTTAAAGATTTTTTCTTAAATTGCACTAAGTAAAAAATTCACACCCCCATAGTGATCCCCAATATTGAACGGGGGATTCAATTTGAACAAACTTGAATCAGACCCATACCAAGATGCTGTATACCAAATATCAAAAGATTCCACCCATCGGTTCCGGAAAAAAAGATTTTTAAAGAAATTTCCTTAAATTGCACTAAGTAAAAATTCACACACCTTTAGTGAGTCCCAATAATGATCGAGGGACTCAATTTGAACAAACTTGAATCAGACCCATACTAAGATGCTGTATACCAAATATCAAAAGATTCCACCCATCGGTTCCGGAAAAAAGATTTTTAAAGAAATTTCCTTAAATTGCACTAAGTAAAAATTCACACCCCTTTAGTGAGCCCCAATATTGATCGAGGGACTCAATTTGAACAAACCTGAATCAGATCCATACCAAGATGCTGTAAACCAAATATCAAAAGATCCTGCCCATTGGTTCTGGAGAAGAAGATTTTAAAATATTTTTTTTAAATTGCACTAAGTAAAAATTCAGGTCCCCATAGTGAGCCACAAAATCGATCAAGGAACTCCATTTGAACAAACTTGAATCAGACCCATACCAAGATGCTGTATACCAAATATCAAAAGATTCTGCCCACTGGTTCTGGAGAAGAACATTTTTCCTTAAATTGCACTAAGGAAAAATTCATGCCCATAGCTATACGGAGCACCAATAGTGATCAAGGGACTCGATTTGAACAAACTTGAATCAGACCCATACCAAGATGCTGCATACCAAATATCAAAAGATTCTGCCCATTGGTTCTGGAGAAGAAGCTTTTTAAAGAATTTTTCTTAAATTGCACTAAGTAAAAATTCACGCCCCCACAGTGAGCCCCAATATTGGTAAAGGGACTTGATTTGAACAAACTTGAATCAGACCCATACCAAGATGCTGCATACCAAGTATCAAAAGATTCTGCCCACTGGTTCTGGAGAAGAAGATTTTTTAATAATTTTTCTACAATTCATACGGTGCTATCAGAGTTATGCCCCATACAGAGCCCTCAAAGGACGTGGCCATTTCATTTGAACAAACATGAATTACCATATAGTAATGAACATCCACATGAAGTTTCGTGAAAATTGGACCAGTGGTTTCAGAGGAGAAGTCATTTGAAAAATGTTCACGACAATGGATGGCAAGTGAAAAGTTAAGCTCCCTTCGGTGAGCTAAAAACACAGCCCTGTATTCTTCAATGGAAAGCAACAGCTAATATCCAAAATTCAGCACAGAAATGTTGTGAAGAACGAGTGTAAGTATCACTGATTCAGTAGCAAAATTCAAACACATCTTTGTAAGATGGTGGAAGAAACAAGAATGACACATTGGTTATAGGTCAGCGCACTGGTACCAGAATTTCTGCAACAATATTCCACAGCTTTAAACTACACATTTTGACCAAACTGAGCCAAGCAATTAAAGGACAATTTTACACAACTTTCTCTAAGAAAGCCTAGGGCTCAGAATTTAAGTTTTAAAATTCCGACACTTTTAAGCACTTTCAAGGGCCTGTATGGACTCTGAATTGTTTCTTTTTGTTGATGACATGGTGCACTGCGACACACAAAAAGGAACAAGAGGCCCCAGAGGGCCTGAGGGCGCTCACCTGACATGGTAGCCTAATTATCAAACCAGAGAATTGATTTCAACAAGTTGCATCTGCTCCTCCTAGGAAAAACTTATACAAAATATCCAAATATTCTGACCAGCGGATCTTAAAAAAAAGAAGATTTTTAAAGAATATTCCTCATATTGAACTAAGTTATAATTCGGGCTCCCACAGGGAGCCCATATATGAACCCAGGTACTTGGCTTTAACAAACTTGAATCTCACCCCCTAAGGATGCTGCACACCAAATATCAAAACATTCTGACTGCTGGATCTGAAGAAGATGATTTTTAAAGAAAATTCCTCATTTTGAACTAAGTTACAATTTGAGCTCCCACAGTGAGTCCAAATATTGATTGACCTAGGGACATGGCTTGAACAAACTTGAATCTCACCACCTCCCCCCCCCCCTCCCCCCTAAAGATGCTGCTTACCAAATATCAAAACATTCTGGCTGCTGGATCTGAAGAAGAAGATTTTTAAAAAAATTTCCTCATTTTGAACTAAGTTATCATTCGGGCTCCCACAGTGAGCCCAGATATGGACCTAGGGACATGGTTTGAACAAACTTGAATCCCCCCCCCCCCCCCCCCCCCCAAGGATGCTGCATACCAAATATCAAAACATTCCGACTTCTGGATCTGAAGAAGATTTTTAAAGAAAATTCCTCATTTTGAACCAAGTTATAATTCGGGCAACCACAGTGAGCCCAAATATGAACCCAGGGACTTGGCTTGAACAAACTTGAATCTCACCCCACTAAGCATGGTGCATGCATCAAAAGATTCTGCCTGCTGGATCTTGAGAAGAAGAATTTCAAAGAAATTTGCCTGAAATGCACAGGGTTCATATTTGGGCTCCTATACTGAGCCCAAATATACACCCAGGGGTCCCATTTGAACAAACTTGAATCAGATCCACCCGACAATGTTGCGTACCAAATATCAAAAGATTCTACCTGCTGGATCTGAAGAAGAAGATTTTTTAAGAAATTTGCCTCAAATGCACTAAGTTCGAATTCGAGCTTCCATAGTGAGCCCAAATATGAATCTAGGGAGCCGATTTAAACAAACTTGAATCAGATCCACCCCACAATGTTGCATACCAAATATCAAAAGATTCTGCCAGCTGGATCTGGAGAAGAAGATTTTTTAAGAAATTTGCATGAAATGCACTAAGTTCGAAATCGGGCTCCTATACTGAGCCCAAATATGAACCCAGGGGGCCAATTTGAACGAACTTGAATCAGATCCACCCTACAATGTTGCATACCAAATATCAAAAGATTCTGCCTGCTGGATCTGGAGAAGAAGATTTTTTAATGTTTTTCCCATTGCCTAGTGTTAAAAAGTGCTGACTCAGCATTTTTTCAAAGTCCTGAAAAAAGTACCTTGTGATCAAACCGATAGGGATTTTTGTTAGCCACTCTATTCTACTGGATAAAAGTAAGCTTTATACAAAATAAGAATTCTCTGTGCCATGAAGTTTTGGAGATGTGGCAGTTTTAAGGTTTTTCCTATTTTTAGCTCCCGAGGTTCCCACGGGGCAATGAGAAAAATTTTTTTTGCATCAATCAACTACTTATAACCCATTATCATCTCATATCAAATTTGGTTCAAATCGACCTCACGGTTCGGAAAATAGAAATTTCAGGCGTGGCCAAAATTTTTGCCCCTCCCATAATGAAGGCAAATAATGCCCGACAAACTTCTCTTGAACAAACTTGATTCTAAACCTCAAAAGGACTCTGTATACCATATATCAAGTCTCTGCAACTGGTGGTTCATTAGAAGAAGATTTTCAAAAAATTTGGCCATTTTTTCCACACCCCTCTGCTCAATATGATCCGAAACCTAATTTGCATAAAAATCAAAATGCCACTATATAACCACTACTTACATGAAATTTAATTAAAATGTGGCCAGGTTTAGGAGAAAGAGGCTCAAACACTACCTTCACGCAGGACGACGGACGGACAACGGACGAAGAGTGATAAGCTCACCCTGACTTTCAGTCAGGTGAGCTAAAAACAGATAATACTCTGTCAATGTGCAGTACTCTGGTGCACCACACGAGCAGTCATCTATGAAAAGTGAGAATAAGATACTGTAAGTTATTTTTTATATCCAGTGGTCATCTGCTGAATGAATTGGGACTTGAACAGTAACTGTTAAAGTATAATCTTTTATACACATCTTTTCACAATAAATAAATACATATATAATGTATAGTAAAAGAATCAAGTACAACACATGCTAAAAGAAGACAACACCTCCACTCAACTTGCCCGTAATAATTGATATTTAAGTTAACTTTTGGCCTTGCAGTCTGAGTTTTAACTAGAGGCTCTACAGAGCCTGTGACCGCTCACCTGGAAATACATATAAAAAATGTGATTTCCCATAGGCTTTCCATGTTAACTATGAGCTGCAATTGTGGCCATGTTTTCCAAGATTACATCAACATTACATGAGGATCATTGGTAGAAGGTGTCCCAGTCTTCAATCACGTGAAGTTTCAAAACATTTGAATCCATCAAACAGAATCATAGAATGTCTCTGGTGGCCATATTTTCCAGCCAATGGGAACAAAAAGAGGATCGTTTGTAGAGGGCCTCCTATAGACCATTCTTGCCAAGTTTTTGGTTCATGTCAGCTCAATAGTTCCAGAGAGAAGATGAAAATGTGATTTCCTATAGTTTTTGTCTATAGTAACTATAAACCGCAATTGTGGCCATGTTTTCAATACGATCAACATCAAAATGAGGAACGTTGGTGGAGGTTGTCCCAGTTATCAACCATGCAAAGTTTCAAAACATTTGGCCCTATGGTTTCTGAGAAGAGTTTTCAAAATTGACCAATCAGAATCAAAGAATGCTTCTGTTGGCCACGTTTTTTCACCCAACAGGAATAAAATGAGTAACAGTTGTAGAGAACCTCACATAGACAATGCCTGCCAAGTCTGGTTCACATTGGCTCAGTACTTTCAGTGAAGATGATGAAAACGTGATTTCCTATAGGGTTTCTATAGTAACTATAAGCCACAATTGCAGCCATAATTGCAACCCAATGAAGAATAAAATGAGGATCATTGGTAGAGAGGGAGGGGGGGGGGGGTTACAGTCATTAATCACAATAAGTTTTCAAACCATTTGGCCTTGTAGTTTCAAAGAAGATTTTCTTGAAAATGCACACATTTATGAATTCTGTTTTCAACAAAAAAATCAGTAAAAGGTTAACTATTTTTGAAAAATTACAACTTTTTTCAGACAGTATTCTCTTTTCAAAATAGCTATGGATAGGTAAAAGGGTTACAGGAAACACATTACTCCAATTTTTGTCAAATCTTAAAAAGATACACAATAATTACTGTCATCCAAGCTGACATGATTGCAAGAATGTTAGCAAAATCTTTTGTTTTCTCCAAACACCTGTCAACAACCAAGATTATCTGATAAGTAACATGAGTAATGAGCATATATCAGCATCCATGTACAGTTCCAATAGTTTACAGTAAAGTCAAAATAAGTTGTAGGATAATCCTATAGACTGTGTATATTTTTCTCTTCCTACACTGATAAGACCAGAAGCTGACATCATTTTCTGGAAAGCTCTCACTGATAGCTTTCCACAAAATGTCAGATTCTGATCTTGTCAGGGCAGGAGCAGCAGTTTACTTAATTTATTGCAGTTACGCTACAGCTTGACTTGTACTGTATACACAATATTTTGGGTTTTTTTTCCCCATTTCTCTCTCAGTGGAGAAAACTGGAACCAACCCTTACCAGATTCTCAAAAAAACAAGTATTTTTGCTGACAGTACCGATTTTCATGCAGACAGGAGAGGCATTGTGTTAAGCATTAGAATATAGCCCCTGGTGGCCACATATTTCCATCCTCTCATAGACCAGCCCTGCGAAGTTTGGTTCATGTCGGCTCAGTAGTTTCAGAGAAGATGAAAATGTGATTTCCCATAGGGTTTCTACAGTAACTATAAGCTGAAATTGTGGCCATGTTTACAACCCGATAAACATTAAATGAGGATCGTTGGTAGAGAGGGTCCCAGTCATCACTTATGTGAAGTATCAAAACATTTGGCCTGGCAGTTTCAGAGAAGAAGATTTTTGAAAATTCACCTATCAGAATCAAAGGATGCATCTGGAGGCCATATTTTTCAACCCACGGGAACAAAATGAGGACCGTTTGTAGAGGACCTCCCATAGACCATCCCTGCCAGGTTTGGTTCACGTCGGCTCAGCAGCTCAAGTTGAAAATTATGCAGATGTATCTTTCCAGTTCATTTGAAAAAGAGTTAACCCTTTGCCCAAGGCAGACAATATCAAAAGGTATTATTTTAATTATGGACTTCCAAAATTTTTCCAAAAATTTCAATAAAACCATGTCATGTGACACTCATTGAAATGAGCTTAATGAGAGGTCACATGATACGGTTTTAAAAAAAATTTTTTTTTTATATATATGGTTTTAAATGCTCAATTTGTAAATTACAGGGGTGAATGCGGCTGATTCGTTAGGTAAAGGATTAAGAGTAGAAAAAAAATGAAAAATCAAGTTTTTTTCCTGAATAAATGATTTTTTAGTTGGAATGAATCCTTTTTCAACCAGATCTACTGGTTTGCTGCACAAGTGGTTTGAAAAGCTTTTCCTGAGCCCTGTGTTTATCACATAACTGCTTTTAATCCACTTTAACCCTTTACCCAACCAACTGGCCACTACTGCATGCATAATTAGCAACTTGAGCAGCTGCAAAAAAGAGTCAATATGTATTTTAAAAAAAAAATTTCAAGAAAACTATATCATGTAACCCCTCTCTGGAACAAGCACATTCCAATGAGGGACACATGGTACGGTTTTATAGAAGTTT
The DNA here is from genome assembly GCA_031216915.1 of Pictodentalium vernedei. Lineage (NCBI taxonomy): Eukaryota > Metazoa > Mollusca > Scaphopoda > Dentaliida > Dentaliidae > Pictodentalium > Pictodentalium vernedei. The sequence continues at coordinate 244,864,344 of CM062289.1, forward strand.
TAAGAAAAATTTGAAAACCAATAATTAAAATAATAAATTCTGATATCCTGTACGTTGAACGGTAAATGAAAAAATCTCCTTGAATAGTGCAGAATATTCTGAGTTAATCAGATCAGTGTAGGAACTAAATTAGTTAACATAATGTACACAAAGAAATAAAAATATTTAAAGAAATAAAAATATTGGCCATCTTGTTTTTGGAACAAATGTTTGTATAAATTACAACTAACATCTTGGGGTGATTAAAAACGCTGCATACACTTGATTCAGAAAGGGTGGGTGGGTGTATTTACAACATAAATTTGATATTTATAAAACATATAGAAATCAGTAATAAATCTAAGTTTAAGAGGAGATAATTCAGTTTTAAAGCTTGTAAATTTAAAATGTGCACAAGTCTACATGCTTGTGATCATGTTTGAGAAGCTTAATTTGATTCAGTTCTTGAATCCAAGTGGCACAGCAAACAAGAACTAGAAACTGTTTTAGCACACTGAAACATATGTCTCCCCTTCCTTTCTATTTAATGCACTGCAAATTATATATACATGAATAATATTGACAATCATGCCAAATATCTAAGGTCTAGGTCAAAAGACAAAAAAGTTCTGGTCCGGGTGAAGTTTCCCTAAAAAAAAGCTCATAAATCTGACCTTCAGGTCAAAGGTCAAGGTCACATGTATCTAAGGTCTAGGTCAAAAGACAAAAAAGTTCTGGTCCAGACGAAGTTTCCCTTAAAAAAGCACATAAATCTTTCCTTCAGGTCAAAGGTCAAGGTCACATGAAGGTCACTATGGTACGCGACACACCAGCTCATGGTGATACATCCAAATGCCAAATATCTAAGGTCTAGGTCAAAAGACAAAAAAAGTTATGCCCTGGACAAAGTTTCCCTTAAAAAGCACAAATCTGACCTTCAGGTCAAAGGTCAAGGTCACATGAAGGTCACTATGGTACGCAACACACCGGCTCATGGTGATACATCCACATTCCAAATATCTAAGGTCTAGGTCAAACGACAAAAAGTTATGCCCCGGACAAAGTTTCCCTTAAAAAGCACATAAATCTGAACTTCAGGTCAAAGGTCAAGGTCACATGAAGGTCACTATGGTATGCGACACACTGGCTCATGGTGATACATCCATGTGCCAAATATCTAAGGTCTAGGTCAAAAGACAAAAAAGTTATGCCCCGGACAAAGTTTCTCTTAAAAAGCACATAAATCTGACCTTCAGGTCAAAGGTCAAGGTCACGTGAAGGTCACTAGGGTACACGACACACCGGCTCATGGTGATACATCCACATGCCAAATATCTAAGGTCTAGGTCAAAAGACAAAAAAAGTTATGCAGGGACAAAGTTTCCCTCAAAAAGCACATAAATCTGAACTTCAGGTCAAAGGTCAAGGTTACATGAAGGTCACTATGGTAAGCAACACACCGGCTCATGGTGATACATCCACATGCCAAATATCTAAGGTCCAGGTCAAAAACCAAAAAAGTTATGCCCCGGACAAAGTTTCCCTTAGAAAGCACATACATCTGACCTTCAAGTCAAAGGTCACATGAAGATCACTATGGTACGCAACACACCGGCTCATGGTGATACATCCACATGCCAAATATCTAAGGTCTAGGTCAAAAGACAAAAAAGTTATGCCCTGGACAAAGTTTGTATGAGAAGAAGAAGAAGAAGAAGAAGAAGAAGAAGAAGAAGAATATGCACTAAAACAATATGTCTCCCTTCTGGGAAGGGGAGACAAAATTTCATACAGCAAGTAATAATAAATTTATGTTCAAGAGAAAATAATCAAGTTAAAAATTGCTTCAACATAAATATTTTGTATATGTACATGTCTACCTGCTGGTGATCATGTTTTCCAAAGTTTTACCAATATCCGATCACAAATGTAGATAGCATGCACATCAGAATTTCACAGACCAATCAATAATTAATCTAAATTCAAAAGGAGATACTTATTTATAAAATGTAACAACCAAATTGAAAATTTGGAAGTCAGCACAATCAAGGTACCAAACTGCCATAGAATTTACATAAAAATCAGACAAGAGAAATGTGAAGCGTGGCATATGCCCCCTCCTGCAATATCATGGACAGAATTACAAAAAAACAAGATTAGTCTTGCAGAACTTTAGTTATAGAGCGGAAACCAATTTCAAGTGTATTTAACATTGGAGGTTACTGTGACCTTGACCTTTGGCACACCATAGTCAAAATAAATAGGCTTCTTCCACTCATCATACATAACCCACATATGAAGTTTGGTAAAGATCCAGTTGGTAGAACTTTAGTTATAGAGCGGAAACCAATTTCAAGTGTATTTAAAATTGGAAGTCACTGTGACCTTTACCTTTGGCACATCATGGTCAAAATAAATAGTCTTTTCCCACTCATCATACCTAACCCACATATGAAGTTTGGTAAAGATCCGGTTTATAGAACTTTTGTTAATTGACAGAATGTGAAAAGTTAACGGACGGATGGCGACGGACATGGTGATAACATAACACCCCATCCTAAAAGAGGCCCGGAGGGAATAAAAATCAAATCTGGCCTTTCTTTCACATCATTTGGTCAACAAAAACCCCAAAGTTATATAATGTGAAAAAAATTGTGTTTTTGCATAACTGAGTAACATAACTAAACAGTTATTTGCACAGGAAATCTGAACATCAGACTTTGCCTTTCTTTTGGCGTCATAAGAAAAACTATGAAATCTTAAATAATATGCCAAAGGGATAAGGGCCATGACACAAATGCATGTAACCCCTTTTAACCCTTTGAATCTGAGAGGCCATTTTTCTGGGCCAGGAACATGATACTTCATAATTTTATTAAGTAGGATGGCTGCTAAGTGAATGTGTGAAGCAGACCAATATTTTCAACAAGCCCCAAGGCTGCACATTGAAAATATTAACTGGAACTACCCCCAAATAATGAATATGGACTCTTCCAAATTCCTGTTATTGAATCGATAAGGCCACGAAAAAAAATCAATTGATTCTCAGGCAATTTTTTTTCAAATCAATGAGGGAGGGAGGATTTTATTTTTTATTTTTATTTCTTCCAGATGGTGAGCAAGGATTGAGAGGCAAAAGTCACTTTCTGATGTCTGTTTTTATCTAAAAGGCATGGAAATTGCATATTGTAAAATGATATACAAATAAATCTCATTGTTTCTCTCACCATTTTCCAAGAACGGATTCAAGTTCTGTGGTATTGGATCATCGTTGTCATTATCAAACTCACCGGCGAACAGTTTTTTAACCAACTCCCCCAAAGTACTGTCGTCTTCCATAGATATTATTGACCACCCTCGTATTATTTTGGTATCATTGTGAGTTATTTTGATAGAAATTAACATTTTTATGATAGAAATTTTAGAAGGGAAACAAAAACAAACCAGAATGGAAGCAAGCTTCCGGTGTCAACTCGGCATGGAACTTACACAGCACTTGTAACGTCATCAGCCGTCTGTCAAAGAGCCCCTCCCAAAGAGGTCACGGGTTGTTTCGCCCCTTTTCCCGTTCGCCCCCAGAATTGGGGCGAAATGACCCTGGGTAAGGCTATAAAAAAAGAACCTCTGTTTCTCAGGCCCACGCGCATGGTCATTTTTGGTGCGCATGCAACCTTTTTATGACACCAAAAAAATCTTCCAAAAGAATTTGAGATATTGTGCTCATTTCGGTAAATCGATATCGATGCGTTCGCAAATTTTAAATTAACACACTTCAAGCTTTTTCTACATCATACCTTAATAAAGTGGGTGGGTTTTAGCAATATTCACGACAGAAAGTGTTTTATTCTGTAAAAGGTAAGTCATAATGACAGCAAGAAGGAAGGTGTCTTTCAGTCTGACAACAAACAGTCACAAAGGGGAATGGTCGATTCGCACCACGTTTGATTCGCACCAAACCTCAGAAAGTCTGCAAAGTCAGGTGCTATGCTGAATGGAACACAGTCTCCTGGCATTTATTTTTAGTAACATTTGTATTGTAAATGGCCGTCATTGGGAATTTGTGTACTGTTATTTGAAACCGTTACGAGTTTCCCAGTTAATTTAAATAAATGCATTTGAGATGCAGGATAATTGGATAACTAATAGTAACCATTGCTTGATATAAAAGTAACAGTCATAGTTGAAAATAAATTGCATATAGGCAGGTATGTGCAGTCGAATTGGTTAATAAAAACACGCAAACATTCGTTTTGTATTTCATTTTCAGATTTAAAAAAAATATGATTTATGGATGAACTGCCTGTTCAAATAGGTTGTGATAATTTTGAATATAATGGGGAAAAATTGCGACTCACGATTTTATTAGGCAGGTTGTGAAAGGATTTTTTTTTTTGGTAAAATAAATCTCTGAAAGTTGGCACTTCGACATTTGATTTGTCCCAGAGACGTTTCAACCCGAGACGTTTCACCCACGAGGCGTTTCGTGACTTTCGTCCTGTGTTATAATTTTCACGTTTCACTGAAAAAACAAACATTCAAACCCCACTTCATTTACGACCCAACACTCCTGTGGTGAATAACCAATATATTTGCGAAATTTTGCGTGGTCCACCAGGCGTTTGGATGGGGGTCAAATTACACAAACAACCTCTCGGAGAGAAAATAAAAAGAAAAAAAAAAACCCGCCCGCCCGCATGCTTTTTTGAAAAAAATGGCCTGAGAAACAGACAATCAACTTTGTATGGCCTAAAAATTTTTTTTTTTATTTTCAATGGTAATTTTTTAGCCCAAAGGGTAGTCTCACCTTATTGTAAATCCACCTTGCCCGGGGATTAGCAGAGTAACAGCATAGTGGCTGAAGAAAAGCAGAGAAATAACAAAGTGGCAGATTATACTTGCCTGAAGAATAGCAGAGAAATAACAAAGTGGCAGATTATACTTGCCTGAAAAATAGCACAGAAATAACAAAGTGGCAGATTATACTTGCCCGAAGAATAGCAGACAAATAACAATGTGGCAGATTATACTTGCCTGAAGATTAGCAGACAACGATGTTGCAAATCTGGTGGATTTGACAGATTATATTTTAAGATCATTGATACAGCAAATGCATTTTCTATCAGTCAATTGTAAACTGGATGTGTTGGATAAAATTTTATATAAAAATAAACTGAATCATCGTTTCAACCGCTAGTTCTGTTTTTTTTTCTTTATCAAACCCACCCTATACCCCAGGAAAAAAGTGGGGCAAAATGACCCACTCTCAAAATTGGGGCGAAACGACCCGGGGCGAACTGGTATGGGGGCGAAACGACCCAGGGGGTGAAGGGGATTTAGGGCGAAACGACCCGACACCCCCAAAGACCACGCCTATTAAAAATAGTTTGAACCCGTATACATCCAAGCGATCAAGTTTGATATTTAAAAAAGGAAAACATCACTTTATTTTTCCACTGCGGCGAAGCCCTTTCATTCATATCACTATCCGATCTCCCGTGGGTGAAATTAATAAATGGATAGGCCCAACTCAATACACAAAATAAGCTGGACGTGTCGGCCCGTAAAGACTTTGCTTGTTTACTTTGAATGAAGACGTCATTCGTATTGGGAAACGCACGTGTGTTTTGAGTAATCTCCCTTGATGCACAACTGCTCTGGAAAAATCTGAATTTCAGATTCCATTCAGTGTTTGCCCATTCTTTCCCGTTATGTTCATGACACGTCAGCAGAATTTGGACTTTTGTATTTCTTTAGTAAGTGATAATTCCCCACCCCGAAAATATACTTACCTGTACCGATTATTCTCACTATTTCTCATTCGTGTTTTCACAGCAAAAAAGGTTTACTTGACGCCAGTACCTGGCAAATTTAACGTTTAGTATTCGACAAGGTGGGTTATGCCTGTGTTGGACAACTCGCCCAACATCGACCGAGTCAAGTTTGCGTTTGAATTCCCCTGCCGTGTGCGCCCAATCTCCTGAAAATATGGCGAAAACCTTTCCCCTCTCACACTTAACACACGCCTGTGTATATTTACCTGTTTATTCATTGGTTTTGGGCCTTAAAACCAATAGTCCCTTTTCAATTTCCCTGTTTCCTATTTTCGTGCAATGACGGTCCAAATAGAAAGGCCCAACGCGGGCCATTTTTTTCAACGCGGCGGTGCCTGAGAATCAATTCCTTTTTTTTTTTTGGCCTAATGTATGATACCACAAGGGTTCAAAGGGTTAAATTACATGCACAAAAGTTCCACACATTGAATTTAACATCTGGGTTATGATGATAAATAAACTTATATTTAAACACTGCCAAAAAGAAAAGTTATCAAGCAGAATACGTATGTACATGTGTATGGACAGATGGATGAACAGGTAAATATGGGGAAGAATTACTTCTTCCTGTACATAAATGTGGTAGGGGAATAATAAAATTCTTATCTTATTATCAGATAATATTTTTGTAATGGAATATAACTGTTATTTGAATATGTTCTACTGGTAAAATAACTACTCAATAAGAAAATTACTTTATGGCTAATTAAAAAAAAAATTCTTGCTTCTCAGGCAATTTTCTCGATTTCATGCTGCAGGAGAGAGGTTTTTTGGGGGCGTTTTTTGTTAATCCACGAAAATGTCCCTTAAGAGCTGGAATTATTTTAATTTAATTCCTTACACTATTCCGGGTTAAAACAAATGTCTTCTGCAGTGAAAATTTATCATAGTGCAATGTAAATTTAAACAAATGTATCTTGTTTGACAAGCTCTCTCAAACAAGATATTGCTGGTTAAATTTTGAGTCCAGCAAGTGCAAAATAGTATCAATGAAGAGATTTCCAGGTAAAATGAAAAACAAGCCAAGACCAATACCGGGTCTGGACCTGCGTCGCTGCATGCAATTGATTACAGAGATGAACAGACTTCAAAGTATCGGCAAACAGGAAGTGGCTGCACGGCAGATCTGAAAATTAGATACACGATACAACTCATCGTTATGACGCAGCAGACCAAATATAAAATCATTCCCTTTCATAGAAGCCAAGAAAACTTTGATGGAAGAAGTGTTTCGGACAGACTGACGGACGGAGTCGAGCGGTTACTAGACCTGCTCTGCCGCTGGCAATGCAGGTAAAAAGAGTGATGAGACCAATTTTTAATGATGCGAAAGGTGAACGAGAAACAAGATTTATTTTAATAGCCTTAACGAAAGCATAAAGATGTACAATGTATTTTTCATTTTAGTATATAAGATCAATCAAAATCTAATCAAGAGATGAAAGTGAATAAAGGCCTAAAAAAGTTTAAAATCTGTTTCACAGGCTCTCCTGCAAGGTCCTTTTGGCTGCCGCATGGTCTCTTTTTATAACCAATGCAAGCAAAATGAAAGTGTCAATGACACTGTAGCTCAACTTGTCAAGACAAAGACATGCACATCTATAGTATGTGACAGAGCAATGACAAACATCTAGGTAATGACCTGATAACAAAGGCACGTATAAAGTATTGTAACAGTCTGTACATAAATACTGACCGTTGCCTGTAACAAATGTATAGGTAAAGTATTGTAAAGGTGGGTGACAGTCAGGTGCTAAACTAGAAAAGAAAACTTTGAGTCCCAGAGTGGGTCTGACTGAACCCCAAAATATTTGTTCTCATAGCACAGTGATAACAAAGGCACCCCAAAACACACTCGTTCCTGTCCCAAGGTGAAAACAAAGGTACCCAAGAAGTTTTGTGAAGATCAGTTCATAAATACGAGCTGTATAGAACTTGTGACAAAAAACTGATTGGACCTAATTTTGGTACAAAATGGCCACTGGCAGCCATCTTGAATTTTGGACCGTACCCAGAAACACTCATTCTCGTCCCAAGGTGATAACAAAGGTACCCAAGAAGTTTTGTGAAGATCGGTTCATAAATACAGCCTCTACCCTGAGCCGTATTGACATGTGTGCTCACATTGTGTTAAGTAGCACTGAATAAATCAAAGTTCATCTAATTTGCATAATTTCTGCACGAAAAAAAACCCCTTACAATATGTGATGTATTCCATGTTACTAAACATTTATACAAAAATTTATTCAAATCAGAACTTTCATACAGAAGTTCTGTACAAAAGACTGATTGCACTAATTTTGGTACAAAATGGCTGCTGGTGGCCATCTTGAATTTCGGACCACACCCAAAAACGCTCGCTCTCATCCCACGGTGATAACAAAGGTACCCAAGAAGTTTCGTAAAGATTGGTTCATAAACATGGCCTCTAGTCTGAGCTGTATAGAAGTTGTGTACAAAAAACTGATTAGACTTAATTTCGGTACAAAATGGCCACTGGCAGCCATCTTGAATTTTAGACCACACCCAGAAACACTCGTTCTCGTCCCAAGGTGATAACAAAGGTACCCAAGACATTTTTGTGAAGATCAGTTCATAAATACAGACTCTAGTCTGAGCCGTATTGACATGTGTACTTACTGTGTGTAAGTCGCACTGAAAAAATCAAAGTTCATCTAATTTGCATAATTTCTGCACGAGAAAAAAACCTGTATTATATGTGATGTATCCCATGGTACTAAACATTCACACAAAAAATTATTCAAATCAGCGCTTTCATATGGAAGTTCTGTGCAAAAATCTGATTGCACCTAATTTTGTACAAAATGGCTGCCATCGGCCATCTTGAATTTCGGACCGGACCCCAAAACACTCATTCTCGTCCCACGGTGATACCAAAGGTACCCAAGAAGTTTCGTAAAGATCGGTTCATAAATACGGCCTCTAGCCCGAGCCGTATTGGCATTTGCACTTACAGTGCTGAAAGTAACACCAAAAAACATCAAAATTAGTCTAATTTGCACAATTTACGCACGAGAAAAAAACCCGTATTATATGTGATGTATCCCATGGTACTAAACATTCATACAAAAAATTATTCAAATCAGTGCTTTCATATGGAAGTTCTGTACAAAAAACAGATTTCTGCATCATCGGTACAAAATGGCGGCTGGCAGCCATCTTGAATTTCGGACCGCACCCAAAAACACTCGTTCTCGTCCCACGGTCATAACAAAGGTACCCAAGAAGTTTCGTAAAGATCGGTTCATAAAATACGGCCTCTAGCCTGAGCCATAGCAGCTTGGCACTTACAGCTCTGAAAGTAACACTAAATAAATCAAAGTCAGTCTAATTTGCATAATTTACGCACGAGAAAAAAACCCGTATTATATGTGATGTATCCCATGGTACTAAACATTTATACAAAACTTTATTCAAATCAGAACTTTCATACAGAAGTTCTGTACAAAAAACTGATTTTTGCATCATCGGTACAAAATGGCCGCTGGCAGCCATCTTGAATTTCGGACCACACCTAAAAACACTCGTTCCTGTCCCAGGGTCATAACAAAGGTACACAAGAAGTTTCGTAAAGATCGGTTCATAAATACGACCTCTAGCCCGAGCCATAGCCAATTGTTGACGTACGGACAGACGGATGGACAGACGGACGGACGGACGGACGGACGACGGGCCATGACAATAGCTCAAATTTGACTTCGTCAAAGTTGAGCTAAAAATAAAAATTAAATGCTTTATGTCTGAGATTTTACCAAAATTAATAGAATTGAATTTGTCCCTTGAGAGCAACAAAGCTTTGCTTTAGGCTTGCAAAGCCTTCTTGCACTCAAGGGATGAAATACTCCACCACTCAAGCTATTCTGCAGATTATGGGACCTAAAACATAAAAAAAACCGAAGAACATGAACTTTTGATGGCAAAGAAATAATTACAAAAATAAAAAATAAAATAAAAAATAAAATAAAAAAACGCCCGCCCACATGAAAATTATAAAAAAAATGGCCTGAGAAACAGAAAAGCTACTTTGTAGAGCCAAAAAAGAAAATTATGTTAACCCTATACCTAACACGAAAAACAGACGACACCTGCAAATAAAATACTTGAATAACTAATTTTTTTTATATTTTTTATCACAAAAACATAGGTTATGACCCCTCATTGCAATGAGCTCAGTGAGCTCGTTCCCATGAGGGGTCAAAAGCTATGTTTTTGTGATAAAAAGTGAAACAAGAGGCCCTGGGGGCCTGAGGGGGCTCACCTGACATGGTAGCTTAAATATCAACCCAGAGAATTGATTTGAACAAGTTGCATCTGCCCCTTCTAAGAAAAGCTTATACCAAATATTCAAAGATTCTGACCAGTGGTTCTAAATAAAAAGATTTTTAAAGAATATTCCTTATATTGAACTAAGTAATAATCTCTCTCAGTTTGGAAAATAGAAATTTTGGTACAATTCAGGCTCCCACAGGAAGCCCAAATATGAACCCAGGGACTTGGCTTTGACAAACTTATATCTCACCTCCCTAAGGAGACGGTATACGAAATATCAAAAGATTCTGACTGGTGGATATGAAGAAGATTTTTCAAGAATATTCCTCATATTGAAATAAGTTATAATTTGGGCTCCCACAGGGAGCTCAAATATGAACCCAGGGACTTGGCTTGAACAAAATTGAATCTCGCCTCCAAAAGGATGCTATATACCAAATATCAAAACATTCCGACTGCTGCATCTGAAGAAGAAGATTTTTAAGGAAAATTCCTCATTAAGTTATAATTCTGGCTCCCACAGTGAGCCCAAATATGAACCCAGGGACTTGGCTTGAACAAACTTGAATCTCACCTCCCTAAGCATGGTGCATACCAAATATCAAAAGATTCTGATTGGTGGATCTGAAGAAGATTTTCCAAGAATATTCCTCATATTGCACTAATTTAAACATGTGGGCTCCCAAAGAGAGCCTAAATATGGACCCATGGATTTGATTTTAATAAACATGTGAAACAATCTTCCAAATATGTTATATGTGAAATTTGAAAGCTTTTGGAGCAGTGGTTAAAAACGTCCCGAAAAAGTATCCTATGATAAAACCAACAGTAATTTTTTTTGACCATTCTATGCTGTTAGTCCTAAAGAAGCTTCACACCAAATAAGAATTCTCAGTGCCGTGTAGCTTTGGAGATATGGTCGTTTTAAATGTTTCCTATTTTTAGCTCCTGTGGTTCCCATGGGTGGGGCATGAGGAAAATTTTTATTTGCGTAAATAAGTACTTGTGACACAATAAGCCCTCACATCAAATTTGGTTCAAATCAGCCTCTTGGTTTGGAAAATAGAAATTTGGGGCGGGGCAAAAATTCTTGCCCCTCCCATAACGATGGCAAATATAGCTCCTCGAACTTCTATTTATTTATTTATTGGTGTTTAAGGTCACGTATTTCTGCACAAGGGCTAATCATGACCTCCACAGTTTTACGGGTGGAGGAAGACGGAGTACCCGGAGAGAACTACCGAGAAACTGTCAGCTGCCCAACATACTAACTCCACACAAGCAGGGTTAGCATTGGTTGAAGACAGTGCATCATCGACGTGCAGTACACCTTAGTACACAACTTCACCGTGCCCCCATGTGGGCAATGGGGGTGAAGTGTCTTGCCCAAGGACACAACGTGGTTGACGCAGGTGGGATTCGAATTGAGGACCTCTCAGGTTGCAGCCTGCACCTCTACCTACTGAGCCACCACGCCCCCCTCGAACTCTTGAACAAATCTGAGTTTACACCTCAAAAGGAAGCTGCACCCCAAATATCAAGTCTCTGCTACTGCTGGTTCATGAGAAGAATTTTTAAGATTTAAGTACACTACTTTTGGGGTGTGGCCCTACCAGGGGTGAGGCAACTTGATTTGAACCAAATCAAAATGCGATGTCTTAACAAACTATTATCTCAAATTTCACTTAAATCAGTTCAGCAGTTTTGGAGAAGACGCAAACACCATGTTCACGGATGACAGGCGGTGAGTGATCACTAGAGCTCCCCTGACTGAAAGTAAAACAAGCTAAAAATAATGAAAATTGGATAGTATTTATAAATTTAAACATATATAAATAGCACTGGCCGGCTTTGGACGTTACGTTAGGTAAAGGGTTAAAATTAAACATGGTACAAAAAGAAGTTAACTCTTAACACTTTGAAGATTTTTCAAACATGACACTGGTCTACAACCAATAAGTGAAGTGAAATAGAAGATTTTGTGTCAAGTTATCATGGCCAGTATACAAAGAAAAGACTTGGCTATAAAATTATGCGAGAATAATTTGACTATCTGAAGGATATCCACATGATTGTTTGTTGAGATATGTATTCTATGACAATGTTTGTCAATCACTAGTGTATCTTTCAAGATTAAATGTTGTTGACAAAGTACAAAGTTAGGTAATGAATACCCAAAATCTGTTCAAAAGCCTTATTTTTTAAAATGCTTAAAGGCTTTATGTTTTTCCCAAATATTAACTCACTCTCGACACCACGTTTTCTGATCTCTTTATTTAACATAAAATTACCTCTTCTGTCCGACTTAAATAATGACCTTCAGGACCAGTTATACCCTTTTGAATCATTTCTTTTTGTTTCTGAAAAAAAAACAACAAATAATTGTTATTCATACAGAACTAATGTCACAATATTCCTTGGACTCAAGTTTTATCATTTTTGTTGCTCTTGCTTTTCACAACTCTAAAGACAAGCAAAACACCTAACAATGAGAGACTTCATAAACTTTCCAAAACATTGATTTTTCCACACAGTAATAGAAGGCATTAAATATACTCAGGATTGTTTTGTTTAAAAAAAAAAAATCACCCTCCCTCATCATAAACTTTAGGAAAAATTGCCTGATTTTTTAATTTTTGTCTTCAAAACTAAGCATATGATCCCTCAATGAAACAAGCTTATCAAGTTTGTTCTGAAGGGGTTCATAAGCTGTGATTTGAAAGCAAAAAAAAAATTTTCAGCTATTTGTTAATATTTTTTGCTAGTGTAATTTTCAAACATTTGAGATATGGGTTAAGCACCAACTAAATCAATTAACCCTTTCTTTACCTAACATGAAAAGCTGACGACCCTTTTCAAGAAAATTCTTGAAAAAAGAATTTTTTTCATTTTTTGTCTCAAAAACATAGGTTATGACCCCTCATTGGAACGAGCTCGATGAGCCCGTTCCAAAGAGGGGTCATAACCTATGTTTTTGAGACAAAAAATAAAAAAATAATAAAAATTAATTGGCGACTTTTGTGAACAGCGCCAACCGGTTTTGGTCGTTATGTTAGGTAAAGGGTTAAGTGTAGCATTGCCACCATTTCAGAAATTGAACATCAGGCACATGCAAGATGATTTCCTCAGACAGGCTAAAATTCACTTTTGAATATGTGTTGGTTATCACATTTTCCAAAGGAAATGAACGCTTCAAACTCAACATCTGAAAGGTACAATGTAAATTCTTCTTGAAGCCAGTGAATGGAGGTGTATTGGACAACAAGTGTCAGAATGTCATGCAGGGAATATTGTAACACCTAGGCACAATTAGTCAACTTTTGGTCAGACTAATGTTGTGAAGGATGGATGATGTGTAGGACAACAATTATGTAAGACAATGCCAAAAGAGTCTGCTGTCCTTATATTTTTAACTGGTTGAGTGCTAGAAGTGAGTATCGTGGCTCTATTGAAAAGTGCTGAAAGCCACGTTAGTGGCTTTACAATGTATGCATTAGCTTGATGTTTGCTCAACAGTAGGGGAAAAAATATATAAAATTGTTTGATTACAATTTATTGTAATTGTAACAAAACTATTATTTATGGGCAAAATCTTGCCAAACTAAGGCTACTCTTGCTAGTAGGCTGGTATCTTTGAAAAAAAATACCCATGTTTCAAATCACCTTTGAAAATAATTTAGCACTCAACGAGTTAATGGACGTATTAAATCTCAATATATCAGAGGGAGACACCCAATTTTTCGGAATAATTTATTTTGTTAAATCATCCTTGATATTGGTAATTTCAACAAAATCTCACGATGCAAGACAAAACATTTTCCTCTTTAAGATATGAAAAAGGTGTGCAGTATCTCATTGATAAGAGCTTTAGAGTTCAGAACAAAATGTTGTGGGTTTGCATAGTGTACTGAGTCATACAATAACTCCACAAAAGAATAACCAACAAATGCCATAATCATAATAATAATCATAATCAAACTAGATCTGTATTTTCTGTCAGTAAGAAGATATATTAAAATGAATTGGATATAAAATGTATAGTCAATGTTATCATCTGGAAACCAAAGTGAATGGACATAAATATATGAAATTCTAAGTCAATAAAGGGCAATAACTCCACAATAGAATACCAAAAAAAAATGTCAAAATCAAACTTGATCTGTATTTTCAGTTTATAAGACCATGTTTTCCCAAAATTAATTTGATATCACAAATATAGCCAAAGTTAGTCTGTAGAGAAAAGTCAATGGATGGATAAACAGATGGTCAGAAGGATAGACAAGACTATACTATATCACGTTCCATTTTCCAAATGGGCATATAAAAACTGACCAAGATTGGAAAGACCTTTCACGATTAACTCTTAACCTGTTGAGTTTTATCCTGAATTTCTCATAAAATCAAGTTATGGCTGCTGTAAAGCAGCCATAACTTGATCTGATGAAACATTTCGATAGAGCCTGATGGAAAGAAATTATTAAGTTTAGGCTTATTGGGGTTTTAATTTTCAAGGCCAGTTTCAACAGCCAGGATCACATCATGCCACACAATTTTACCAGGGAACCCGGTAAAAACCACTGTGCAGTGGAACGCAACTGTCAGATTCTCCAGCTAACTAATTCTGCATCAGTACAGTTAGTATCAGCTGAAAGAAGACACCTTTTGCCAAAGGACACAATGTAGTTACTGCTGGTCCAGACTGAATCGTCAACTTGTCGGTTTAAGCTTGGTGCTCTAACCACTGAGGCTCTGCATTCCCTAATCATTCATAAGAGGAGTACTCCTTAGCCCTTTAGGGCCTGAACAAGTGTCCTGAATTCCAACCATTCACAGCCTCTATATGTCCAGTGGCTTAGCAGTGAGTTCTCAAGTCTTGGATGCCTTAACAGGCAACCAAGACTTGACAAGAAACCACTGCCTAGCTAATTTGTCTGCTGCCAACAGGACCTCCTCATGATGGCATGTTAAGGGCACCTTTTCTGATGTCAGAGATAGGCCTCAAGGGTTAAACAACACCCAGGATTATACATTTCCTGGAGAACATGAAATCTAACTTGATCACAAGGTATTTCTGAACTGTCCAGAAAATCTTCCTGCAGCAGGCAAGCTATTTTTTTTTCTTTTATTGGGGTTTACAGAAAACTTTCGACAGTCAGGGCCCAACTTGTGTCGGAGTTTTATGGGTGGAGGAAGCTGAGATACAGTAAAACCTGTCTTGGGAGACCACCTGTCTTGAGAGACCGCATCTGCCAGGCACCAATTGGTTTTACTCTATAATGGACCTGCTATGGGAGACCACTTGTCTTGAGAGACCACCTGTCTTGAAAGACCACTGTCACCTGGTACCAACTTGTATTTTTATGCCATAATGTACCTGTCTTGAGAGACCGCCTCTTGAAGACTGAAACCATGACAAAAACTTTTTACCTGTTCTGGGACTGGAAAATCCATTGTGGTTATACTAACATAATTAAAAGTATTAAAAGCTCTATTCAGTTACTTAACTCATTAAAGACTGAGATGTTTTTATAAGACCCCTGTGAAAAGATTAGGATTATTGCTGAATAAACAATTTCATACATACCTGAAATGTGACAGACAGGATTATAAAAATAAATTTGTGTTGAAAATCTTCAAGGAAGATTTTCAACACTAATTTATTTTTATAATTTTTATAACAGTCCATTTCAATTTGTTACAAAAACTTCATAAAAAAAGAACAATTACAAAGCAATTACAAAAATCCATTCTTCTCCATTTCTGAATTTTGTGGTTGGTTATTCACTGACTTGAGAAAACCTGAAACCTGTTATGAGAGACCACCTGTCTGGAGAGACCACTTTTGTGTGGCCCAAAGGGCGGTCTCTCAAGACAGGTTCTACTGTACCTGAAGAGAACCATTGAGGAGTGGCAAGCTGCTGTCAAATCCCAACATACTAACTCTGCACAAGCAGGGCTAGCATTGGTTGAAGGCAAGTACTCGATCAACATTCAGTAGGTCTAGTACACAATGCCACAGAACCCCCACCGGGGTAATCAGGCTTAAGTGCCCCAAGGACATAACACAGTTACCGCTCTTCGGGATCAAACCCTGGGACCTTTCGGTTTGAAGTTCAATGCTCTAACCACTGAGCTACTATACTCCCTTGGCAAATTATTATTTGACATCTTAGCCCAATACACCAGATCCAGTAAGAGAGAATACAGTTGTCTATGTCTCTGAAGGACACTGTTATTTGTTACATTTTCTAAAATATTTTTGATGGGTGAAGATTAAATACAAGTCTGAGAATGAAATAATTTATTCATCATCTTTTGATGGCAGAGTTCTACTTAAGATATTTACCTCTTCTATAATATGACCATTCTCTGCATGAACCATTGCTAATGCACCCAATTCTTTACATTTTAAAAAGGATTCATAGAGTTCATTGTCTTCTAACATAAACACATCCTTGTATGCCATGAACATTTTGAATGAATTGACACCTGCAAAAAAGCATAAAAGTAATGAAGGATACTTATACACAAATATATTCTGAAAGAGACTTATCAAAATAGAATACAAGAAAATGTTTTAGACCTTAACCTAAGTTACATGTGTGTCAAATTTAATCAAGAGCTGTGAAGCAGCCATGACTAGACCTAATGAAAAGTTTATCTGAATTTAATGAAAGAAATCATTGGTGAAAAAATCGATTCAATTTACAGGGTGAAAATTGGATTAAATATGCCAAAATAATACATATTGCAGTAGCAAGAGAAATCCTGTCTTGGGAGGGAATATCCACCAACAGCATGCTATGAGTTAAAAGTCACAATTCATATTTTGTTAATTTTTCAACTTTTTCTTCAAATATTAGCTTTTGACCCTTGCTGGAATGATATCATTGAACTCATTCCAATGAGGATTCATAAGCCATGTTTTAGCAAAAAAGGAAATTTTAAAAAATTATTTTGGTAAAAAAACATTTGCAGTTTGGAGTAAAGAGTTAACTATATTTCAAGCATGAATTTTAAACTTTCCCACACCCAAACAAAAGTGATGCAAAGCGTGGCATATACCCCAACGGTGTTATAAAAAAGGTAGATAATGCTAATGGGTAAAAACCAAATCAAAAGGAAGCTTTCTGTAGACTCCAATAAGGCATCAAACTGTAGCTTAACTTGTCTGTGTGTTGTGTTTGATGAAAAGGATAATGTTCAATGTTTATGAAAGGATTATGAAATAAGACAAGAATTGTGATGATTGGGAATGTTAATATCTGTTCCCTGAATGCACTGTTTTTAATAAAAATATGAGGTGAAGACTGTACTAAAGAACTGAGGGGTGGGTTAATGTGGCCTTCACAGTTAATGTATGTGGCCTTCAATAAAAATTAGCAAGTTACAGTGAAATTATTCCAAAATGAGTTATCCTATCTAGTTACAATGAAATCCCTTTATAAATATGGCCTGTAGACTGTGCTAAAGCTTTTCGAGCTTCAGGCCAGTGTAGCCATCAGGGTTGACCAACTGCAACTAAAAGGGGACGTCCTCATCTTGACATTATACTGAGTCATTCTACCAATTTACAATGAAATCCCTTCACAAATATGACCTGTAGTCTGTACTAAAGTTTTTTTGGTTTTGGGCTCGGGCAGCCATCGTGGTTGAATGATCGTGACCAAAAGGGGACGTTTTAATCTGGGCATTATCTGAAGTGATCCTACGAAGTTACAATGAAATCCCTTCATAAATATGACCTGTAGACTGTGCTAAATGTTTTTGGGCTTCGGGACCCTGTAGCCATCACAGTTGACCAATCACGACCAAAAGGGGATGTCAACATCTAGGCATTATATGGAGTCAACCTAACAAGTTACAATGAAATCCTTCCATAAATATAACCTACAGACTATGCTAAAGGTTTTCATCTTGGGCAGCCATCACGGCTGAATGATCACAACCAAAAGGGGATGTTCTCATCTAGACATTATTTGGAGTCATCCTACCGAGTTACAATGAAATCCCTTCAAAAATATGACCTGCAGACTGTGCTAAAGATTTTCGGGCTTCGGGCCCCTGTAGGCGTCACAGCTGACGAATTGTGTCCAAAAAGGAACCTTCTCATCTAGACACTATATGAAGTCAACCTACATCTAGACATGATCCCAATCCTGCATATGAAATTTCATGATCGTCAGATATGAACTACAGGGTGTAACTTGAGCTAAAGGAAAATGTGAACAGATTCACAGACTAACAGACTTCCGCACATGTGATGGCAATAGCTTATTGTGACTTTGTCAAGTTAAGCTAAAAATTGATTCGAGTCAGTCTTCATTTGATATAGGACAGAAACCAAATTCAAGATGGCCACCATGGAAGCCATAATGAATTGGCCACTGGCAGCCATCTACACCAACAATGCATAATAAAAAAATAAAAATGATTTGAGTCAGCATTCATCAGTCACTGGATGGAAACCAAATTCAATATGGTGGCCATGGCATCCATATTGAATTGGTCAGCTGGCCCAAATTCAAAAGGAAGCTTCTTCTAGACACCAATAATGCACAAGAGGCCTGTCACGCCTAGAGAGCTCCGCTGAGGGGCACTGATCGCATGGGCATGTTTTCTAATACTAATATTGTTACAAACTTTAGCCGAAAAATTTTCAGTTGTCACGAAAATTATGGCTTGGATCGATTACACACCGCCTATTGACATTACATGACGTTATAAAGATTTTCTTGATCCTGTGACCTTGACCCTGTGGATTTACAGACCGCAGAATAATTGATGACACACCGTCTATTGATAATACATATTGTTATGAAGTTTGGTGGAAAAATATTCAGCGGTTTAGAAATTATGGCTCGGACAAATAAAATGTTGACGACAGACGGACGGACGGACGACAGACGACGGACGAATCAGTATAAGAAAAGCTCTGCTGACTTTGTCAGCGGAGCTAATAACCAAAAGCTGAAATTGATTCGAGTCAGTATTCATTAGTTATTGTGCGGAAACCAAATTCAAGATGGCCACCATAAAGCATTATCCACTGGTGGCCATCTTGGATCAACTGACTGGTCCAAAATCGAAAGGAAGTTTCCTCTAGACACCAACAATGAATAATAATGAAAGTGTCAATGACACTGTAGCTCAACTTATTAAGACATGTACATGTATAGTATGTGACACAGAAATGACAAACATCTAGGTAATGACCTGATAACAAAGATACATATAAAGTATTGTAACGGTCTGTACATAAATACTGACAGTACCCTGTAACAAACATATAGGTAAGTATTGTAAAGGTGGGCGACAGTCAGATGCTAAACTAGAAAATAAATCTTCGAGTCCCAGAGCGGGTCTGACTGAACCCCGAAATATTTGTTCTCATAGCACAGTGATAACAAAGGCACCCAAAAACACTCGTTCCTGTCCCAAGGTGATAACAAAGGTATCCAAGAAGTTTCGTGAAGATCGGTTCATAAATGCGGCCTTTAGTCTGATCCATGTAGAAGTTGTGTACAAAAAAACTGATTGGACCCAATTTTGGTACAAAATGGCCACTGGCAGCCATCTTGAATTTTGGACCGCACCCAGAAACACTCGTTCTCATCCCAAGGTGATAACAAAGGTACCCAAGAAGTTTCATGAAGATCGGTTTATAAATATAGTCTCCATCCCTAGCCATATTGACATGTGCACTTACAGTGTATAAGACAGTGTATAAGTAGCACTGAATAAATCAAAGTTCATCTAATTTGCATAATTTCTGCACTAGAAAAAAACTTTTATATGTGATGTATTCCATGTTACAAAACATTCATACAAAAATTTATTCAAATCAAAACTTTCATACAGACGTTCTGTACAAAAAACTGATTGCACTAATTTTGGTACAAAATGGCTGCTGGTGGCCATCTTGAATTTTGGACTACACCCAAAAACACTCGTTCTCGATCCACGGCGATAACAAAGGTACCCAAGAAGTTACGTAAAGATCGGTTCATAAATACTGTCTCTAGCCTGAGCTATATAGAAGTTCTGTACAAATGAAAGTGTCAATGACACTGTAGCTCAACTTGACAAACTTGAACTTGGCAAGTTATAAATGAAACGGCAAAACTGAAGATCATTGGTACCAATGTTATTTGATGAAATTTCAACATAACAGCATTGTGTGTGCACAACATCAGAGTAATCCACGCAATTTTTAAATGTAAACAGTAAGACTGGCAAAAGGAAGAATGTTGATACACAAATGCAGTATGTTCATAGGTTATTGTAAATGGGAACTTTTTTCACAGAAATGAATGCTAATCAATAGCTCTCTCTTATATAAGGGTCTTGCCTAGTGAGCACACCAAGTTCAAAAACAATCCTATGATAAATGTGGCCTGTAGGCCATGTCAAAGAATGTTGATGCACAAATGAAATAAATTCAAAGATTGTTGCTAACAGCAACAGTTTTTGATGGAAATGAAAAGAAAATCAATAGCTCCTATCTTTGTCACCCTGAATAAGCATACAAAGTTTCAAAACAACCTGATAATGAATGTGCCCTCTGAGGCATGTCAAAGGAAGATGTTAATGCACAAATGCACTAAGTAGAAGGTCATTGCCTGTGGCAATGGTTTTGTTTTTGTTTTGTTTTTTTGGGGGGGGGGGGGGGGGGGGGGGTTATGGAAATTAATAAATATACCCTGCTGAGAGTTCAAAAGGGATAAGTTGATGCACATGCACAAATGCAGTAAGTTCAAAGGCTGGTGATAACGACAATAATTTTTTATGGAAATGAAAAAAAGCAATAGCTCACATCTAGAGGTCACCCCGAACACACATACCAAGTTTCAAAGTGATCCGATCATAAATGTGCTCTGAAAGGTGTGTTAAAGGGAAATATTGAGGCCTGATTAAACTAAGTTCAAAGGTCAGCGGCAACATTTTTCGACAGAAATGGAAGAAAATTGACAGCTCCCATATAGATATCACCCCACACAAGCACACCAAGTTTGCAAGCGATCCAATCATAAATGTGCCCTGCAGGGTGTGCCAAAGGGAAAACTGCACTAAGTTTTTACTAAGTTCATCGAAGGTCATTGTCAGTGGCAACATTTTTTGACGGAAATCGAAGAAAATTGATAGCTCCCATCAAACCGATCTGATCATAAATGGGGCCTGTAGGGCATGCCAAAGGAATATATTGATACATGACTAAACTAAGTTCAAAGATCATTGCCTGCGGCAAAATGTTTTGACGGACAAAACTGGAAGAAAATCAATAGCTCCCATCTAGAGGTCACTAAACATTCATACAAAAATTTATTCAAATCAGAACTTTCATACAGAAGTTCTGTACAAAAAACTGATTGCACTAATTTTGGTACAAATCGGCTGCTGGCGGCCAACTTGAATTTCAGACTGCACCCCCAAAACACTCGTTCTCGTCCCATGGTGATAACAAAGGTACCCAATAAGTTTCGTAAAGATCTGTTCATAAATACGGCCTCTAGCCCAAGCCGTATTCGAATTTGCACTTACAGTGCTGAAAGTAACACTAAATACATCAAAGTTAGTCTAATTTGCATAATTTACGCACGAGAAAAAAAACGTATTGTATGTGATGTATCCCATGGTACTAAACATTCATACAAAAATTATTCAAATCAGAGCTTTCATATGGAAGTTCTGCGCAAAAAACTGATTGCACCTAATTTTGTACAAAATGGCTGCCAGTGGCCATCTTGAATTTCAGACAGGACCCCAAAAAACTCGTTCCCGTCCCACGGTGATAACAAAGGTACCCAAGAAGTTTTGTAAAGATCGGTTCATAAATACGGCCTCTAGCCTGAGCCGTATTGAACTGTTGACGGCCAGACGGACGACTGGCCATGGCATAAGCTCAAATTTGACTTACGTCAAAGATGAGCTAAAAACTATTCATTATTTCTGGTTTGTGTGCAATTGTTAGTGATAGTGAACATTCATCAAGTGATATCTCAGCACAACTGGAAGGAAATAAGTGGAAATTTGGAAAAATTTGTTGATGTAGCCTAATTTCACACCCAATTATGAACAGCCTGGTTGTTCTTGTTGACCAGAGATTTGCAGTCATGGTGTCTACTTTTTCATTTTGGTAACTGGTGTCATGTCTGTGTGTCATCTGTCCGTTAGCTGTTTATACTTTCATATCTAGAGAGCAACATGCCACTCCCACCCCCCCCCCCCCCCCAAAACCAATGGTTATTACTGCTTATGGTTTTACATTTTGATTGTATTCAACAGTGCTATTGACAGGATCTGGGTTGTCAATGTGGCTGGTGGTAATAACACAAATGCTCTCTGGAGTGGCTCAGAGAAATATGAGGGTTGAGGTGGTGTGGTGTGGTTGTAAAAATCAGGCAAAAACTGCCCGCAAAAGCTATTTGGCAGTCAAAAAGGCCATGCTGTATCTTTTTTACTGGTTGAAAATAGAGACTTGTGGTTTTTGTTCATTCAACTCAGGATAGACTCCAGATTCTTTTGCCCGAGTGAAATCCAATGGGAGATCACTCTTGTTTTCTCTTTAAGGTTCCGCTCTACAGTTTCGCACTATTGCACAGGGGTGAAATTCTAAACATAGGTCATATGTTGAAACTAAGGCCATGTAAAATAGAGATACATTTTTAGTATCAGATATATGATTACATTAGGCTTTTTGTTGGACAAGAGAATTTGAAGTTTTGGTCCCGGTGTCGGAGTCTGATACATAGGGGTAAATTACCAGATGAATTATGGGAAACAGTGGCTTAAAAAAATTGGCTATTTTTTAAAATGTCATTTTTACACGGGTTTGTTACCAGACAGGTAACTAAAAAATGAAATGGAAACATATAAATTTTCTTTTGCATTTTAGATACAGGGAATGACTGGTTTCGGCATTTTTTCATGCAATTTTTCAGGATGAAGTTGCCTTTGACAATAAATTATTCCACCCACATTCAGAGTGTTTATTTCTACTTAGCCAGATAGTGTTAAATGTTTTTTTGTGGATTTGGGAAATGTAATACATGTTATGGGTTAGATAACTAAGATACTGAATATTTGCATTTGAAGAGAGTGTATGGCATGTCATTTTTGGAAATGCCTGGAAAACTGTGGAGCGGAACCTAAGTAATAAAAGGGGGCATAACTCTGAAAAAACAGAGTTACCTGCTCTTGTCACTCGCACAATGGCAATTGGTGATCAACAAGTGTGCAAAGTTTGAACTATATAGTATGTAAAATGTTGAAGGAGAAGGCGACACAATACTGTAATGTTTTAAGTACAAAAAGGGCCATAACTCTGGAAATAAAAAATGGAGTTACCTGCTCTTGACAAATGCACAACAGCAATTAGTGATCACCAAGTGTGTAAAATTTGAACAATATAGCATGTAAAATGTTGAAGGAGTAGGCGACACAATACTGTTATGTTTTAAGTACTAAAAGGGGGGGGGGGGGATAACTCTGGAAATACAAAATGGAGTTACCTGCACTTGTCACATGCACAACAGCAATTACAGATCAACATGTGTGCAAAGTCTGAACAATGTAGCATGTAAACTTTTGGAGGAGTAGGCGACACAAAAATTGTTTACGGACAGACAGATAGACAGACAGACAACGCCATAATACGTCCGTCAAAAACAGACGGGCATATAAAAAGGAAAAGAAAAAGACCCAGTTACAGTTAAAAAAATTACTGTGATTCTCACGTTTAAATGAAAACCATGCTAGCAATGTCATCATGCCATTCTTTTTGTAACTCCAAGTGGGTGTAGGGGTACTGCACAACTTGTTTTCTTATGTGTTCCTGGCTCCACCCAGGGGTAGCAGGAAGCTATACTACAGGCTCCTAAATGCTGAAGCATTTGTTGGACTCGCTATTTCACAGACCCCTCCCCTTCCTTGTGAAATAGCCAGCTGACAAGCCTAAGCGTTCCTGTTTCCCAAATTAAAAAACAACAATGCATTCAAATTAGTTATTGTGTCTACTTTCACATTCAAGTCTCACATTTCTTATAGGGGTGAGTCACATTTAGCTGTTTTCCTTTGTAACTCACAACCTTTTGGAAATAATCAAATAAAATGATCAGTACATCTTCTTACAAACCAATCCTATCTTTCAGCATGGGGAGAACCACATAAATTTGACTGATCCTACATCTGACCCATCAACTTAAATCTTGAAACCCAACTAATCGTTGATTCACATACAGTCTGGTATCAAGAGGAATCTATCAGAATGAAGTGATCTCAAAGAAAGGTAACCTCGGGACCGTCCACCACTCGCAGCCTTTCTCATTATGCACAAGCCTATTTAATTCTAAAGCTGCTTCTCTCACATAATACAAGAATATCCCCCATCACACCCACCTCATACTAATTGCGACACATTCGCATGAAACTATGCCCCCTAAAAAACATGGCTAGTCTTCTTCGATTCGGCAGTCCGAATTCACCCAGGATAAAAACCTCACTGCATCTAGGAAAGTATATTGCCTCCTTGGCACATTAACATTATATGCTTGTAAGTTTCATTTAAGTAGACAACTCACATATGTTTTGGCTTGTTGCTGGATCTGCTTTCCAATTATTTATTGTTGTACCATGAGTATTTATATTTGCTCACTAAAAAGCTTGCCATCATGTTTCATAATTTTCAAAATGAAATATTGTTTAAATTAAAAATAAATGGCCTAGATTTAGATCAGAATACTCATACCTTTTTCTTTACTTAAAACTTCCATTTCTTCTTGAACTTGATTACTCCACCATGTAACTCCAACATGAAGACCATAATCACAACATACTTTGCCATCAGCCCAATCTCGCCACTTATCATAAGCTTCTAATAATGATACATTCTTTTTATCTAATACGAAGTCAACTGCAAGAAGAGCAAAAATTTCCGATTACACAATTCACCTCTGTATTATGGTCTACAACAAATATGACAAGGTATAAGATTGGAACCATTTTGAATAAGGACATTGTAACCTGAAAATATCAAATACAAGTCAATAAAACCCTTTCGTTCTCCAAATGTGCTTTTCAAATCATTCACCATACATCCAAACGGTCTCAGAAAGGGAAGCCATTTTAGTTCATTAACCCTTTACCTGACAAATCAGCCACATTCACCTGCACAATAAACCAATTCAGCAGTTGAAAAAATGAAAGTGTCAATGACACTGTAGCTTAACTTGTGTGTTGTGTTTGATGAAAAGGATAATGTTCAATGTTTATGAAAGGATTATGAAATAAGACAAGAATTGTGATAATTGGGAATATGTTCATTTCTGTTCCCTGTATGCTATGTTTATGATAAAAATAATATGAGGTGTACACTGTACTAAAGATCTGAGGGGTGGGTTAATATAACCTCACAGTTAATATATGTGGCCCTCACAGTTAACATATATCAACAAAATTACAATGAAATTATTCCAAAATGAGTCATCCTATCAAGTTACATTAAAATCCCTTCATAAATATGGCCTGTAGACTGTGCTAAAGGTTTTCGGGCTTCGGGCCCCTGTAGCCGTCAGTTTCCCAATTGCGTCCAAAGGGGACGTTCTCATATAGACATTATATGAAGTCAACCTACCAAGTTACAATGAAATCCCTCCATAAATACGACCTGTAGACTGTGCTAAAGGTTTTCGGGCTTCAGGCACCTGTTGACATCACAGTTGACCAACCACGACCAAAAGGGGATGTCATCATCTAGGCATTATATGGAGTCAATCTAACAAGTTACAATGAAATCCTTCCATAAATACAACCTACAGACATGCTAAAGGTTTTTGGGCTCGGGCAGCCATCAAGGCTGAATGATCGTGACCAAAAGGGGACGTTCTCATCTGGACACTATTTGGAGTCATCCTACCAAGCTACAATAAAATCCCTTCATAATTATGACCTCTAGACTGTTCTAAAGGTTTTCGGGCTTTGGACCCCTGAAGCCGTCACAGTTGCCCACTCGTGTCCAAAAGGGGACGTTCTCATCTAGACATTATATGAAGTCAACCTACCAAGTTACAATGAAATCCCTTCATAAATATGACCTTAGACTGTGCTAAAGGTTTTCGGGCTTCGGGCTCGGGCAGCCATCATGGTTGAATGATCGCAACCAAAGGGGACAATCTCATCTGGGCATCATCTGGAGTGATCCTGTGAAGTTACAATGAAATCCCTTCATAAATATGACCTGTAGACTGTGTTCAAGGTTTTCGGGCTTCGGGCACCTGTAGCCATCACAGTTGACCAATCACGACCAAAAGGGGATGTCCTCATCTAGGCATTATATGGAGTCAACCTAACAATGTTACAATGAAATCCTTCTATAAATATAACCTTTTGCCTATGCTAAAGGTTTTTGGGCTCGGGCACCCATCAAGGCTGAATGATCACGGCCAAAATGGGACGTTCTCATCTTGACCTTATTTGGAGTCAACCTACCAAGTTACAATGAAATCCCTTCATAAATATGACCTGTAGACAGTGCTAAAGGTTTTTGGGCTTCGGGCACCTTTAGCCGTCAAAGTTGCCCAAACATGTCCAAAAGGGGACGTTCTCATCTAGGCATTATATGAAGTCAACCTACCAAGTTACAATGAAATCCCTTCACAAATATGACTTGTAGACTGTGCTTAAGGTTTTCGGGCTTCGGGTTCGGGCAGCCATCATGGATGAATAATCGCAACCAAAGGGGACAATCTCATCTGGAATGATCCTATGAAGTTACACTGAAATCCCTTCATAAAAATGGCCTGTAGACTGTGCTCAAGGTTTTTGGGCTTCGGGCACTTGTAGCCAACACAGCTGACCAATTACGACCAAATGGGGATGTCATCATCTAGGCATTATATGGAGTCAACCTAATAGGTTACAATGAAATCCTTCCATAAATAAGACCTTTTACCTATGCTAAAGGTTTTTGGGCTCGGGCACCCATCAAGGCTGAATGATCGCGATCAAAAGGGGACGTTCTCATCTAGACATTATTTGGAGTCATCCTACCAAGTTACAATGAAATCCCCTCATAAATATGACCTGTAGACTGTGCTAAAGGTTTTCGGGCTTCGTGCTCGGGCAGCCATCATGGGTGAATGATCGCACGTTCTCATCTAGACATTATATGAAGTTAACCTACCAAGTTACAATGAAATCCCTTCATAAATATGACCTGTAGACTGTGCTAAAGGTTTTCGGGCTTCAGGCTCGGGCAGCCATCATGGGTGAATGATCGCAACCATAGGGGACAATCTCATCTGAGCATCATCTGGAGTGATCCTAAGAAGTTACAATGAAATCCCTTCATAAATATGACCTGTAGACTGTGCTCAAGGTTTTCGGGCTTCGGGCACTTGTAGCCGTCACAACTGACCAATCACGACCGAAAGGGGATGTCATCATCTAGGCATTATATGGAGTCAACCTAACAGGTTACAATGAAATCCTTCCATAAATATGACCTTTTGCCTATGCTAAAGGTTTTTGGGCTCGGGCACCCATCAAGGCTGCATGATTGTGTTCAAAATGGGATGCTCTCATCTAGACATTATTTGGAGTCATCCTGCCAAGTTACAATGAAATCGTTTCATAAATATGACCTCTAGACTGTGGTAAAGGTTTTCGGGCTTCGGGCTCCTGTAGCCGTCACAGTTGCCCAATCACGTCCAAAGGGGGACTTTCTCATCTAGACATTGTATGAAGACAACCCACCAAGTTACAATGAAATTCCTCAATAAATATGACCTGTAGACTGTGCTAAAGGTTTTCGGGTTTTGGGCTCGGGCAGTCGTCACGGTTGGCAGATCATGCCCAAATGGGGAAATTCGCATCTAGACATCATAAGGAGTCATCCTACCAAGTTACAATGAAATCCCTCCATATTAAACATGACCTGCAGACTGTGCTAAAAGTTTTTGGGTTTCGGGCTTGGGCAGACATCACAGTTGATAGATCATGCCCAAAAGGGGACGTTCTCATCTAGGCACTATACAGAGGCATCCTACCAAGTTACAATGAAATCCCTTCATAAATACGACCTGTAGACTGTGCTAATGGTTTTCGGGTTTTGGGCTCGGGCAGCCATACCGGTTGCCCGATCGCGACCAAAAGGGGACGTTCTCATCTAGACATGACCCCAAACCTGCATATGAAATTTCGTGATGATCAGACAAGAACTGCGGGGTGTAGCCCGTGCTAAAGGAAAATGTGAACAGACGTCACAGACTCACAGACTAACAGACTTCCGCACGCGTGATGGCAATAGCTTATCTTGACTATGTCAAGTTAAGCTAAAAACTAGAGTACCGACGGGGCCTTAAGCGCTCACCTTGAACAGAACTTGATATAAACCTAGGCCACTAATGAATCTATGCTAAGCAATCAATCTCCATAAGATCCATTGTCAATCCTTGAGACCCTCAGTTAGTGCTGGGCGATATTAGCCAAAAGAATAATTGCGGTTTTGGGAAAGAAGATCATGATTAACGATATAATCACAGTATTGTTCTGTGAAAGTGGTTTATTCTGGTAAATAGTGTCAATACATTTTAGTGTACTTTATGCAATAGACTCAGCCTTATTGATCAGAAATATACAGAACACATAATATACCTTGTGTTTCAATTTAATAATTAACACTAATTTAAAATGTGTGTTGTGGACTTGTGCCAATGCATGGTCAATAGAAAGATAGGAACAGGACGTATCAAAAAGTAATGTTCATTTTTCAGCTTTTTACCTCCCTTGATGTTCTCTAATGTTTACAGAAATGCAGGCAACATTGGTGAGACACATCAAGGGAGGTAACTGAATTGAACAATGAATTTTACAAATTGAAAAGCATATTCATGACAACCCTGCGGCATACATGTTGTGTAGAAATTATCTGCCATTGAAAAGTTAAAAAATTTATAGTAATTTATATATTTTTTATACTTACCAATGACCCAGACTTAGCTGGTGCTAACTCTAAAATATTTAGGGCCAAACGCAAATTTTACCCCCCCAATCCCCAAAATTTGCATCTAAAACCGAAAATTACATGTCCTATATGGTCCTCCATACTTTTACTCCACTGCACATGCGCAGTGTCAAGGAGGTCTCGAAACTGGCGCCAAAATTCATTCTTACAACCAATGCCTGGTAAGCGTTATGTACTCAGCGGGGAGGTATGAGTTCCCAACTCATGGGAGGGCCATCCCCGTCTGGGTCATTGATAAGTATAAAAAATATATAAATTACTACAAATTTTTTAACATTTTTATACTGTACCAATGACTCAGACTTAGCTGAATAGGAAAAAGGTTGGAGGGTTTAGGACATAAGGAAAATCCAATGGACTCAATTACCCATAACAGACCTATCCCCTTAAGGAGAAAAGGAGAGATAGGCTTACATGTATCTTTCTTATTTGTATCAAAAAGATAGACACAACAACACTATTCTGTAATTGAGCACAATAACATCAATGATCTCTATAAACATCTAGTATAACACTTTATACTAATATTTTTTAAAGAAAGCCAATTAATACGGGAGTCTAGATAAATGAGACTCTATATATTCCTTTAAAAGTGTTTGAGGATTGTATATTAATGCCCAATTAATAACGTGATATATACAAATGCTTCACACCAATCAAAACTTAAAAAATATTACACAGATGAGTAAACATAGGCTTTACCCTTAAAATCATCTCGGAACCGACTCGGAATTACTGGCTCCAAGGGAGGTATTCCCTTGCTTAACACTAAAAAGCAGGTAACCTAAGGGAACACCCGCCCCCCCTTTCCCTTGCCCTGGATCAAATACTCCAGAGCAAAGAAGGCAGCAGGACAGAGTCACCGCCAGAACCGAAAGCCTATACACACATAGTTGCCACTGTTTAGTCGACGACATTCTGAGTAAAAAATAATGGGCCTAGACAATGTAGATCTGCAGAAAAGGACTCAATATTCTCAGATACAAAATCGTGAAAATGGAGGGCTAAGACCAATATGCAGCCCTCATAAGATCTGTAATAGCAACATTATTAGCTTAAGCCCATGATGTAGAATTCTTACTTCATGAGCTTAAAACTAAAGCACAAACTGCGGAATGAAGACATAATAATAAGCAGAACTGATAGTAGATTGAATCCATCTGACCAAAGAATGGATCGAAATGTGGAGGAAGCTTCCACGGCCTGTCCCACAACAGACGCCTGAGTAAATTAGTCCACAGTTTTTGTGGAGCTAGAGAAGCTACCAACAGAATTTGCATTGAAATAATTAAACTAGAGCAATATCTGCTGAATCAACGGTGCTGGAAGATACGCATATCTTATTATTCCGTCTAACAAGATCGATAGAGTGTTTACAGCAAAGGCTCAAAGATCCAAACATTATGACACATACGTCTGCAACTGATTGTTGAGATGCGTCGCGAATAAGTCGATCATTGGCCGCTC
Organism: Pictodentalium vernedei; assembly: GCA_031216915.1. Classification (NCBI taxonomy): domain Eukaryota; kingdom Metazoa; phylum Mollusca; class Scaphopoda; order Dentaliida; family Dentaliidae; genus Pictodentalium; species Pictodentalium vernedei. The sequence continues at coordinate 244,894,932 of CM062289.1, forward strand.
TCCTTGGTAGCAATCTGATTGAATACTTGTTTGTTGAAAGCCCATTCTGGCGGCAACAAACGGCCCCTCCGTGAAGGGAGTCCGCTACTACGTTCAGACAACACGGAATATGACGGACCGATAAGAGAACTTGATGTTCTAATACCAACCGAAAGATTCATTCCGTTAACATGAGTAACAGGATGGAATAAGTGCCTCCATAATTCCGAAAATACGCTAATACCGTTGAGTTGTCGGACAGAATTAGCATATGAGCATTCGGAATAACGTTATCCAATAACGTAGCGCAAGCCAAAATGACATCCTTCTTGATGTTTGAGTGCTTGATAAGGAACTACGGAATCAAAAGACCCTGGCACTCCAAATCCGTTTGGCTCAATGAAACAACCCAACCTGTTTGACTGGCATCCGTCAAAACTGTAAAACTCGGATGCGGCAATTGCAGTGGAAGTACCTGAGTTAAGCACTGAAAACATGCCCAAGTCTGAATCTCTTATTCACTTGATTTGACAAGAAGATGTCCGTATCGCGCGAAAGAATCTTCACCCTTCAATTCTAAATAAAAGAAATTTGGAGAGGACCAATGCGTAACCGCCCCATCGGAATAAAATCGCGGCAGTTCCGCATAAACATATCAGTCTCATGAGATCTCTTGCTGAGACCTTGTCTTTTGAAGACAATAGTGAGCATAACAACAGATTAATTTTGCTCTGGTTAACGGCAGATGAACAAGAATGTAATGCATCTTGAAGCTCATCCCCCGGTGGGTAAATGACTTGGACAAAACCAGATCCGACTTCTCCTCGTTTACTTATGAAACTGAGACGTCGGATCAATAGAAGCAGAATCTGCACATCATTCTGAAGCGTTAACTCATTGCCATACCTCTGAAGAATGTCGTCCAGGTAGGCCGACGTTACCGCAGACAAATGAGCTCGGAAATGAGTCATTACCGAGTTCTATATTCGAGTGAAAGCCCAAGGGCTAGATTCAGACCGAAACACATTGCTCAGTGCTGATACACAATTCCTATGATCAAGAAGCAAAGATACTTTCTAAATGCCTGATGTACCATGACGTGAAAGTATGCAACAAGAAATCTATGCATGTAGCATAGTCGTACACCCGAATACCCGCTCTGACCGATTGGATGGACTCCATATAGAAACTTGGAGCCACGATCAGCTTGTTACCCAGCTCAGATTATGAGTGGACGGAACGAGCCGTCTGGTTTGGAACCAGAAAGGATGGTTGTAGAAACCTGGAAATTCCTAAATTTCTACGATCTCTATCGCAATCCTACCAAAAGAGACTGGACTTCTAATGGAAGCGAGCCTCTTTCCTGCAGACTTGACGGAAACTGAGTCCATCTTGGACTCTGAGTTAACGTAAGTTACATTTGAAGGACAATATAGTCCTACCGAAATCACCCTTCGAAACCAAGGGACGTCCGTAATCCACTCCCAAAAGGTTGAGAAACTCGATAGTCTTCCACTCACTGTACACGATAGAGGATAAGACCAATACCTCCTGGTCCTGCGAGGCTAGCGGAAGGAGAAACCATGTCTTCCACGGCCCGCACCTCACCCCGTCGACCTAGGGGCGTCTGACCAGATGTCTCGGTCAGAATTACGGCCCCTACCTGAGTCGCTACCCTGACGGTCTCTAGAGTAAGACCTAGAGGACGCATGGGAACCTCTATAGGAACTTCCCTGTCTGTCCTACTTTCTCCGCTGAATCCAACTATATGGAAGCGGATTTGAATAGCAGAGAGATTAAAGCTTTCTTAGTTATCTGATAATAGATTGTGGAAAGCTTGCCGTCGAACAGAAACTCTCCGGAGACCGGAGCGACTCTGAGAGAGTTTTTCACAGTACTATCCACACATGTGAATGTAACCAGGGCCGCGTCACGTCTAACCAACTCCATATTGCCACTAAAGGGGGGAGTTCTACGTGAGGCCCTTGAAAGAATTTATAAGGAGGATATACATCCTGGAATTCTTTTCCTTTGAGACGTAATGATAACGCTCTGGTAAGGTGATCTGCGTACGATAATGTGTCTAAGCTAGCCGTATTAGACACAACTCTAGGACTTAGGCCTGGTCGTTTAGACGCAGAGGAACTCTCGGAATGCCCTGTCCTGCTGTTTCGAATTATTCCATGAATTGATGAAAGGCAGATGTAGAGCACTTGCCGATATGAGACCGGACTTGCCCTATAATGGCAAGTTATATATTGCGTCATATAAAAGTTCAAATGTCTCTGAGACATTTCTGGACTCAGACAGAAACTGAGGGACGACGTTCCTGAACCGATGAAAGAAATCTGTGACCAGTGGCGCTATCAGTCTCTTATTCGGCACGCAGCATTTTGGTCCGGAGGAACGTCAGAAAAATAAAGCCGGATGAACTCCACGGCAATCATGTTGTTCCAAAAGGGAAAAATTCAACTATTCCGTATCCTTTTCGCCATCCAGTCGGACCACTTGTAATTCTTGGTCGTTCATATCTGCACCTGCAGTGGAACGTACCGACCCAGCTTCTACGGATAATTCCTGATCCGACAGAGTTCTGTCGGTTGCTGGGATGCTGTGATAATTTGTGCTAACTGCAATAGCACGTCCATAACGGAGGCCTGTGGAGCTGCGGTCTTACAATATTTAGTCGCTGGAAGCTCCCAAGACGCTGACTCCTGCATACTTTTTAATGCGAACGTCCGGAGTATGAAGGCCTCATATCCTTGGCTACCGGATGGCGTGACCTGGTCGGCGAGATTGGCTGGATATCACTGGTCACGTAGCCAAGGTGCGGTCGTGTGTACTGCCGTGAGGATGAGGAAGCCAATAAAGCAGTCTCTCCAGACTGTTTTTATCACGGAGCGTCCCAAGCGGTGGATGTATGCCCCGACTGAGAAACATTCTGTACCACAACATCTGCACCCAGATATTGTTGTACTAGAGAGGGACCTCTCTCGCTCGCAGCCCGTGCAGAGCTGGACGAGCTAGGAACCGGACTAATAGGCTTCCTCCGTACCATCCTCGTATCTGTAGTCACTGGGTGTGCACATTGTATTTATAGTGCTCACATCACCCAAACCTCCTCCTGAACCGCAACAGACTAACCCGGGTGCCGAGCCATTCGTTGAATGGTCGCTACACCGGGCGAGCTAGCGGACGCCAAAGCCGTCGATCCTACTTGGGAACTTGGGGACCTCTTAGGCAATTGATGTATCTGCATGAGCACTCTTGCCGCTAGCTCTTCATTTGACTGTGATGACTGAAGCACACTTTTGAAGACCTCACAGAAACATTACTCTGTTCTTGATCGTCAGAGACGTGTGGAGCCGCGGTCTTACGTAAACAGCCGTTGGAAACTCCAGGGACATTCATTCCTGCATTTATATAATATGCTAACATCCCAAATGGAAAGGCCTTGTGTCCTTGGCAAGTGGATGGAGTGACCTGGTTGACGTGGAATCCCTGGACGGCGAAGCAGGAGCTCCCGGGACGTTCCTTCCTGTCTTATATCATATATGAACGTCCTCTGGAAATCTGGGGTCACAAAGCCAAGGTGTGGTCGTGTGTGCCGACGTGAGGATGAGGAAGCCAACAGAACAGCCGCGCTGGACTGTATATGCGATGGAGCGTCCAGAGCAGGAAGAGTGGACGTATGCTCCAACTATCAAATGAACATACAACAACATCGCGCCGCAGATGTTGATGTAAGAGAGAGGGGGCCTCTCTCGCTCGCTGTCCGGATGGACCTGGACGAACTAGAAACCGGACTAACAGGCTTCCTCCATACTATCCTCTGTTCCGTCGTCACTGGGTGTGCACATGGTATGTTTATAGTGCTCGCAACACCCAAAATTCCTTCCTGGACCGCAACGAATGAACCCGGGTGCTGACCCATTCGGTGAATGGACACGACACAGGGCGAGCTAGCGGACGCAGACGTCAACCCTACTAGGGGCCTCTTAGGCAACTGCCATATATCCATGAGCACTTTTGCCACTAGCTCTTCATTTGATTGGGACGACGGAAGCACACTCTTGGACATCACGGAAACATCACCATGATCTTGTTCCTCTGAAAAAGAGAGTGAAAAACTAGAGTGACCTGGGAGAGAGAGGGCCGCATGGTCCTCTCCCCGCTAACAACCTACCGTGACACACCCCTCCAATGTTTGTCATCCCAATTGATACACATTGAACAAGGGTTAGTGCAAGAATGTTGACTACAATTAATACAGAAATCAAGAATCAGAGGAAGATTTCCTTCCATTACAATTTGAACAATAATTTTTCAAAGTGAAAAAAGTAAACAGTCATAGTACTCGCACTAAACCTTGAAAACAAAGATACATAATAAAATAATCCATTATAACATTGCGAAAAAAGTATTCAAAAAGAAAAAAATTTTTTTACAAATTTTTTCAGAAGAGCCCAAGTTCCCAATGGGAACCTTGAGCCCAAATGGATCCCAAAAAAGCCTAAGTGTGGACAAAAATTTTAAATCATTTAGAAAAATTAATGTAACACATACGGACAATATTAATGTATCTTGCTAGCTATGAACTAAACTAAGCAGAAGACAAGTAATCACTATCAGAAGTAACTGTTGCCAACCTAAACAAAAAGTGTAAACAAACCAGAAACATGACTCCAGGCACTGGTAAACATGGCCCGAAATCAGTATCCAATTTAAACACTATCTGATGCAAAACAGAGACTTCCCAAGAAGAAACTGCAGAGCATCAGATGGTTGATACAGACCAAAACGCCTAAACAACCCTTGGGTGAGGACATAAACATGGGAAAAAAACAGAAAATAATTCTGTTACCAAGCCAAAAACTCCCAAGAAATTTTAGTAATAAACATTACAAAAAATAAGCCAAAAGCATGGGAGAATAGCTTGGGGAGAATAAAGGAAAGGGAGAGAGGAAACACTGATCAAACAATGGAACATTCATAGCAAGAATGACAACAACAGGGCCATGCCTCGAAAATAGGCAACATGAAAATAATTTCATAAAAAATTTTATAAGTTACAGCCCTGAACATTTGAATCCACTGTTTTTCCTCTCCTCCTATTACTTCCCCTTCATATCCACCATTTCTCTCATAATTATGCATCTGGCATCATTAAAACTGAGATTTACAAGCACAAATATCAGTGAGGTGTTACTAATTTCAAGGCCAAACAAAGAATGAATTTTTGAGCCAATTTCGAGACCTCCTTGACACTGCGAATGCGCAGTGGAGTAAAAGTAGGGAGGACCATATAGGACATGTAATTTTCGGTTTTAGATGCAAATTTTGGGGATTGGGGGGTAAAATTTGCGTTTGGCCCTAAATATTTTAGAGTTAGCACCAGCTAAGTCTGGGTCATTGGTACAGTATAAAAATAAAGATTTTAGTTTAGTTTTTTCTGCACTTTATTCTCCTATTGTGTTGTGATGTTTGTATCAAGAAATCATACTGAAGACTACTGGCTGAACACATTGTATTTATTCTTTAATGTACAGGTAATGTACTCAGTGCAATGTTGTGATATCGGACAGGGTCTTAAAACGTCCAGACCACTATCAAAAACAAAATCAACTCAATGATTGTGTTAACTGAGATCATTAGTGTTAACTCCAGGTTTTCCAAACACTTCTGGAATGGACAGGAACTGCATTCTCTGAGCAGTGTTATGTTTTTTCTCAATCCAGAAGGTCTTGAGGAAATGATTTTGACATAGCAATATTTTGATTTTTTAAAATTCTAACGATATTACCGATATTTTTTCATAACCGGTTATACCCGATTAATTGGGAAACTGCCCAACACTAACCTCAGTATTGACTAAAATAGTCCAAGCATCATGGCTTTCTTCAGTTAATAATAATGTAAAAAGTGGAGCTCCGTTATGGAGCTCCTTGATATACAACCTATGTGGATTAATCTTAGTTACACACACCTGCATGAGGAACTTAGCAAAAAGTTTGTACTTCTTCAGCTATATGGCTCCTTACAAAATTAACTTGGAATTATGTATCTATTTTTATCACATATTGAGTCCCATGAAACCTAGGGTTAATTTTTTTCATATTAATCAAATATGTTTCCCACTAATGCTGCATATCAAATTTTGTTAAAATCGGACTAAGAGTTCCGAGTAGTGAACTAGAGATGTTGTATACCAAATATGAAAGGATTCTGACTGGTGGATCTGAAGAAGAATATTTTTAAAGAAATTTCATTATATTGCACTAAGTTATAATTTGGGCTACCATAGTGAGCACAAATATAAAAAAATAGGCCAATGAAATCGTCAGATGTGTACCCATACGCGCAACTAGTAGAAAGCTGTATGACGGAGGGACACCACGGATGCCGACATTATGTACACCATACATGGTATGGGTACATATAGAAATGGATTCGAGGAGTGTCTAATTTGTTGGATAAAGGGTTAATATTTCCGGATCAAATTATCAGATTTACATAAAAAACTATACAGCACAGCACATCAGTAACCTGAACATATATATGAAGTAACATGACAATCGGATTGATACTTTTTGAGTTATCTCATGCCAAAGGGATTGGAGGAATTTTCAATTTGAAGGATAAAGGGTTAATATCTCAGGATCAAATTATCAGATTTACACCAAAAACTATACAGCTCGGCACATCACTAACCTGAACACAAATATAAAGTAACTTGACAATCCAAGCAATATTTTTCAAGTTATCGAATACCAAAGGGATTGGAGGAATTTTCTATTTGAAGGATAAAGGGTCAATATCTCAGGATCAAAATAACCGATTTACACCAAAAACTATACAGCTCGGCACATCAGTAACCTGAACACAAATATAAAGTAACTTGACAATCCAAGCAATATTTTTCAAGTTATCGAATGCCAAAGGGATTGGAGGAATTTTCAATTTGAAGGATAAAGGGTTAATATCTCAGGATCAAATTATCAGATTTACACCAAAAACTATATAGCTCGGCACATCAGTAACCTGAACACAAATATAAAGTAACCTGACAATCCAAGCAATATTTTTCAAGTTATCGAATGCTAAAGGAATTGGAGGAATTTTCAATTTGAAGGATAAAGGGTTAATATCTCAGGATCAAACTATCGGATTTACACCAAAAACTATACAGCTCGGCTCATCAGTAACCTGAACACAAATATAAAGTAACTTGACAAACCAAGCAATATTTTTCAAGTTATCGAAGACCAAAGGGATTGGAGGAATTTTCAATTTGAAGGATAAAGGGTTAATATCTCAGGATCAAAATTACAGATTTACACCAAAAACTATACAGCTCGGCACATCAGTAACCTGAACACAAATATAAAGTAACTTGACAAGCCCAGCAATATTTTTCAAGTTATCGAATGACAAAGAAATGGATACGGATGCCGGATGGACAGATCGACGGACGGACGGACAGACGGACAAACAAAAAAAAACTATACAGCTTGGCACATCAGTAACCTGAACACAAATATGAAGTAACTTGACAATCCAAGCAATATTTTTCAAGTTATCGAATGCCAAAGGGATTGGAGGAATTTTCAATTTGAAGGATAAAGGGTTAATATCTCAGGATCAAATTATCAGATTTACACCAAAAACTACACAGCTCGGCAAATCAGTAACCTGAACACAAATATAAAGTAACTAGACAATCCAAGCAATATTTTTCAAGTTATCAAATGCCAAAGGGATTGGAGCAATTTTCAATTTGAAGGATAAAGGGTTAATATCTCAGGATCAAATTATCAGATTTACACCAAAAACTATACAGCTCGGCACATCAGTAACCTGAACACAAATATAAAGTAACTTGATAAGCCAAGTAACATTTTTCAAGTTATCGAATGACAAAGAAATGGATATGGACGCCGAATGGACAGACCGACGGATGGATGGGTGGACGGATGGACAGACGGACAAACAAAAAAAACTATACAGCTCGGCACATCAGTAACCTGAACACAAATATAAAGTAACTTGACAATCCAAGCAATATTTTTCAAGTTATCGAATGCCAAAGGGATTGGAGGAATTTTCAATTTGAAGGATAAAGGGTTAATATCTTGGGATCAAATCATCAGATTTACACCAAAAACTATACAGCTCGGCAAATCAGTAACCTGAACACAAATATAAAGTAACTAGACAATCCAAGCAATATTTTTCAAGTTATCGAATGCCAAAGGGATTGGAGGAATTTTCAATTTGAAGGATAAAGGGTTAACATCTCAGGATCAAATTATCAGATTTACACCAAAAACTATACAGCTCGGCACATCAGTAACCTGAACACAAATATAAAGTAACTTGACAATCCAAGCAATATTTTTCAAGTTATCGAATGCCAAAGGGATTGGAGGAATTTTCAATTTGAAGGATAAAGGGTTAATATCTCAGGATCAAATTATCAGATTTACACCAAAAACTACACAGCTCGGCAAATCAGTAACCTGAACACAAATATAAAGTAACTAGACAATCCAAGCAATATTTTTCAAGTTATCAAATGCCAAAGGGATTGGAGCAATTTTCAATTTGAAGGATAAAGGGTTAATATCTCAGGATCAAATTATCAGATTTACACCAAAAACTATACAGCTCGGCACATCAGTAACCTGAACACAAATATAAAGTAACTTGATAAGCCAAGTAACATTTTTCAAGTTATCGAATGACAAAGAAATGGATATGGACGCCGAATGGACAGACCGACGGATGGATGGGTGGACGGACGGACAGACGGACAAACAAAAAAAACTATACAGCTCAGCACATCAGTAACCTGAACACAAATATAAAGTAACTTGACAATCCAAGCAATATTTTTCAAGTTATCGAATGCCAAAGGGATTGGAGGAATTTTCAATTTGAAGGATAAAGGGTTAATATCTTGGGATCAAATCATCAGATTTACACCAAAAACTATACAGCTCGGCAAATCAGTAACCTGAACACAAATATAAAGTAACTAGACAATCCAAGCAATATTTTTCAAGTTATCGAATGCCAAAGGGATTGGAGGAATTTTCAATTTGAAGGATAAAGGGTTAACATCTCAGGATCAAATTATCAGATTTACACCAAAAACTATACAGCTCGGCACATCAGTAACCTGAACACAAATATAAAGTAACTTGACAATCCAAGCAATATTTTTCAAGTTATCGAATGCCAAATGGATTGGAGGAGTTTTCAATTTGAAGGATAAAGGGTTAATATCTCAGGATCAAATGATCAGATTTACACCAAAAACTATACAGCTCGGCACATCAGTAACCTGAACACAAATATAAAGTAACTTGACAATCCAAGCAATATTTTTCAAGTTATCGAGTGACAAAAGAAATGGATACGGACGCCGGATGGACAAAGGATGGACGAACGACGGATGGCCACCCCGGATGACGGCATTATGTGCACCGTACATAGTATGGGTACACATAACCAGGGACCCAATTGAACAAACTTGAATCTGATCCCACTAAAGATGTTGTATACCAAATATAAAAGCATTCTGACTGGTGGATCTGAAGAAGATTTTTAAAGATTATCCCCAAGATTGCACTAAGTTAAACCTGGAGAGAACCACCAAGCATCGACGAGCAACTGACAGCTCCTAAACATTCTCTGTTCAAGCTTCACTCAAGCAGGGTTACAACAGTTGAAGACATGTGCACCATCGACTTGCAGTATGCCTTAGTACACAGCATCATCGTGCCCCCATGTAGGCAATCGGGATAAAGTGCCTTGCCCAAAAACACAATGCAGGATCGTACTCGTGACCTCTAGCACAGAAGTCCAACAGTCTACCACTGAGCCACCACGCACCCCTGTATACCAAATATGAAAGAATTTTCACTGGTGAATCTGAAGATGATTTTTAAAGAATTCCATCATATTGCACCAAGTTAAATTTTGGGCTCCCTATGAACCAAAATATTATCCCTGGCTTTCGATTTGAACAAACTTGAATTAAATCCTCCTCGAGATGTTGTGTACTCCCGTAGGGAGCCCAAATATCAACCCAGCCACTCAAATTGAACAAACTGGAATTTCAACCTCCGAGAGATGTTGCATACCAAATACGAAAGGATTCTGACCTGTGGATCTGAAGAAGATTTTTAAAGAAATTTTCTCATATCGCACTAAATTAAAATTTGTCCTGTCCTAGGGAGCCCAAATATCAACCCAGAGATGTTATATACTAAATATGAAAGCATTGTCACTGGTGGGTCTGAAGAAGATTTTTAAAGATTATTTCCCATATTGCCCTAAGTTAAAAACTTGGTTTCCTGTATTAAGCCGAACTATGAACGAGGGGCTTCATTTTAACAAACTTATATCTGAAAGATACTGATCATTGGTTCTGGAAAAAAAATTGTAAAAGATTTTTTTAAATATGCTGACTCTACATTTCTTCAATGCCGCCCCCCCCCCCCCCCCCCCCCCCCCCCCCCCGCCACCTACAGAACACCCTGACCCAACCGATGGCAATTTTTTTTTTACCATTCAGTTCTATGGGCCCTAAGGATGCTACATACCAAATAACAGTTCTCTGTTCATAGGGAGTTTGGGAAGTATTGGAGTTCGAAAATATTTCTATTTTTAGCTCCTGGAGTTCCCACAGGAAAATTATTTTTGCATGAATCAAGTACTTATGACCCAATAATACCACAAACCAAATTAGGTTCAAACCGGACCATCGATTCAGAAAATAGAAATTTTGGACGGGAACAAAAATCGTTTTTTGATGGAAATGGAAGAAAATCGATAGCTCCCATCTAGAGGTCACCCCAAACAAGCATGCCAGATTTCAAAACAATCTGATCATAAATGTGCCCTGTAGGGTGTGCCAAAGGGAAATATTGAGGTCTTCTGACTAAACTATGTTCTAAGAACCTTGGCCGCAGCAACATTTTTTGACGGAAATGGAAGAAAATCGATAGCTCCGATCTAGAGGTCATCCCAAACAAGCATACTAGGTTTCAAAGCGATCCGATAATAAATGTGCCCTGCAGGGTGTGCCAAAGGGAAATTTTGATGCATAACTGCACTAAGTTCATCAAAGGTCTATATCTTGGCGGATATAGTAGAAAATCGATAGCTCCCATCTAGAGGTAACCCCAAACAAGCACACCAAGTTTCAAACCGATCTGATCAAAAATGTGCCCTGTACAGTGTGCCAAAGGAATATACTGATGCCCGACTAAACTAAGTTCGAAGGTCATTGCCAGCAGCAACATTTTTTGACGGAAATGGTAGAAAATCGATAGCTCCCACCTAGAGGTCACCCCAAACAAGCATGGCAGGTTTCAAAGCAATCCGATCATAAATGTGCCCTGTAGGGTGTGCCAAAGGGAAATATTGACGTCTGACTAAACTTAGTTCTAAGAACGTTGCCAACGGCAACATTTTTTGATGAATATTTAAAGCGATCTGATCATAAATGCGACCTGTGAGGTGTGCCAAAGGAAATTAGTCGATGGACGAGAAGTGATGCCTGCACTCTCTGATAAATTGTAACAACGCAAATCCTAACAGACAAAAGAATGTCATTTCAAAGATAATATGCAGCAGATCGACAGAATATGTGACATTTAAGTTGTGGTACCAACCAGGGACCAGCCTAGGGGGGAATTTTAGGGAGACTTCAAGTCTCCCTCCAGAAAAAATAGGGAGACTGCAGAGAAATGTAGGGAGACTTCATAGGCAAGTGGGGAAAATTAAGAATATTCATGTACCATCCCCGCCGCCCCTTCATATTTTCAATTTGTGGTCCTCCATTAACGTCCAAATAATCCAGGTCCAGTTGTCTTTGATGCATTTGTGCCAGGTTAAAAAATCACAAAGTAATTATTGACTGAAAAATCCCCCACTGCTACCCTCTCCTTCATGACCCCTCCCCTCTTCTTCGTGCCATTCTCCCAGCACCCTCCTGTGGTTGCCTTTCACCAAAGTCTACTGAGCTAATAACTTCCTAAGTCTGAAAGTGTTAACAGGACCAGATGTAAGAAGGTTGCTTGGGAGGTACTTTGTTAGTTAATAAACGCATCATTTTTATGGCATTCTGGTGTCATTCCGCGTCATTTTGTGTCATTCCAGTGTTTTGGAGGACCCTTTTGCAAGATCGTCCACATGCACACTTGTATCCTGTACAAAGCTTTTCTTGTCATCACGAAAGCTTTTTTTCATGTGTTTCAATTCTATTCGTGTTTGTCTGGGAATAGACAGCCCAACAGTTAACAGTCGTCAGCAAAATGAAATGAAAATACTGTGTTATAAAATACGTCTGTTGTGTTTACATTTTCAGCATCCTAAGCGACGTAACCTACTTTCAAACTGGGTTATTTTGTTGAGTCGCATAAGTCACCTATTTTCATTTCGACACTTGAAGCTCCGACTGAAACACAACAAAATAGAAATAAAAAAATCTGCCAAAAGCGACAATGGACAATTGATAGTTGTGTGATTTCAAATAAATGGACGTTTATTTGACAAATTAAAATGCCCATTTATCACTCGAGCACATTCGATTTTTCAAAATAATCATTTTCATGTAAACCTCGCATCACTCAGTTCAGCCTTTCCTCATTTTGGCCAATTTTTAGAGGGCGACTTGTAATCACCCCAACTATTTTTCTAGCCGACTTTGGGCTTAGAAGGGCGTCATAATCACCCTAGTCGCCCTCACGGCTGGTCCCTGGTACCAACATTGGGCTTCCAGCATTCTACCAGTCAAATAACATGATGTTTTTCTTCATAAATCCAATAAAAACATTCACCACGACTAACAGTGACCGCCCAGCCACGGATGTTCCCAAACAATGACCTTGATCTGTGACCTTGACCTCCATCGAACCAAAAAATGTTTTGTGTGCAACATTGGCTCCCCATCAGCAACATGTATGCCAAGTTTCACCAAAATCCAAAGTAGCATCTCAGAGTTATAGAGCAGACACAAAAATGTTTCTGACGGACAGGCAGATGGAAATGACAAACACTATGTGCCCCCACCCAAATTTTTTTGAGGGAAATAAAACAGAATATCCAGAAAACCACAACCACTATAAAGCAATGGCAATTAATTGTAGGACTCAATAACTCACTAACCAGGCACAAAATGTGTTTGAAGACAGGTGTCCCATCAATGTGCTGCATGGTTTGTTACATGGTACCACCATGGTCCATTTTGGAATTAAGTGTCATACAGGATACAATGCAGATGATGGGAGCCAATGAATTTTGATTTGAAGTCCAATGCCTTAACCGACGAGCCTTTATGCCCCCCTGAGCTATTATTAACATCATCATAATATACTATTTGTCTTAACCAATAACATGGAGGTATCAACAATTTAAGGTGAGAAGAATGGTTGTAATTCAGCTCTGTATTTAAAAATAGAAACGAAAGTGTAATTAGAACAAAGCCATCCAAGTCAGAAAATAAGCAGACTGTCATCTGCAAAATGATGGTCCCCAGAGGGTGAATTTAGTGATGCTACCCTGCACAGCAGGGTATCATCACTAAATTTACCCTATGTGAACCTCAATCTGAATCAGGGTCTCAAAACTAAACAGAAAGAGGTACACAGAGAATAAATTGGCCGACTGTATGAGATAGCATCATCAAATTCACCTCATTCTGCAAATGTCAGACTGCTTATTTTCAGGTCTGAAGCCATCATCATTTATCTATCTGTAATAATATGCACTACAAAGAAAAAGAAACTCACTTATCATGGTGGTTCCACCAGCAAGGGCAGCTTTAGTTCCACTGTAGAAGTCATCGACTGCAACGGTCCCACCAAATGGTAGCTGCATGTGTGTATGTGTGTCAATGCCACCTTAAAAATAAAGACAAAAATTACCAATCTTCATCCAAGTAGGCCCAGTCTTTCAAAAGTAGCTGATGGCAGACATTATTTCTGAAATTCCTCAGGGAGTATTTATTGCAGAAGGGCAACAAGACTGGCATAAAGTGTTGGAAATGACAGCAATCTAGCCATTGTCTGTTTATTCACTTCTTGAAGGTGGACAGCAAATGTCAATCTGTTATTTTCACCTTTCAAAAGTTATGGTACCATCAAGATACTGCTTAAAGATGTAACCAGCCATGCCCATATTTATTTATTTGTTTATTTATTTATTTATTGGTGTTTAAGGTCACATATTTTTGCACAATGGCTAATCATAACAACAACATGAGTATCAACTCAAGACCAGGGGTGAGCTTTAACTGGTCGAGTGCTGGAAGCCCATATTTGGGCTTTATTCTGAAGTGTTGGTACCACAACTTAAAGGCTTCATATTCAGTGGCTGTTCAACATATCTTTGAAGTAAAACTATTTAGTCAGTTAGGATATGCCTTGTTAGAATTTATGGGAGAGTGCCCATTGGCCCTCTCCCATAAATTCTAACAAGGCAAAGATATTTGAACAAATTTTGATGACCAAAAATAATTCAGCACTCTACCAGTTAATAAGCCATGTTGCCCATTTTAGAGAGGGTTTGCACCTCCCAAGCACTGGTGACTGGGTCCTATTTTACCAGTAAAATAGAGCCGGTTGACCACAGTGAACAGGCACTGCTTCACTTCCTGGGGTTCCCACAGGGAGCCATGCCCATTGTAATTTATTTTTTTGTGCTTAATGCCACCTTTGCAACTATGGTGATATCATGGCGATAGCTTTATCTAGGATAATAAACGTCATAAATGAATAAAATCATGAAAAAATTTACCGGAACATTACAATGATAGAGATAATATGGAAGGACAGTAATGATAAAAGAAGTTACTGAAAACTGTAAATTAACCTGATGATTGGAATATATTTGGTGAAGATTTCTGGTTTGAAAGAATGAAAATTTGCAAAAAAAAAAGGTTGATTTCTTTTGAGAAATAAAAGAATCTTGTGTGGACTGGTATGATAAAATAGATCTCAAAGAAAACCCACATCAAAGAACTTTTGCCTGGCAAGATTAAAACCTGTTCAGTCAGGCACAAAGCAAGTGGAGATGCTGGGAGGGTGATGTGGCACTTCCCTCACCCCATGATCATGTCAGAAGTCAGCATGTTCTCCAATATTATTTTAACTTAGATGTGAGTCTTCCATGGAAGACGTGTGTCGCCTGCACTATATTTTAATATTTCAGACAGAATTCTAAGTGGAAAAGGGGCATAACTCTGGAATAAATACAGCGGATCAAAAAATAAAATAGGAGGTGCACAATGCCATTATGTGATAAAGAATCACTGAAAGTTTCATCAAAATCCATTCATAGGTTAAAGAGGAGTGGCGGATAAGAGAAAGTGTGACGCGGACGATGTGGACGACGACGTGGACGACGCAAGACGCCAAAAGTAATCCCTATATGTCGCTCCCCACTTTGTGGGGCGGCGACACAAAAACCGTATCATGTGACCCACATGCTCGTTCCAATGAGGAGGCCACATGATATGGTTTTGTAGAGAAAATTTGGAAACATATATCTTTTCAACTGCTAAATTTATAAATTATGGGGGGATGCGGCTGATTCATTATGTGAATGGTTACATAAGAAGTACATGGAATTAGGTTTAGTTCATACTGGTTGTCAATGACAGGGGCACGGAGGCATTGCAGTAACCGGTTGCATCAGATCACCTAAGTTAAGCAACGTCGAGCCTGGTTAGTCCTCGGATGGATGACCGTCTGAGCGATCAATTCGGACTCCCGCGTTGTGTCCTTCGGCAAGGCACTTAACCCTGATTGTCCACATGAGGGCACGATGACGCTGTGTACTAAGGCATACTGCACGTCGATAGTGTGCTCGTCTTCAACCAATCTAACCCTGCCTGTTCTGCAGTGCAGAGTAACAACGTTGGGGAGCTAAAACGTACTGTTATGATGACATGACATTGAAAATGCTGTGATGTAACATGATGTTGGAAAGGTGTATTACACACTGTTGGAATAATATCCATGGCGTCAGCTAACGAAACATACTAATTCAAAGATTCATGAAGCAATGTAGCCATCATCATCAAATCTGTTCATAAGATGAAATCCACAACGTAATTAGCATCAGATTGGTTGCGGGTAGGCACGTTCTGTCCGTTAACCCTGCTCATTACACCATGTGTCAAACTCACACAGGAACATTCTGTGAGGGTTATGTATGGTTTGGGGAAAATAGAATGGGACCCTAATAGGGCCTCCTGCCTCCCTAGTGGACCCCTTTGCAAAATGGTCTCTTAATTGAGTCCTACACATGCTACAAAGGCCTCAGATTTGCTCTTGGAGCACTGAATTTTGTAAAAGAAAATTCATGGGGAGAACTCCCGCAATAGCCTTCTGAATATCATATTTGCACACCTCCATCCCCCGCCTCATGCCTCACCCAACAGGGAGGACAACTCTACAATAGAATCCTGAATACACCCCTCTGCAAAATCCACATAGGATCATTAAAATATTATTTAAAACAAGAGGCCCCGCGGGGCCTGAAGCGCTCATCTTGAACAGAACACAATATAAACAGAGTCCAAGAATGTCTTCATTAAGCAACCATCTTCGTAAGATACACTATCAATCCTTGAGTCCCTCAGGAATGACAAAAAATAATCTGGGGATCATGCCTTTTCTTCAGTTGACCATAATGTAAAATGTAGCGCTCCCTTTTGAAGCCCCTTGATACAACCTGTGTGGATTAATCTTAGTTACACACCTCTAGAGGGTACTGAATACAAAATTTTTAATTCTTCTTGATTTGAACACAGTTGAATCTGACTTCCCTAGAGATGTTGTGTACCAAATATGAAAGCATTCTGACTATTGGATATGAAGAAGAGAAATTTTAAAGAATTTCTTCATATTGCACTAAGTTAAAGTTTGGGCTACCATAGCGAGCCTAAATATTAAACTATGGATCTGAAATGAACAAACTTGAATCTGCCCCCCCCCCCTCCCCCCCCCCTGGAGATGTTGTATACCAAATATGGAAGCATTCTGACTAGTGGATCTGAAGAAGATTTTTGAAGAAATTCCCTCACATTGAACTAAGTTAAATTTCACATTCCCTTATGGAGCCCAAATATTAACCCAGGCACTCGATTTGAACAAACTTGAATCTGACCCCCCTAGAGATGTTGTATACCAAATATGAAAGCATTCCAACTTGTGGATCTGAAGAAGATTTTTGAAGAAATTTCCTCATAGCGAGCCCAAATATATACCTAGGGATCTGATTTGAACAAACTTGAATCTGACCCCACTAGAGATGTTGCATACCAAATATGAAAGCATTCTGACTAGTGGATCTGAAGAAGATTTTTTAAAATTATCCCCCATATTGAACAAAGTTAAAATTTGGGCTTCCTATGGAAGCCCAAATATTAACCTAGGGACTTGGTTTGAACAATCTTGAATCTCACCCTCATAACAATGATATATACCAAACATTAAAAGATTCTGACTGGGGGTTCTGAAGAAGAAGATTTTTAAAGGATGTTCCCCATATTACCCTATGTTAAAAATTCAGGCTCCTGTATTGAGCCCAAATATGAACCAATGGGATTTATTTTAACAAACTTGTATCTGACCACCCTATGAATGCTGTATACTGAATATCAAAAGATTTTGATGATTGGTTCTGGAGAAAAGATTTTTTAAAATTTTTGAAAATATGCGGACTCAGCATTTTTTCGATGCCCATTACAGAACACCCTAACATAACCGATGTCAATTTTTTTTTACCTTTCAATTCTACTGGTCCTAAGGATACTTCATACTAAATAACAGCTCTCTGTACTGTGTGGTTTGGGAAATATGGGCGTTTGAAAATATTTCTATTTTTAGCTCCCAGGGTTCCCATGGGGATGCAGGAATTTTTTTTTTGGCCTGAGACAAGTACTTATGACCCAATAATACCACATACCAAATTTGGTTCAAACCGGACCATCGGTTCAGAAAATAGAAATTTTGGGCGGGGTCAAAAATCTTAGCCTTCCCATTACAAAGCCAACAAGCAAATTCAGTGAATTCATGTCTCCTGCTGGGCAGCAGTTTCAAGGGGAATTAATGCATCCAGTGGAATATAGGTGAGTTGCAAGTGGAAGTTAATTAGAAGAGACAGAACAGACGGTGCTTCAGACAGTGGTTATCAGATTTATTTTCACGGAGGTCACTAAAGCAAGTAAAGTAAGGACGGAAGGAAACCCCGAATTTAATATCTCCTGTTTTTTTCATCGAAATCGGTTGATTTTAAGGAAAGTTAGACTCTGGAAACTGTCAGCCAATCAAATTTCAGCAACCTAATTAAATATGCGTGGAAAATGCCCATATTCGAACTTGGACCCACAATTGATGAAAGTGATCTACTGCCCAAATTTCATCGAAATCTACTGACTGAAAGGGAAGCTAGAGTCTAGAAACGAAAAACACGAAAGGTGTGTACTTACTGTGTATTTATTTATTTATTGGTGTTTAAGGTCACATACTTATGCACAATGGCTAATCGTGACCTCGACAGTTTTACGGGTGGAGGAAGCCGGAGTACCCAGAGAGAACCACCGAGCAACGACGAGCAGCTGTCAGCTCTCCAACATCGTAACTCTGAACTCTGCACAGCAGCACAGACAGGGTTACATTGGTTGAAGACATGCGCATCATCGACGTGCAGTACGCCTCAGTACACAGTGTCATCGTGCCCCCATGTATGCAATCGGGGTGAAGTGTCTAGCCTAAGGGCACAACGCGGTTGCCGCAGGTGGGATTCGAACCGAGGACCTCTCGGCTTACAGCCTGCACCTCTACCAACTGAGCCACCGCGCCCCCACTTACTGTGTATTAGTAGTAGCACTGAATAAATCAAAGTTTCCCTAATTTGCATAATTTTTGCACGAGAACAAAAAACGTATATGAGATGTATTGCATGTTACTAAACATTCATACAAAAATTTATTCAAATCCGAACTATCATATAGAAGTTCTGAACAAAAAACTGATTATACCTAATTTCGGAACAAAATGGCCACTGGTGGCCATCTTGAATTTTGGACCAAACCCCAAAACACATATTCTGGTCTCACAATGATAACAAAGATACCCCAAGAAGTTTCGTGAAGATCGGTTCATAAATACGGCTTTTAGTCCAAGGTGCGTTGACGGGGCAGACGGACAGATTTTCGGTACAAAATTTTCCACATTCGAACTTGACCTAGGTATTGATAAAAGTAATCCATATATGAAATTTCATCGAAATCGGTTGATTTTAAAGAAAGTTAGAGTCTGGAAACCGTTAGCCAATCAAATTTCAGCAACCTCATTAAATATGTGTGGAAAATGCCCATATTCGAACTTGGACCCATAATTGATGAAAGTGATCTACTACCCAAATTTCATCGAAATCCAGTCATTGTAAGGAAAGTTCGAGCCTGGAAACAAAAAACACAGCAGGACGGAAGGACACCCCAAATTTAATATCTCAAATATTGCTTCACGAACTTCATTTGAATAAACTTGATTCTACACCTGAAAGGAAAGCTCCATAGCAAATATCAAGTCATTGTACACACTGGTTCATGAGAAGATTTTTAAAATATTTTGGAGCATTTTCCCCCACTCCCTCCCTATGGGGGCTGGGCATGTTGAGTTGAACAAAAATTCAATGCCCCTTTAGGACCATCAATCACATAAACTTTCATTTGAATTGGCCCAGTGGCTTTGGAGAAGACCAAAACATGGTGTTGAAGGACGAGACGAAGGACGGAAGGACAGAGATCGATGAGAAGAGCTCAGCTTGACTTTGTCAAGATGAGCTAAAAACTGAACTCTCCAGAGTCATGAAGCAGAATTTGTTTACTTCTTTTTTCTAATAAAATCAGTTCATGGAAAAATCAAAATACATGTACTTACCAGGCAAAATGAGTTTTCCTTTAGCATCGATAAGTCTTGATCCACCTGGCACCACCAAATTTGTTCCAAGTTGTCTGAAAGAGAAAAGCAAATCTTTCTGCAATTTCATTATTTCTAGCTTCCATGATCAGCTAGATAACATCTTTATGACATTTATAGTTATCCTTTCTTACGGAATGAACCACTTGTCCGACTATTGTTTATAATGTTATAATCAACGTTTTTCATCCTTACTGTCAACAAGCCAAGACCAATACCGGGTCTGGACATGCGCCGTTGCATGCAATTGAATCGGCAAACAGGAAGTGGCTGCACAGCAGATCTCAAAATTGCATACACGATACAACTGATCATTATCAGGCTCCAGATGAAATATAAAATCAATCCCTTGCATAGAAGCCGAGAAAAGTTTGACGAAAAATTTCAATGTTCAGTGGGTACAGTAAAATTTCAAAGTATCGGCAAACAGGAAGTGGCTGCACGGCAGATCTAAAAATTGCTTACACGATACAACTCATCATTATGAAGCAGCAGACCAAATATAAAATCAATCCTTTGCATAGAAGCCGAGAAAACCTTGACGGAAAATTTCAATGTTCAGTGGGTACAGTAAAATTTCAAAGTATCGGCAAACAGGAAGTGGCTGCACGGCAGATCTGAAAATTGCATACACAATAAAACTCATCATTATGAAGCAGCAGACCAAATATAAAATCAATCCCTTGCATAGAAGCCGAGAAAACCTTGACGGAACATTTCAATGTTCAGTGGGTACAGTAAAAATTCAAAGTACCGGCAACCAGGAAGTGGCTGCATGGCAGATCTGAAAATTGCTTACACGATACAACTCATCATTATGAAGCAGCAGACCAAATATAAAATCATTCCATTTCATAGAAGCCAAGAAAACTTTGACGGAAAAAGTGTTTCGGACGGACTGACGGACGGACAGACTGATAGACGGAGTCGAGCGGTTACTAGACCTGCTCTGCCGCTGGCAACGCAGGTAAAAACAACCACACTGGAGAACTTGTCACCTCTCCCACCCAGCCATCCCAAGGTAACTTGTCCCTCAGACAAACGTCTGCTCCAGAAGTTATAAAAGGCAAAGGCACTCAACAATTATCATGAAGAAAATCTACCGATGAGATCCAAGCAATTGAAATGAGGACTGATAATAATTAACACATTTCTTTTGGACAACTCCTGCTAATATATTGTTAAATAAAGCACTTCAAGAAGTTAAAATAGTATGTCAATAGACACACGGTTATCAGACACTTAAACCATGATCACTGAAATTAGACTTGGAAAAAGGGTAAGGACAGAGGGAAACAATGATAGAAACAACCAGTATACATCAACAAATATTTCACAAGCATAACAAGGAGTCAAAGATGTGTACCAAAAATACTAGAATGAATGCAACAATTCACACGCCGATTTGCTGAAGTTAGAGCAGCACACTGCTTTCCTTTGTAGCTCTATAGAAGTAACAGCCAGCAACTTGCCCGATTATTTCACCTCAGTGACAATGGATGTCACTTCTCCATACACTAGTATCCCAAATTATGGAGGTCTATTGGCAGTATCACAATGTTTAGGATGAGAAAAGCTAAAATGGGACTTACAATACAGTTCTTTGTTGAGAATAATTCCACAAAACAATAATTCTGAATTGTCATTACAAAGAAATTTATGGTACCTGTATGGGGATTAAAGTATCCCCTCCACCCCCCCCCCCCCCCCCCCCCACGTCAATATATATATGGATGAACTAGAAGTAGATTTGCTTCAAACTGAATCCTCATGACCACAAACCTATCATAAATTCAGAGATAAGCAGACATGGTAACTCTCCTGGAATGCCCAGGAAAATCCCGTAAAATCAGTGCAGTACCTGGAAACCCGGAAGGGAATCAGTTTGACAAAAATTCCGGAAAATTGCAGTCAAAACCTTTTCAATTTCCAAACATTCTGTATCAAATCGTAGGCCTTTAAAGCATTGATTATAATGAATAAAACCAAAAAAATGCATACAAATGAATTATATTTAATAAAAGAGTCCTTTATTATAAATATTTCACTTATATCCATGTTTTTTTTTCTGTTTTATTCATTTCAATTTCGCTGTTATTAATTTACGAGTGCCGAAGCAAAAATAGGTGACTACATTACAACACCTATTGGCATCCACCTTCATTTAATTAATGATTCCTGGTGAATAAAATGTACATAAAGAATTAAAGAATATATATTTCTTTATTTGGTTCAAACGTCCAATCATTTTTAATTCAATTATCCTCTTGATTTGTTATCCACTTTGGCAAAGTTGAAGAATACAGTTTTAAATGGGTCAATTTGCTCGGAAAAATTCACCTTGCTTCCATGATATGCCGAAAATTACGGCTAAAATCGATATAAAACGGACATATTTTTTAATAGTCAATAACACTGATTGTTCTGATTAGCGAGTTACAGTTGAGGCATCTATTCCCGGAAAGCTCTGAATGGTATTTGCACAGTTCAAAAGAGAATTACTGATTAGGAGAAAAATCTTGATCCCCAACAGTCCCCAAATGCCAAAACGTCTACTCACAGAAATGGGTGCTTATATAGAAACACCACAATCAACACTAAACAAGGGGAGTTGGATTAAATTACGAGAGTCATGAAAACTGAAATTACAGTTTATTACCCGTTCCACAAGGGAATTATATAATTATATGACTGTGCACTTTGGTCAACTTATAATCACAGGTTGTGGTGTGTGAGTGGTGGGGTTGGGGGGGGGGGGGGGGGCAGGAAAGGGTGGGGGGATATGAAGTATTTGAACCAATGATTTTTTAACATGGCATTAAGGGCATAAGCACAATTTTAGTCTATGAACTACTGGGTGCAACCTAGTGCCAGTGGTGGTCCAAGAGCTGAAATCTTTTATTACTTATGTATATTGTTCGCATATGTAAATTTCCCTGAAATTCATCCAGTTTCCCTGAAAAGAACCCTCAAGTTCACTGAAAAAGTTTTTATGACGTTAACATGTCTGGATAATTAATCACTTCATGACATATCAGTCAATATCAATCAACACAGCTACCTGGAATCTGAAAATAAAACATTTAGAAAGCAACAAGAAAAATACTGGATATAGATTTTCAGAAAGCTCCAGTCAGTAGACTTAACACGTTGGACTAGGGCAACCCCATTTTGTAATAGAAATTTCACTAGTTGAAAGCACTTTCTAAGAATCAAACAAACCTTTAACAGGAGGTGATTAACACCTTCAAGAATCAAGATGATCTAAACATATTTTAAAGCCATTGGACTGCAACTTGACAAAAGGATAGGAACAAAAGTTAGGTCAAGTTCTTTTTCAAACGTACAAAAAAGCAAGCCTATACAAAAGTTGCATTAAACAATGTACAAATACAATACATATAATAAATATGCTTTTATTGACAATAGAATACTACTAGAGTGAGTTGGTCTAAAAGTTGGTGTGGTTTATTTGAGAAAGAAAAATATTAATAACAAAAGAAGAAAGTTCAGGAGAACTATTTCCCGAATTGTTCAGCAGTAACGTCCCATGGAAGCCGTTAAACTTTGAAGGTCTAGATCTGACTTAGGACAAATTTTGTGGTCTCTGAACAAATACTTTTATATACAATCACGCATAGGCTCTGTGGACTTTAGTCAAATTAGTAATTACCTTCCCAGTGGTTTCTAGTCAAGTCTTGCCTAGAAACCATTCCTAAGCTACTGGACTACAGAGCGTGGTGCAGTAGAAAGTGTGGAAACTATCCTGACCTTTGAGGTTTAGAAGAGACTCGAATGTGTTTCCATTAGATTCACTGTATAACCACAGATTTCCGAATCGACTAGTTCACCAGGGAAGTTTTGGTGGACATTGACCGCTCTCTCGATTTCCCAGTAAGGAGTGCCAAAGAGAGTGAGGGATCCCGAGCCAATTCGTACATTGGAACTGAGTGCGTGCTGCCCTGGTTCCGAATGTAAGCAACCACTGTCGAATTGTCGAACAACAGAAGGACCTGACGATTCAACAGGTGAGGGATCCACTGCCTGAAACTCAGAAGAAGAGCAAGAAGCTCCTGGTTGATGTGTAGAGATGCCCAATCCTGGGCCCACATCCCGTGAAGGGAAAGACCTAGAGGATCCAACGTTGCACCCCATCCAAGATCGCTGACATCTGCCATCAGAACACGATCGGATGTGGGTAAGTCCAATGGGACACCCTGCATGATCCACTGAACATTCGTCCAGTGGAGAATGTGAGGATAAGAGATTCTGGTAACTGAAGCACCAGATCCAGACAATTGACATTCGGCCTCCAACGACTGAGCAGAAAGTGTTGGAGAGGTCTGACATGCAGCCGACCTAGAGGAATGAGATCCGTCACCGAACCGCAGAGACCGAGCAGCCGGAGAATACCCCGTGCTGTCGCTGATGTGGACTGGGAACAGAGTCAGAGCAAAAGCTGAGAGAATCACAGCCCTGGCCTGGGGAACCGCCACCGTATTGAACTGAGTGCGGAAGGCCATCCCCAGATGACAAAATGACTGAGAAGGGACCAGATCCGACTTCTCCTCGTTGACTCTGAAACCTAGCGACGTGAGCAAGCTCAACAGAGTGTCGACATCCAACTCCAGTGAGGCAGCATTGGAATGCCTCTGGAGGATATCTTCTAGATAAGCCGAAGAAGTCATCCTGGACTGTGTTCGATGGAAGGCTATCACATGTGACATCAGTCGGGTGAAGGCCCAAAGAGCCAGGTTGAGGCCTAAAGGCATGGCCTTCAACTGGTAAACTCGCCCCAGGAAAGCGAACCTGAGATACTTCTGCGACACCCGATGAATCGGAACGTGAAAGTATCTCGCAGGTCGAAGCTGGAAGCGAAATCTCCCTGGTGAAGACCGACCTGAAAGTCTCCATGCTGAACTTGGGAGCAATGATAGACTGGTTCAGGATACTCAGATCGATAACCGGTTGGAGTCGGCCGCCCTTCTTCGGCACCAAGAACAGGTGGGAATAAAACCCCACTGACTGAATGTTCTTGACGACCTCGATCGCCCCCTTCGCCAGGAGATTGTCTATCTCCGTGGACAAAAGCTCCCAACGTAAAACGTCTGAAGGAACTGTGGCTGGAAGAGGCACTCTGGACAGAGTGGGGTGCCTTCGGAAGGATAATCGCAGCCCGGACCGAACAACATCTAACACCCAAGGATCGGATGTGATGGTGGCCCAACGGTCTGCGAACTCTGCTATCCTTCCTCCAACCTGGACGAATCGAGGTGAGGACCTTCATTTTGAACACTGAAGAGATCCGCGAGAGGAGAAACCACCTCCTCTACTGAATGAAGAATCCTGAGACTTCCCTCTAGCCTGCCGGCGTGTACCCTTACCCCATGAGTAAGAAGTAGAAGCGGTGACAGAAGAATCAGCCCTTTGCTTCGAAGAGGAAGCAGAAGGGTTCTTGTTAGGGTTTGAACGGTCCCTGCCTCCCCTAGAAGGCTGATCAAGCTGACGAAGCAGCAGCTGATCTTTGGAATGACGTAGGATGTCATCCCGGACCGTCGACACGGAACCCATGGAACAGTAGCGGACCTGCCAAAAAAGCAGATCGAAGAGCAGCGCGCTGTCCTCAGGAAGGGATCGGCCTGTGTCCAGCACAGAGTCCCTTCGAACTAGTTCCAAAATAGCCGTGTCAGAGGCATGCGTGTGAGTCAGATGCATGAGCGCCTTGGACAGCACACGCAAAGGAGCCTGTACATTGTCAAACCTATCTGGAGGCAGATACGACGTGATCGGAGAGAGAAAGCATACCCAGCATTTCTCTCGATAAGCCCAACATGGACTCCAGAGTCGTCATAGGAATGACGGTCGACTTGGGCTTGGAAAGCCTGAGGGAATTGGAGTCCTGATCCAAAACCGTCAAAGTCTGGCAGACTGACGGATTGGCGAAATCGTAGTAATGATAACGCACTGGAGGCAAAAAGGTGTCAACCCTGGCGAAGAACAGAGCCTTCATAGCCTTGGAACTCAGCTGAGAGTCCAATGCTGAAAATGCTTCAACCACCTGTACTGACTGGCATGATCGAAGACGCCCAGAAGCAGGTTGCTCCAAAGGCTGTAGGCACGTGACCGATGATCGCGGCCTGGCTGACACTGTCGGCTGGTTTGATGGTTTGAGATCCGGAAGGAACCCAAACACAAAGTCAAGAGCTGCCCCCAAGTCAGAAGACTGCTGGCTTTCGACATCAAGGATGTCTGACTCCTCCCCGGAGTCGGAAGACACATAGCCCATCATGGGCAAACCAGCCGACGCCTCCCATGGTGTAGGCACCAGGGGGATCAGAAAGCGGCCTGTTTCCAATCCCGGGAGGCGGCGCCACAGGGGGCACCTGGAAACCACTCGCTGCCTCGCTGGAGGCAACGGGAAGGCTCTTGGACAGAACCTGAGTGAGTAAGGAGAGGGCCTCCCTAAGCTCACTGCCCGTACCAGCCAGTTCGACATGGGAACGAACCAGCAAAGTGGCTTCACACCTGACCCTCTTAA
This sequence comes from Pictodentalium vernedei, assembly GCA_031216915.1. Lineage (NCBI taxonomy): Eukaryota > Metazoa > Mollusca > Scaphopoda > Dentaliida > Dentaliidae > Pictodentalium > Pictodentalium vernedei. The sequence continues at coordinate 244,921,452 of CM062289.1, forward strand.
AAAGCGAAGGGTCACGATCCTCCAATACACCCGAAGCGGGGCGACGGGTGGCAGACAAAACATCTGAAGGCAGACGTGTATAGGGGTGCGACACACCCCGAGGGTCAACATAGCAGGAACTCAGGAGAGTTGCCGCGGACCTCTGCACTGAAGGCGTTGGTCCCACAAAACTGGCCGTGTGACCAGAATGAGTGGACGGAAAACGCCAATGACAAAACTGTGGTACTCGACAGTGCAGAGACCACAGTAGAGGGTCCAGGCGGCAGCCACTTCCAACTTCACAGAGTTGAAGTCAGGGAAGGCTGAGGCCGATACCCCCACGTCTACACTCCCAGACACCGCTGCAGACCACTGCAAGTATAAAACTGTGCTCAACGGCTGAGAGGACACAGTAGGGGGTTCAGTCGGCAGCCACTTCCGACTTTGCCGAGTTGAAGTCGGGGAAGGCTGAGACCGATACCCCACAACAACACTACAGACATCCCTGCAGACCCTTGCAGGGATAAGCCGAGGCCGGCTAACAACGGTGCCCGATGACGTTGTAGACAGAACAGCAGTAGCAGCAGATACGACTGGAGCTGTTGGAACTGGCGTAAAAGGGGAGAGAGCCACCTAGCTCGGCCTCCAAAGGAGGAGTCACAACCCTAGTGACAGCCTCAGATATTGACTGGAGAGGGCGCATAGTCCCGGAACCAGGCATCTCCTCACCAGAAATCCAACAGCTCCCACAGTATGCACCACGGTAAAAAAAACTGCACATCCCCCACTGAAGGGAAATAACTCTCACCAGACGTGGTCGAGTCAGGAAGCCCAAAACGACAGCGTTCCCCATCCCCCTCGGGTGTGGGAGGAGCTGCACATCCCCCACGGAGGGGTATAACTCACACCAGACGTGGTCAAGTCGGGAGGCCCCGAAACGACAGCCCCCCCCCCCCCCCCCCGCAGATGCAGGAGAAGCTGCACATCCCCACGGAGGGGGTATAACTCACACCAGGCGTGGTCGAGTTGGGAGAGCCCAAAATGACAGCATTCCACACCACCCGAGGGTGCGGAAGAAACAGCCACGAGAATGCACCAAGGCGAAGGCAAAAGGAATTGCCCTAAAGGAACAGAACCGAAAAAAACAGAGGTGAGAGCAGTAGAAGAAAAAGGTGAACTCAACAAATACAGAAAGTAGAAGAACACCCTCAACTACGAGAGAAGGTGGCAGAAAAAAACTGGTGGGTACACGACAGAACCCAGACGGCCGACAGGGACTGAAAAAACAGAAATTCAGCCCTCAACAGAGTGAAGAAATTCTGTCCAGACAGTCCCTGATTGACACCTAACTTCAATAACAATTAAATTTATCAACCGAAAAAATTTCATTGTCAAACCGCGTTGACACTATGTCGAAAAAACATTTGCGAAAACGGAATAGTAAATAATATACAATGAGAATGTGGTTGAAAATATTAACGAGAATATATAAAACACAGTCCTGTTATTATACGATCTTCAGATCCATAATTCCAGTCACAGGAAAACCATTATCAACGAGTTGAATTATCACTGTTTCATAATGCATATGGCGAAGACACATCCTTCACTTGTCTTGGATAAAAAAAAAAGAATGAGTCATTAGCGACGCATATGCGCACTGGCAACGGAAGTCGTGTTGTTGTACTTGGAAGAGAGCGTCCTGTACTGGGTCTGTGCCGGTTGCACTCGACCCAGTTTTGGCTTATTTTTTCTTGGTGCTTTTGCACCACTTTTCTTTCCCAAATTGCTTGGGAAAGACAAAAATAGAGAGTATTTATTTATTTATTTATTGTTGTTTGAGGTCACATACTTTTGCACAATGGCAAATCATGACCACAACATATGGAGATAAAGTCAAGGTCAGTCAATCGTTTATACCCCATGTTGCCTATTTTAGAGGACTCGCACCCCAAGCATTAGTGACTGGGCCCTATTTTACCAGTGAAACAGAGCTTGTTTACCACAGTAAACAAGCACTGCTTCACTTCCCGGGGTTCCCACAGGGGAAAAAAGAGAGTATATTATCCGAGTTAGGGACTTTCACTGTAGTGCAAGCCTGTAGTAAACAATTGTGGGTAGGTTGATAAGAAATGTAACTTCAAGGCGCAATAGGTTAATAGATATTCTGAGGCACCTGTAAAGCCACACGATAAGAAGACAAAAATTGTATCTGCAGTGTGTCTCAGGCATTGATTATTGTAAAAATTTCTTCAAAAATGTTGAATGGCCAATGACTTGACAATTCTGCAATGTCCCCAAATTAGGCTAATCTAAACAAATGCCTCCTAGGTAAATATTTCAAGTTTTTTTAAGTAGCTAGAAATTGAAGGATTTTCAAAAATATTCTGGAGCACAAACAAGGCAGCTTCCCTCCAAGAGATACATGCAGTTATATGAGCATGTCAGCCACGGCAATCTGCACACAATATTTCCCATGTCAAATTACAATTATATTTGCAACCTTATGCATGATTCTCATTCTTTTAGGCATTATTTAGTTATATATTATCTCAGCTAATAAACATCAAGATGAATATTGCTGAAATTAATCTCCTCTACCGAAAATCCTATTTGTAAGGATTTTCAAGAAAGAATCAAATATTCAAAGGCTTTCCTGATCAAGGCCAGGGATTTCTAAATTCCAGCACTTTCAATGAATTCAAGGAGCGATTGGGACCCTGTTACTGGACAAGTCCCTTTGGTACCTCCCTTCCAGTGTAACTAAAAAGTGTTCAAACTATAAAGACGACATTTGTCTAATTTTATATTTCAAGGATTTACAAGACACTTTGTATTTCAGTTCTAAACCATTATCAAATATACTACTCAAAGTTTGCTAAACACCAAGTATATCCAACTACCTGTCTTGCGTTTTAGTTGAAATATTGTTATGAAAAGTGTATATATTTTTTATTTAATTATATCTTTAATGATTTAAGCACAGAAATTTAGATTTTGTTTGTGTTTGACATTAGTTTTTTGCTTTTGAATACGATAACCATGGAAAATGGATATTATTGGTAAAAGAGGAAATTTTTCAAATTTGCCAAAAAGTTTACGGAGCGAACTGATATGGGCTCAATATCGAGTTTGAGACCCATTATTGTTAATTATAGCTTGACAATGCCTTCTCATGTCCCCAATCAGGTTCCAGATGGTCCTTTGTGGGATGTTGTTCCATTCCTGGACCAGCTTGGCATCAAGCTACTGGTCACTTCTTGGTTGGACTGGACGGACAGAAATTGCATGTTGCAACTCATTCCAGACATGTTCGATTGGATTGAGGTTAGGGGATCTTGCTGGCCAATCCATAAGCTCAATCCCTTCCCTCCTGAACAGCATGGGCAACATGAGGTCAGGCATTATCATCCATCAGAATGAATCTATCACCAACTGCACCTGCATACGATCTGACATGGGCATTCAGGATCTCATCAATATACAGATGTGCAGTCAATGTACCACTATCAAGGACACAGAGCTCAGTTTGTCCATCCTAGCTGATGCTGCCCCAGACCATTACTGACCCTCTACCATAGCGGGCATGCTCAGCAATGTTAGCTGCATGGAATCGCTCTCCTGGTCTTCTCCATACCCTAGAACGCCTATCTGTTTTGTCTAGGCAGTACCTTGACTCATCTGTAAAAAGGACAGGTTGCCAATCTTCTCTGGTCCATCCAACGTGGTCCATGGCCCATTCATATCATGCCTGGCGGTGGTTCTGGGACAGCAGAATGCGAATACATGGTCTTCTCGATCGGAGACCACCTTTGTGCAACCTTGCCCGGATAGTCTGCATCGAAACATTTACCCTGGATGCATTCTGAAGGTCACTGCGAAGCTGGCTTGCTGTGTCAAAGCAGTTCTTATGGGCCTGAATGATCAAAAACTGGTCTTCAGCTGCAGATGTTGCCCTGTAGCTGCCACCACCATGTCGTCTGACTGGTGCGCCATACTGCTGAAATCTTGCCCAGGGTCTGGTGATCACCATATGGTGCACACCAAGAGCTGCATCAACCTGATGATGGGTAGCCCCTTGTTCCACCATCCCTCCACATTTCTGTTTCAGACAAATGTCTTCTTACATTTGCATTCACCATATTCAATCATTAAACCACAAGGGTTTGTGTTGAAATGAAGACTGAATACTCTACACATCTCATGTACATGTAGACAGTACACGAAAACATCATGAAAATCAAGGGGTACATGCTTTCCATGATTGTTACGAAAAGTCTGCCTGTCAAGAGAGCTAATGTAAACACTGGGGACCATCTCAATACATTCCTCAATCATATCCACCAAATATATCGCAAATGTGTCACAAGAAAATTTCACAATGATGTGTCAAATATGTGGTGCTTAGCAAACTTTGAGTAGTATATTTTCAAGGCCTGTGGAATTTATTTTTGAATATGAGGACTTCCAATAAGCCACTCTGTGGGTTTCTATCAGGTAAGCTAATAACACACCTGTTTCAAATTTACCGATAAAAATAAATTAAGACTAGTATGTATATTTGATCAGTGAATAATTAACTTACTTAATAATACCATCTTCTATGTAAATATCAGCATGAAATGTTTGATCATCATTCACGCAGAGACCATTTTTAATATGAAGTCGAGTCTGTGCACTCTAGAATGAAAAAGAAAAACAAATTTATCACTCCACAGAATCAATAAACAAGAAATTTGTCTATAAATAACATAAAAGCTGGACCAGTGACACTTTTAGATCCAAGCCCACAGTAAATGAAAGTGTCAATGACACTGTAGCTTGTGTGTTGTGTTTGATGAAAAGGATAATGTTCAATGTTTATGAAAGGATTATGAAATAAGACAAGAATTGTGATAATTGGGAATATGTTCATTTCTGTTCCCTGTATGCTATGTTTATGATAAAAATAATATGAGGTGTACAGTGTACTAAAGAGCTGAGGGGTGGGTTAATATGACCTCACAGTTAATGTATGTGGCCCTCACAGTTAACGTATATCAACAAAAGTTACCAAGTTACAGTGAAATTATTCCAAAATGAGTCATCCCATCAAGTTACATTAAAATCCCTTCATAAATATGGCCTGTAGACTGTGCTAAAGGTTTTCGGGCTTCGGGCCCCTGTAGCCGTCAGTTTCCCAATTGCGTCCAAAGGGGACGTTCTCATCTAGACATTATATGAAGTCAACCTACCAAGTTACAATGAAATCCCTTTATAAATATGACCTATAGACTGTGCTAAAGGTTTTTGGGCTTTGGGCTCTGGCAGCCATCATGGTTGAATGATCACAACCAAAAGGGGACATTCTCATCTGGGCATCATCTGGAGTGATCCTACAAAGTTACAATGAAATCCCTTCATAAATATGACCTGTAGACTGTGCTCAAGGTTTTGGGGCTTCGGGCTCCTGAAGCCGTCAAAGTTGACCAATCACGACCAAAAGGGGATGTCATCATCTAGGCATTATATGGAGTCAACCTAACAGGTTACAATGAAATCCTTCTATAAATATAACCTTTTGCCTATGCTAAAGGTTTTTGGACTCGGGCACCCATCAAGGCTGAATGATCACGGCCAAAATAGGACGTTCTCATCTAGACATTATTTGGAGTCATCCTACCAAGTTACAATGAAATCCCTTCATATAAATGACCTGTAGACAGTGCTAAAGGTTTTTGGGCTTCGGGCACCTTTAGCCATCAAAGTTGCCCAATCATGCCCAAAATGGGGCGTTCTCATCAAGACACTGTATGAAGTCAACCTACCAAGTTACAATGAAATCCCTTCATAAATATGACTTGTAGACTGTGCTCAAGGTTTTTGGGCTCCGGGCACTTGTAGCCATCACAACTGATCAATGACGACCAAAAGGGGATGTCATCATCTAGGCATTATATCGTGTCAACCTAACAGGTTACAATGAAATCCTTCCATAAATATGACCTTTTGCCTATGCTAAAGGTTTTCGGGTTTTGGGCTCAGGCAGTCGTCACGGTTGGCAGATCATGCCCAAATGGGGAAATTCTCATCTAGACATCGTAAGGAGTCATCCTACCAGGTTACAATGAAATCCCTCCACATTAAACATGACCTGCAGACTGTGCTAAAAGTTTTTGGGTTTCGGACTTGGGCAGCCATCACAGTTGATAGATCATGCCCAAAAGGGGACGTTCTCATCTAGGCATTATACAGAGGCATCCTACCAAGTTACAATGAAATCCCTTCATAAATACGACCTGTAGACTGTGCTAATGGTTTTCAGGTTTTGGGCTCGGGCAGCCATACCGGTTGCCCGATCGAAACCAAAAGGGGACGTTCTCATCTAGACATGACCCCAAACCTGCATATGAAATTTCGTGACGATCAGACAAGAACTGCGGGGTGTAGCCCTTGCTAAAGAAAATGTGAACAGACGTCACAGACTCACAGACTAACACTCACAGACTAACAGACTTCCGCATGCGTGATGGCAATAGCTTATCTTGACTATGTCAAGTTAAGCTAAAAACTGAAAATGCTAACCCTTTATACCAAACTTAAAAAGCAGAAGGCACTAATAAAACATTTCTGTCTGAAAAACAGAGCTTATTACTGGAGCCGGGTGGTACTGAAATTTAAAGTTCCATTTTGGTATAGGTATTTTTAAAATGATTTACTTAGTTTGTGGTATGTTATTTGGTGTCAACAACATGCATGTATGCTGCATGCACAACAATACCAATTTATTTATTGGTGTTCAATTGCGACCACAACAAGGACATAAAGTTAAGTCCAGCCAATTGTTTATACCCATGTTGCTTATTTTAGAGAACTTCCACCCAAGGCATTGCTGACTGAAACAATACCAATATTGAATGACATTTTTGGTATACTACCCAGCTGTATGTCACTGTTTACAGGAAACAATTAAACCTGCAGAATTGTCAAACTGTTGGAAGATATACGGGCACTCAACTCAGGTCACCTTGGGTATTTTCTCTCAACTTTTTTGTTACATCAAATGAATGATGACTGCATGTAAATGCATTTAGAAATATAGTTCCTGGGATTTTCTTGTCTGGAATTTTGCATACTAGTAGGGTTCTGCTGTTTACCCTTTTATTTTTTTCAACTAAAGATGGGAACATTTTTCAAAACCAAAATTTTGGTATACTGAGATTCCCTCAGTATGTTAAATCAGTGCTGACTCAATATTGCTACTGAATGGTATTTAAAGATTATTGCCATTTCTAATTATTATCTCTAATGTGACTTCAGTCACTGACATTGCTTACCAAGTGCAATTATAGTGGTAAAACATGACTTGTTTACCACAGTAAATAAGCACTGCTCCACTCCCAGGGAAACAAAATACTTGATATCAGAATAACCCTATTAACCCTTTGAAAACTGGTGGTATCTTCCATGCCAGTTAAATGGCAGAAGTTGGAAGAGTCCATATCCATTATTGGGGGTGGGGGTGGGGGGTGGCAGCAGGGCAGAGCAATTAATATTTTCTACGTGCACATTGAAAATATTAATTGGTTCTACCACACACATTCACTTAGTAGGCATCCTACTTAATGAAATTATGACATATTGTGTTGCTGGACCGGAAAAGCGGTCTCTTGTGTTGAAAGAGTTAATTGTAATTACAGTACAGAGAGAGTAACTCTTGTGGAAATTCCTCCCAGACAGTAACTCATGTTCTGTGAAAAAGATCAGGCCATCAAACTCAAGAGTTCAATCCAGGTCCATTGCCTTAACTTTTAATCCCCAATAATTTTTTCTGAATCCATTATGTCGCTATGAAGCAGCCCCAACAGGATTTGATGAAATATTCCTCAAAATTTAACTCTAAAATCAAATGGATAAAAATAGATTAAAGTTACAGGTGAAAAATTTGACAAAAGGTACCCAAAATTTTATCAGTAATAGTGCCAAGCGATTTGCTATCTGCTAGCAGCATGCAAGAAGAAAAACAAACTTACTATGTGCAGTGTGTCTGATAAGCTACAGCAGTACAGTTGTCATGGAATGGTCAAAATCCCTCCATGGGCAGTTTTGGCCACAGGTACTTTTGTCAATCAATACTCAGTGTTTTCTGCAAATATTCAATGAAAGATGCACCGGGTCGTACCCAGTGCTTCATTCATTGAAAATTTGAAGTCGATTCCATTGTTTTATGTTGGATATTCACTGTTAATGCATGCATGAAAATATTGCCCACACACTGATTTTGACCTCTCAATGACGACTGTACTGTACCTACTCACCACATATATAACTGTCTGAACACCAAAACATTTCATGCCTTTGTCTCAATTTGAACTGTTACAGTACAGTCGCAGTGGACTGGTCATAATCCACTCATGGGCAGTGATATTCATGTATGCGTTTACCAGGTAATAAAAATCATCAGAAAAATTTCATTCAATTTATTTATTTATTTATTGGTGTTTAAGGTCACATATTTATGCACAATGGCTAATCATGACCGTGACAGTTTTACGGGTGGAGGAAGCCGGAGTACCCGGAGAGAACCACCGAGCAACGACGAGCAGCTGCCAGCTCCCCAACATCGTAACTCCGCACTGCAGCACAGGCAGGGTTAGATTGGTTGAAGACATGCGCACCATCGACGTGCAGTACGCCTTAGTACACGGAGTCATCGTGCCCCCACGCGGGCAATGGAGATGAAGTGTCTTGCCCAAGGACACAACGCGGTTGCCGCAGGTGGGATTCGAACCGAGGACCTCTTGGCTTGCAGCCTGCACCTCTACCAACTGAGCCACCGCGCTCCCATTTCATTCAATAGAGCACCGGGTTGTACCCGATGCTTCATTAATTAAATTTTTGATCATTATTCCTATAATTAGTGTTTGGAATCTAATATTATTGCATCCATGGAAATATTGCTCACCTGCGGAAAGTGACCAGTCCACGCAGCTGTACTGTAACTGCATTTGCCATACAAAGTAACTATCAGGTAATTTAACAGAAAATGTTGTAATGTGTTTAAATTTGAAACATACATAAATATTGACATTTATTCATCTTATACTACAGTTTTGAAATCAAAACAAGGATTAACATTTTATCCAATGCCAAAACAGTAAACACCTGTAAATACATTTCTTGAATATGTAAACAATGTGAAGAGTTTTGTTTTTACCTAAAAAACATATCTTTTGACCTTTCATTGTAACAAACTCATTTCAATGAGAGGTCATAAGCTACATGTTTTGGGGGGAAAATGACAAATTGTATTTAGTCAGGAAATCTTTTTGCAAATGTCGTCTGCTATTCAAGTTGGGTTTAAGGGTTAATGGCTTTACTTATATGCCCTCAATAACTACAATGTGGATCATTTCCACTGTGCGACAGGTGCAAAAAAAATTAAAAAAGACTGAACAAAATACCTGACTACAATGATAAGCATATACAAACCATCACATCAAAATGCCCAACAAAAATGTCCCGTTGAATACACTCAAAAAGCAAACATTGGGTATGAAAGAACTTTTGTTGTAGGACTCTGCTGTCAAATGCATACATAAAATAAAATGAAAGAGGGTGTACTATGCAAGGATATTGTGCTAGTCTAGATCAGATATCAGTCAGATACAGCAAAAAACACAATTAGTGGTCAATTTTTTAACTACAATTATAATGGTAAACTATTTTTTAGTCCAAACCAGCCTAAAATATCCCTGACCACTACTGGGTTTCTTCCATTAACAATAATCTGAAATCATTTGCACACTACAGTACAGCCGTTGTGGACTGGTCACTTTCCACAGGTGTGCAATATTTCCACAGATGCAATAATATTAGATTCCACACTAATTATAGGAATAACAATCAATCACAAGTTAAATTAATTAAAATTTTGCAAATGATGATTTTTATTATCTGGTAAACGCATGCTTGGACATCACTGCCCACGCATGGATTATGAATTTACCAATCCACGGTGACTGTACTGTACACCTGAAATTTTTTTTACACTAACTTAGGAAACAATCCAACTTATCTTACTTTCCAAATATAACTGATGATCCCCCGGTAAGCTTGGTGGATCTATTTTTACTTTGTGCCCAAATTAGAACAATCTAAAAGGTGACACAATGACTGTGACATTATATTGTGACACAATGATAGAGAGGCAGGCCTGAAAATACCCTGCAGATGATTGTTAGGTTATGTGGATGTTGTATCAACAAGTGTTTGACCACCGAGGTGGTATTAGTCCCCTACGGTGCTTTTGTGACATAAGGTGTTTTTGTCAGAGAAGACACTAGAGTATATAAGCATCTTGGATTTTTAAAAAAAAATATTGAGCATGCATAATCCCCTCAAAACCCTTTATCCATGTACCATATATGAAAGGCGTAGCTTGAACCATGTTGGAGGGAGGGGTGGTAACATAAAATAGAGAAAAAAGCTTAAAAAAACACAACAAAAATGGCCGCCATTCTGCCATCTTGGATTTTGAAAAATAAATATTGACTGTGCATCATCCCCTCAGAACCATTTATCCATGTACCAAATATAAAAGGTGTAGCTTGAAGCATATTAGAGGGAGAGGTGGTAAAAACAGACAGACAGACAGATGGACAGACAGACAGATGTTAGATTTTGAAAAAAAAATATTGAGCGTGCATAATCCCCTCACAACATCCTTATTCCATGTACCATATATGAAAAATGCAGCTCCATGTTGGAGGGAGTAGTGGTAACATAAAATAGAGAAAAAAGCTTAAAAAACACAACAAAAATGGCCGCCATTCCGCCATCTTGGATTTTGAAAAAAAAATTTTGAGCGTGCATCATCCCCTCAGAACCATTTATCCATGTACCAAATATGAAAGGTGTAGCTTGAACCATGTTGGTGGGAGGGGTGGTAACATCAAAATAGAGATAAAAAGCTTAAAAAACACAACAAAAATGGCCGCCATTCCGCCATCTTGGATTTTGAAGAAAAAAAATTTGAGCGTGCATCATCCCCTCAGAACCATTTATCCATGTACCAAATATGAAAGGTGTAGCTTGAACCATGTTGGTGGGAGGGGTGGTAACATCAAAATAGAGGAAAAAAAGCTTAAAAAACACAACAAAAATGGCCGCCATTCCGCCATCTTGGATTTTGAAAAAAAACTTTTGAGCGTGCATCATCCCCTCAGAACCATTTATCCATGTACCAAATATGAAAGGTATAGCTTAAAGCATGTTGGAGGGAGAGGTGGTAACATAAAAAACAAACAGACAGACAGACAGACGGACGAACGGACAGACAGACAGACGGACGGACAGAGTGCAATCCTATAGTCCCCTTACGGTTCCCATAGGGGACTAATAATAAAATATACGAACAAACTACAGGTTACGACAAAAGAATTCAGCAAAAATTAAATTCCTAAACCTGCATGTCTTGCCAGTCAGATTTGACAATCATTTGGAACTAATTTTACACAAAGGTTGCACAGTGCATCCACATATGGATAAGGCAGCAGGCCATTTACAACAGCCTGGCTGGCATATTTAAAACAGAGAAGGTGCAAAGCAACACTACACTTCTTTCTTTGGGGTTACCACAATGTTATTTATTTATTTATTTATTGATGGTTAAGGTCACATATTTATGCACAATGGCTAATCATGACCGTGACAGTTTTACGGGTGGAGGAAGCCGGAGTACCCGGAGAGAACCACCGAGCAACGACGAGCAGCTGCCAGCTCCCCAACATCGTAACTCGCGTTAGATTGGTTGGAGACATGCGCACCATCGACGTGTAGTACGCCTTAGTACACAGCGTCATCGTGCCCCCACGCGGACAATGGAGATGAAGTGTCTTGCCCAAGGACACAACGCGGTTGCCGCAGGTGGGATTCGAACCGAGGACCTCTCGGTTTGCAGCCTGCACCTCTACCTACTGAGCCACCGCGCTCCCTACCACGATGTTACATTGCATAACCTGTTAAAGGGTTGTGTTGTAAGATGTTTATTTCCAAGCTTGAGTAGATCGTGGTTCTGGTACAGCAAACAAATTAATGCCATGTGCAATTCAAGTACAGTGGAGCCCACTTGATTGGATATCTCTTGAAACCTGTTTATTGAATTTTACTTCCAAACACAAAACCATTTACCATACCTTCAGTACAAATTTGATCTGTTAATTACATATACCTGCTAAAGAGTATACATGTACTCCTGTTAATGGAATAAAGAAAAGAATCTGTTGAAGAATTACTCCGACAGCCTATAGACTTTTTTGCCTCAATTCAACTAATATAGTCATTTAATCTATTTTATCTTGTTTGACAGAACTCAAGGAGCTCCAACTGTCAAACAAGATACAACAGAATAAATGTTCAGTTTACCACTATAAGGCACAAAAATGACTCAAAATGACCTGTGCAAGGCTTTAGTGTAAACCTCATCTACATCAAGTCTTTACCCCAAGTAATGGCCAAAACCAGCCAGTCCTATTCTCTAAAAGCATTCAAACTCAGTTTATGACCCCTCACTGGAATGAACTGTGGAAAGTTTTTTCAGTGAATTCCAAAAATGAAAACATATTCTATTTTCAATTAATAAATTTTTATATTTCCTTTGAGGCAAATGCTGGTTGAATGAAATGATGGTTTGCCTAATTTATAAAGGGTTGTTACTTTTTATTTATTTATTGGTGTTTAAGGTCACTTTCAGTTTCTATGATTACATCATGACCGCAGCCGAGTTATGAACTCATGAAGTCAAGTTTAGCAAGTCGTTTATACCTATATATACCTGCTGCCCACTTTAGAGGACTTCTTCCCCAGGCATTAGTTCCAGGTCCTATCTTTCCAGTAAAGCAGAAATTGTTTACACCAGTAAACAAGTACAGCTCCACTTCCCAGCTAGGGTTCCCCCAGGGGAGAAATATACACGGTTCAGCATCCACCTCTCTCTTACTTGCTACCATTTGTTGGGGGAGGGGGGGGGAGCAGGGGGAATTTACAGGGTTGAACATCCACCCATCTTCTTGCTATCATTGGTTGATAACAGAAGCTAGCAGACTAAATATTAGAAATTATTATTCAGAGAATGTTAAAAAAAATTGCAACTTCTAAGATAGTCATATAATATCATTGGCAATCTGTCAGACTGAATTTCAATTTTATGTTGATTCAGATGATTAAGGCAAACCTACTCAAAAGAATGTTGCACAAAAAATTATGTGAAACACACCTGGAAGCCATTTCATGTGTTTCTCTAACACTGGTAAATATGTTACCGTCTTATACAATTGAGTTTACTATTGCTTATTAGAGCAACAGCTGTCTTAAAATTTTCCACGTGTTCCATTGCTGGACAAAACACATTCGATACTTCAATAAATAAGACAATATGACAAACACTTCTGGACATTTCAGTGCTAAAGATGCACAGCAATTTTCAAAACAATAGCACCACCAGCCATGGCTAATTAGCCTGTTAGCCATAACTCATGTGAGAATAATAGAACCCATATTTGAACTTGGCCTGTATTATTAGCTTGGAAATACCCATACCAACTTTGGTTGAGATCAAATGATCCAAACTGGAGTTATCGATCAGAAACCAAAAATGTTAATAGATGGCTGAATTGGAAGTCGAAAAAAAGCCGTTAAGACATGTAAAAATAGTTCGATGGAACCCAGATTCGAACTTGGCCTGTATTACTAGCTGGGTAATACACAACCAACTTTGGTTGAGATCAAATAATCCAAACTGGAGTTATTGGTCGGAAACCAAAAATGTTAATGGACAGACAGACGGATGGATGGAAGGACCCCAAAAAATGAAAAAAGAAAAAAATAAATTGAATTTTCATTTTTTGGGAATAGTGTTGTGGCTGTTATGTTAGGTAAAGGGTTAACCGAATACTTTAGCTGTGTTGTGTCCTTGGGTATGGCACTTAATCCCGACTGCACATGTGGGGGCACGGTGGCACTGTGTATTAAGGCGTACTGTACGTCAATGATGCACTTTTCTTCAACCAATGCTAACTCTGCTTGTGCAGAGTTAGTTTGTTGGGGAGTCATGACAGTTGCTCACCACTGCTCAGTGGTTCTCTCCATGTATCCGGGTTCCTCCACCCATAAAACTGTCCGACATGAAGTGACCCTGGCTGTCAAAAGAGTCATTAAACCCCATTAAAAAAAAAGCCTAATACTTTATTTTTCAATTAACAGTTGTACTGTACAAGCTTGTAAAAGATTTTTTCAGAAGGTAAGCCTTGCAATAAAATACATGAAGAGACTTGGTCCACCAAGAAAAATGAATTGATTAGAAAGCCTTGTGATTAATCTTTCATGCATAGTAACCTTTTCTCTAACATGATATGATGCTGCACACAAAAAATTCTTGGACAACGAAAACTTTTCAATTTCTGTCTCAGCTGAACTCTTTGCATGCTTCCCAGAAAGGAAGGCTCCTTCCACAAAGAGAAGTATAATCTCGGAATATTTAAACAAATTTATCTCTTGTAAATTGAATTGACTTTTTGACCAATGATTTCAGCCTTGTGGAGATTTAGAGGCCATTTTGCTATTAGCAGCCATGACTAGGTTTGATGAAAACTATTTTGAAAATACTTAGCAGGTTTAAGACCCCTCATTACAACAACCTCAACAAGCTGGTTGTTATTGGGAGACATAAGCTGTGTTTTGGGGATAAAAATTACAAACATAAAATTTCCATGACATTTTTTGTGAATAGTGCTGGCCGGCTCTTACATTTGGTAAGGGCAAACATACCTTATCAGATGTTACATTGTGCATTATACTGCTTAAACAGGATGATCCTGCCATATTTTGGGTCTTTATAATGCAGTGTAAATATAAATAAAGGGTGATACTATGTGTACGTGATGGTGCAGTAATGATTCAAAATTTTCTTTCCAAAGTAAATGTTGACTTCAAGAATGCTGAAAGCTAAAACTACTATGTGAAACATGTCTGTCTTGACACTGATAATTGTCTAATCAAACACAAGTAAGCAGGCAAAAAAGTTTTTTTTACCATAAAACCACATAACTTAAGAGAATCAATCTACAACATGACATTACTGCCACGACCTTAACCCTTTACCTAGCACGAAAGGCAGATGACACTTGTAAACAAAATTCTTGAATAACTATTTTTTTTTCATTTTTTGCATGAAAAACATAGCTTATGACCCCTCAATGGAACGAGCTCAATGAAATCGTTCCAATGAGAGGTCATAAGCTATGTTTTTGAGGCAAAAAATGAAAAAATAATAAAAATTGAAAGTTGATTTTTGTGAATAGCACTGGCCGGTTTTGACCATTACGTTGGGTAAAGGGTTAATCAGGGGTTCCACACAGTTCTGAAAGAATATTTTTCCATTATACTAAAAGACTGAAAGCTTGGCAGTTATCTTTACTGTGATGTTTGCTGCTAAATATAGATGAATAAAGTGTATAGATCTTTATATACTTATTTTTTCATGAGCCCCTTCATAATTCTATTTATTTTTCTTTTTTTTTTTTGGGGGGGGGGGGGGGGTGGGGGGGGGGGTGGATCTAGAGAAAGCTACACACTATGACCAGTAGTACAGAGCCTATACTGAATTTATTTATTTATTGGTGTTTAAGGTACATATTTTTGTTCAGTAGCTAATCGTGACCACAACTTGGTGAAAAAGTCTAGTTTAGTAAATTGTTAAAACCCCGTTATTTGCACATTTTAATAATAATTGATTTTCTAGAGCATAAAACCACAAATAGTGCTCAAAAAACACTTGACAGAAATAAATACACTTTTCTGAAATAAAGATTCACATCTGTTTTGGTTGCCTCTTAGAGAGGTTCAGGAGAATGCTTCAGAAAATAGGAAAGTTTTAAAATTTCTTTTGAAGACATCAAGAGTTTCTGAAATTCTGACACTAATTGGCAGGGAATTCCACAATCTGGGACCCCCAATGGAGAACATTTTAGAGGACTTCTGCCCCAAGCTTTGGTGACTGGGTTCTATTTTATCAATAAAACAGTGTTTGTTTACCACAGTAAACAAGCACAACCCATATTGAAATATGTTGAAGGAACCAACAAGGCATTTTCAAAGTCCATGTTCTCGGTTGATAACTCTTCACACTTTACATCATTTCTTAGGAAGCTCTTCCTAAAATCTTCAAAAGAAATGTCATATGTTGGAGCTGTCAACAGAGATAAATAAAACAGAAATTCCCTTGTATATGTGTTAATTATACAACTTATTGCAGGTGTTACTGTACTGATGGAATAACATGTTTTTGACTGCCATAGACAAATAAAAACTGAAGTTCAAAAAAATGCTGGTTCTGGATAAAATTTCATTACATGTAGCAATTCACCATTAGATGACACAAACCTTTCATGTTTATGTAAATGAGTTTTTTTCCCTCAGGTACTCAGAATTAAATTACAGTGGAGCCCTATTAATTGAATACATCACTTTACCAATGAAAATTATTCAATGTACAGAAGTATTCGATTAATAGGAATTTAACAGGATTAACAAATAATTTATATTCAATTAACATGGTTATTCAACTCAAAGATGTTAAGTTACTTTCATTGTGTTACCGAAACTCCCAAAAGGTACAAAACAGATTTGTCCATTTTGTAGTAAATGAAGTTATATTATATGATAGTCTTTAAAGAACTCAGTGTTTGAAGGGTTACCCTGTTCCTGAAATGGGAAATCTATCAGGCCACAAAATATAGGAGTCATCCCAACAGACAAAAAGACAAAATATCCAGTCTTTCAATTTTGAAAATGGGAGGTGTGCTGTATACTGCTCTCAACCATCTGGAGAGAGGCATGCCATTGTTAAGTCCCGTCATCCGGAAAATGTTTTCAAGAAAAACATCAATCAACATGCCTTCTCTGCATCTTAGAAACTCCCAGGAAGTTTACTGCGTACTGAAAGTAAAGAGAACATTTATACTGACCACTTGCAAGAAAGAAACTCGCAGCCATTGATGCAACTGGTCGTTTTATTCTGAACGAAATTACAAAACAATTCAGTATGGGGCATTCATTTCCCAAAGTTTGTCTGTGCACCGCGTTCACTTTACTGGTGCACAGTATAGTATAACATCCTAGTTTTCTTTCGAATGAGCTGGTCACAACAGTAATAAAATATATTTGAGTTTGGTAGAATACCAGAACTTCAACTTCCACTGAGCATTTACCTTTGAAGATTGTACATTTCATTTCTCGAGGCACCTCACAACATTGTAACTACACTTCACTGCTCATCCAAGATGGCACACGAAACTCGAGTTGTTTCACAAGATGAAACAAAACTGATAGGGATCCTTTCAGAGTAATTAAATGCATTTTGTAAATAGGTACCAATACAATCCTTGGAAAATGAAGTTTGATTAGTCTTGAGTCTTTGAATGCTACAGGTTTCAATTCATGGTATATTGTTTACATTACTGTGCATGTATTATTTTATTTGTTCCTTTTCGCCCTGATCAGACTTTATTTGCTTGCTTGGTATAGCTAAGGCACACTTATGTCTGCTCGGAAAAAAAAATTGAGGGCGAGATGGTGTGCAAGAGCAGCAGCTTGCCTCAAAATCGAAAGACTGAAAATATCCCAAGACAACGATCCGTACCAAAATGAAAATGTAATAAATCATCAACAAACAATAAACCTTGTTTATATATTTATACTGTTTTGGGTATTTTTAAAATTTTATTTGAGTTACTGATTACTAAGAGACAACACGTCCAAATTGTTCTCCTGAAGAACGAAAAATATCCATTTTTTCAGTAAAAAAAAAGAGCTCATTCCAATGAGGGACCATAAGTGTTTTGGAGACAATAATTTATCATAAACAATGTCTTGGAGACAATAATAATTGAAATAAATTATATAATTTGAATGGCCATTCTTGTGGATAGCACAGACCCAATATGGCTGGTATTATCCTCCTTCAAACTTCTGTTATTGTTCGGCGACAACCTATACTACAAAGGCAATGTTCCGGGCCATTTTTTAAAACAAGAGGCCCCAAGGGACCTTAATCGCTCACCTGCCAAAGTGGTTAAAAGAAGTATTTGGGGTCACATTCAGTAAGATATAGTTCATCAACACTACAAAGGAATGAAATCATGAAAGGAAAATTTCATGGAAAAACACTAAAGAACGAATATGAACAAACCTGAACCTAACATGCACCCCCCCTCCCCTGCCACCCCACCCATAGAGAGCCCAAATATTAAGTCAGGGACTCAAACTGAACAAACTTGAATCTGATCCCCCTTGAGATGTTATACCAAAAGAATTCTGACTGGTGCATCTGAAGAAGGTTTTTAAGAAATGTCCTCACATTGCACAAAGTTGAACTTTGGGGTCAAATAGAGAGCCAAAATATTAATCCAAGGACCCGATTTGAACAAACTTGAATCTGACCCACCTAGAGATGTTGTATACCAAATATGAAAGGATTCTGATCAGTGGATCTGAAGAAGATTTTAGAAGAAACACCCTCATATTGCACCAAGTTAAAATTCAGGCTCCCATGGGTAGCCCAAATGAATAACCCAGGGGCTTGATTTGAACAAATTGGAATCTGACCCTCCTAGAGATGTTGTATACCAACTATGAAAGGATTCTGATTGGTGAATCTGAAGAAGATTTTGAAAGAAATTTTCTCATATTGCACTAAGTTAAAATTGGGGCTCCCATAGGGAGCCCAAATATCAACCCAGGGATCCAATTTCAACAAATTTGAATCTGACCCCTCTAGAGCTGTTGTATACCAAATATCAGACGATTTTAATTGATAATTCTGGAGAAGATTTTTAAAGAAATTTCCTTATATTGCAAGAAGTTAAAATTTGGGCTCCCATAGAAAGCCCAATTATCAACCCAGGGACCAGATTTGAACAAACTTGAATCTGACCCTCCAAATGTTGTATACCCAATATGAAAAGATTCTGGCTGGTGGATCTGAAGAAGATTTTTAAAGAAATGTCCTTATATTGCACTAAGTTAAAATTTGGGATCCCATAGGGAGCCCAAATACCAACCTAGGGACTAGGTTTGAACAAACCTGAATCTGACCCTGATAGAGATGTTGTATACCAAATATGAAAGCATTCTGACTACAGGGTCTAGAGAAGAAGATCTTTTTAAATTCATCTTGCACGAAGTTGATATTTGAGCTTCCATAGGTCGTCAAAATATTTACCCAGGTAACCGATTTGAACAAACCTGAATCTAACCCCCCTATAGATGTAAACCAACAATGAAAGGATTCTGACTGGTGGATCTGAAGAAGATGATTTTTAAAGAGATTAGAAATTTCCTCAAATTGAACCAAATTATACTTTGGGCTCCCACAAAGAGCCCAAATACTAACACTCACAGACTTGATTTGAACAAACTTGAATCTCAGTTCAAGGGAAGAAAACCTGGTCTAAAAAATTTTGGTCTCCAAGCACTGCAGGTAATGAAAATCCTTGACCTAAAACATTAACTTACAGAAAACAATGTCTCTGCCTCCAACCCATTTCTGACCACTCATTAGAATGTGCTTGCTTAGATCTAATTTTTTTTCTATAAAATGCTCATGCCCCACAGTTTTAAATAATATTTATGCACAGCACAGGGAGAATTTTGCCCCATAAAGGTGAATAAAGTGTGTATGGCATTAATCTCCAGAATACTGAGTCTTTGCAACTACTATATAGCCAGCTACAAGTTACAGCTACCTGTGCTTTATTAGTTGGGCTTTATGTGAAGTTCTGTTTCTTATATTCGTATGTTTCTCACAATAGCAATACCAGATACTACTATCTTCAAGGCCCTAAACCACGTCCCCAATGTCTGTTTGAAAAATGATGTTGCACTGTGTGAATGGAAAGGAACCTCTGCATGCTCATATTGTTTCAATATGAAAAGTAATTAACATTTATCTCATCGTATTAAACAGACTTTCAAAATAAAATTTAATAAACAATGAAATCCTTATCATGCTTTTTATTCCATGTTCAATTTGTTTACAGGCAATAGGTGATTGTCTGCATTCATCGTTTTACACAAATCAAATGTAAACAAACAGGCGGTCATAATAATCCACAAACGAAACTCATGCAAACAAAACTTCCAATTTCCAAATAGCTTGAATGAACTCTTTTTGAGACAAAGTTCAACCAACTTCATGTCATCTGGGTTTATATCGAACTCCACATCTACAAAATGTGTTTTCAGTTTCTCAGAAATGGTCAAAATCAGAATTAAATTTAACTCAGTGTTGCTTTGAATGACAGCACCCTCCTATCAAGTGGAAAAGGAGATTGAAGTTTTGTGTGGGCCGTGGCCTATGACGTTCCTTTTAACTTATGCAATTCATTGATCAATAACAGTTTTAATGACACAAGAACATGTTTCAGTGAAATGTATAGTAATTTCAAATAGAATTTTAGAAAACTATGCCTTTTTTTTCAGTTATCACTAGGAAGCATGGTGCCACCTGGTTTTTATTTTAACTCCGCAAAGTAGAGAGTGTTTAAATTTATTGCCCCTCATGTTTAATTATGAGGAATGATCATTTGTTTCTGCCTATTTCTTTTTCTTGAGTTATGAACCGCAAAAAACAAAGGCCAAACATGCCCATTTACACAGTTTGGTCTTTGTTTTTTGGGGTTCATAACTCAAGAAACAGACAGATGCAAATGATCATTCCTTTTTTAAAAAGATAACAATGTTAAGTGTTATGCTGGTCATAGTCAACACTATTTGGGTGTAGGTTAGTGAAAAATACTGGCATCATTGGAGATGCTTACTGATAGAGTCCATTTAAGTTGTACTCCAGCAATGGTGGCACAAAAAGTAGTGTTCAATCAATGATCAGAACTGGCCACAACAATCGGATCACAATGGCAATGGGTCCAGAACATCAGTTCAACCAATTGTTGCCAACCATTTTGTGATGATTCATTAACCACATTTTATTATCTTTGGCAACTGTTCAATTGTTAATGTAAAATGATGCCAATGATACCATTCAATAAAGCTGAGAAACAACCACAATGTGTATTCTTAATCTTTCTAGACATCCCTTTACGGGATATACAAGTTATTTATTTATTTGTGTTTAATAGAAAAACACTTAAAAGTCCTTCCTGGTTCAAGAGTCTTTAATTTGAAAATCCAGTTGATTTCAGCATAACGGCAATAATTGGTGGTCCGGGTCGGAGTTGAGTACTTGTATAATGCGATATTGAATGTCCGCGATGCTTTTCATGTGGTTATTGAAGTGTATGGCTACTGGAGTGTCACATTAATGATGAATATCAGCTATGTGCTCTTTTATGCGGAATTTAAAATAGCGTTTAGTTTTGCCAACATACTGTTTCTTGCATATTCTGCATGTGATTAAATAGTTTGTTAAGTAGGTCCCTCTGGCAGGGGCGCGGTGGCTCAGTTGGTAGAGGTGCAGGCTGCAAGCCGAGAGGTCCTCGGTTCGAATCCCACCTGCAGCAACTGCGTTGTGTCCTTGGGCAAGACACTTCACCCCGAATGCCTACATGGGGGCACGATGACGCTGTGTACTGAGGCGTACTGCACGTCGATGGTGCGCATGTCTTCAACCACTCTAACCCTGCCTGTGCTGCGGTGCAGAGTTCAGAGTTACGATGTTGGAGAGCTGACAGCTACTCGTCGTTGCTCGGTGGTTCTCTCCGGGTACTGCGGCTTCCTCCACCCGTCAGACTGTCACGGTCACGATTAGCCATTGTGCATAAGTATGTGACCTTAAACACCAATAAACAAATAAATAGGTCCTTCTGGCAGTTTCAAGTCTTTCGGACGTATTGGTGGAGTCCAATTTGGAGAATTTTACCAGTAGCTTCGATGAGTGTGTCTTGTAAACGAGCTTTGCAGACATTATTGTGAGGGCTGCATGGTTTTGGTATACTGGCTAGTAATCCTTTTGGAGAGAGATTTTCCAAGATACACTTTTCCAAAAATACACCTTGTAGTTCTAATTTAAGTTTTTTAATTGTTAAGTTGCGGACTATTCTATAGGCTGGGCGATTTGTGTAGCTAACAAGTATTGCCGGGGTATCACTGTCACTGCGACGTAGTCTTTTTGCTTGTCTTTCTGAGCCATCGGTGTCCATAATTGTTTGTACACTGGTGCTGGTGGTGAGGCTCAGTTCACTGTCGAAGCTCATGGCCGTACTAGTGGATGCCATAACTTTCCAAAAAGGTTAAATTGTAAATACTAAATAAAACTGACTTTGAAAGTCTGAGAGGACCTAATATTCTAGTTATCCCTAATTTAAGCCTATTCGTGTTTAAGGTCACATACTTATGCACAATGGATAATCATGACCGTGACAGTTTTACGGGTGGAAGAAGTCGGAGTACCCGGAGAGAACCACCGAGCAACAACGAGCAGCTGCCAGCTCCCCAACCAAAGGGTTAGATTGGTTGAAGACATGCGCACCATCAACGTTAAGTTCGCCTTAGTACACGACGTCATCGTACCCCCATGTGGACAAACGGGGTTAAATGACTTGCCTGAGGAAACAAGGTGGGAGTCCGAATCGATCACTCAGACGGTCCCCCATCCGAGAACTAACCGGGCTCGACGTTGCTCAACTTCGGTGATCTGACAAGAACCGGTTACCGCAACGCTCTTGAGAGCCACGTTTACCACCCATGTGTGCGCGACTGGTACTTTTACAGTGACCGACCAAACTTCAAAGTCTATAGATTTTTTATGCTGAAGCAAACATTTTCTTTAGTATACTCAGCAGATTGAAACTGTTTTTTGTGTCTCTGGTACCTTCTATATGAGTAACGCAGCCCCTTACCGGGTCTGCATCAGCTCTGGATGCCACAACCATGCCACACTCGGCTTATCAATGCTCCTGCGTCTGAGACATAGTCTCAATGACTGAAGTAAGTTCCATGTCCAGAAAGGGCCAGTACTTGGCCATTTATTAACATATAGTGAATAAAGTGTTGTACATAATATTGATTTTACACGATACAGATTATTTACATACATATATGTTGTTAAACCCCAACCAATTCAAACCTCTAATGTCACAACTGGCAGAGGTGGGAGAATAAACGCCTCACGACTGGCAGAGGTGGGAGAATAAACACCACCGCCTGTAGAACTGTAGCCATTGAAAAAGGGAGGGAATGGAATGCCCAGGGTGGGAAAAGAGTAACGAAACGATGGCGGGACCTGATTCCCGATTTGTTCCCACGAAGCTCTGAATGAAAATGCAGCTATAGGCATTGCATTCCCCCACACCTTAATAAATCTCTTTGTCTGTCTGATGGTCATTGGCCGAATTTGGAACCATGTGTTTTGGATTATTGAGAAACCCTTATCACATTGTCCCTTGTTTGACCTGGCTTGGGATTTAGCTTTCTATACAAATTAGATAAGGGTCTTTCCAGACGTGCTGCAGCTCTAACATATGCCGCCATGACTTGCAAGAGATGTCTAAGTACTGTTAGGCACAAACTTATTTACACAGCCATGCTTGGTTATGTAAATCCCCTTTTTTTAACATTTAAAAGTGCTTTTTTAACCCTTTTCAGGTGGTAATGACAGTAAATGTGAGGAAGGGTATTTCAGATATGCTTGAAGCGATAAGTTTTATTTTGTAAACAAATCGTCCCCTGAGTTCCAATGTGTTCTATATGTCTACTGGCACATAGAACACATTGTAACTCAGGTGGATGAAATACTGCAATTCGAACAGCGAAGATTGTTTACTGTCAGCATGGAAACATACCGGTGCCAGCTACTGTTGATGATTCTGTGCGGTGCTGTCAATTGCAGCTTCTAAAAAATAAACGCGCTGTCATTCTTTGTTTCTTGTGAAAATTTATTAATCCCTTGATTTACATGGACTTTCAATATAATAAATATGTTACATGGCGTGTAGCTGGCTGATACATTTCCATACAATGCTCTGAGAGTTCATATCAGGTACTGCTTTGCCTCACATGATATGAACTGTCGTCGCCTTCTATGGAAATGTATCAGCCAGCTAACCGCCATGTAACTTATAGTCTAACAAACTGACAAGATATCACATGTCATGTAATCTCATACCCTTGAGTAGTTTATAACAAATTGTAAGTTTTACAAATGAACAATCAATACCAAAACCAAATACAGTAGATTACTGTAACCCTTTACCTAATGAATCGATCACATCCACCTGCGTAATTTATAGTGTCGAAATGATTAGTCAACTAGATGTTGTTGACGCAGATATATCCTAACCCTGACTCAGGATTTCTATGTCGACTAGTCGGAGCATGTAGTATTTCCTATAAAAACATCACGAAGTAACAAAATTCCAATGCAAGGTCCACTAAGGAAGAGTTGAAACGATTGTCAGTTGATCTGTTCTGAGAGTGAAATCAATACCACCAAGAATGAGATTAATGACAGACTTTGAGATCAAAGTAGATGTGAAAGTTAGCTGTGTTGAGTCCGCTCCTTTGAACTGCATGACAGTGGTCGCACTGCACATGCCTTAATACTACTAATGGCATAGTTATTTGGACTTGTTTCCATACAATAAAATTGCTATTACAGAGAAATTTCCTGATCATTTAATTTATTACTTATCAACCGGCATGAGTAAAGTGCACAAGTGAGTAAAAAATATTCAACTGCAGAGATATTGCCATGTAAATTTCTTCGACAGAAAACAGGGTGACGACTAGTTGACTTCGAGTTAACTTTTGGATGTCAACTAATCGACTCCATAATCCTAGAGCAGTTTCAACACCAGTAAATTACAAATTGAGCAGTTAAAAAAAAATATTTGAAAAATTTAAAAAAACAATTAAAATCATAAATTTTGCTATTGTGTGCATTGGGTAAAGGTTTAACTGAAGATCAGTAGCCACATAGCCTGTGAAAAAGATGCAATTAATAGGAGTATTTAAAAGGAATTTAATCATTTTCTTCTATTCTAGTGATGAAATTAGCATTTCTTCTGTTACGTTTTGTTTGGTGAAGCTCAATAACAGATTATATGCATATATTGGATGTACCGAGGTCAAATAGGTTCATAAACTTGAGGAATTCAGTGGCTTTCAAGAGTAATTCTTCAATAGATAACAAGACTTTTTACTACATTAACCAGAGTTTACTCTTTTACCTATATACAATTAAGAAATCAAATTTGTACTGAAGATAAGATAAGATAAGATAATTTTTATTGCACTACCATGAAAAAATGGGTATGGCACACAAATACACTTGTATATACAGGAAACAAGAAAAAAACATAATGGAATATAACAATGTCAGTATTATAACATAAGTGCCAAGGCACAACCAGTCATGTTATGTCCACTCGGACACACTTGTCCATCACCCACATATACATTTATATGCATATGCATATTATCTACGTTTATATGCGTGCATGTTTGCGCACATATAAATATAGACAACACGCACACTACCAAATATATATACATGTAAGTGCTACTGGCTGGTGGAGACATGGTTCAGTTGATACCTCCAACCGGACTCTCATGTGCCGACACTCCTTTTCAGCCTGTCCAATATTCTAGTTAGAACCATTCCTAATAAACTATCTATGTCTATTTTGAAGGACATTTGATATGTGCTCTCTGACAGCTTGTATTATGTCTGTTTCGCCACTGTTGAAAAGCAGGTCAATTCTCCCTGGATGGTCCAAACTCTGGAACAAAGGAAACTTTTGGCACGCAACCTTTGTAGGTACCTGCCGTTGCATATCATGTTTTGAACAGACAAAAAAGGTGTGTACTTCGTCTTCAACTGAAGATTCATCACACTGTTTGCAATGTCTCTCATCACGCAGAATAGGTTTTGGCTTATGATAGCGACCACGCTCTATCTGAAGATCGTGAGCACCGATGCAGAATCTAGTGACCCACTTCCTGGTTTCACCAGCCAACTGGTCCAAGTTTTATATTTCTCCCTGGAATAGAGATTCTTGATGGAGTGGAAGAATCTCAGTTTGCTCATTTCTGTCGTGTTAACCCCTTGCACAAATCCGATTTTCCACGTCTGTCAGTATGTGTCACAGAGATGCTGCCTAAAAATTTTATCGAAATTTTCAGGAGCTTGCCATGGGTTAAGCCACACCCAGCGAAATCCATACTCGGAAAGCAATTCCACTGCAGATGTACAGCCATACCCATGAGCCTGCATATCATCAAATGTCATCTTGAGTAGTGGATTGACGTTAACTGTTTTAGCTTTTATCCAATTGATTACCATATTGTACTGAATATCGATTAGCATCAGGTACCTCCAAAGTTCTGCAAGTACAGCCGCATTACAAGATTTTGAGTGTATTTGTAGTATATCCTTGCAAAACTTTAGGTGAACTGATTCAATGGGTTTTTGGATGCTACGGGGTGACATCTCTCTCCAGGCTTCCGAGCCATAGAGTAAGATAGGCTTGACTAGCGTGTCAAACAGTTTTTCTCTCACTCGAATATTGTCCTTTGGCACATTTAAAAATAACTTTTGTAATTTAAAATAGGCCTTCAGCGCCCTCGCTCTCAAATTCATTGTAGCATTAACAAAGCTGCCCGATGCAGAGAGAGTTAACCCCAGGTATGGGTAAGACGTCACATTTTGTAACTGGTCGCCTCCAAGGGTAAAGGAATTTGTCATTTTCCTACCAGATTTATTGAAGACCAAAACCTTAGTTTCTGCTTGTTGACCATGAGCCTCCACATTCTACAATATCCATATAACGAGTCTACTGAGTTCTACAACCCCTTTTCAGTGCTTGAGAACAGGACAAGATCATCTGCGTATTGTAGGCATGGAATCGTAACATCACTGATTTCAGGTACATTGTAACTGTTACATTGTCAAGAATTTGGAATATCATCAACGAAAAGGTTAAAAAGTAATGGGCTCAAATTATTCCCTTGCATTTCCCCAACAGAATTGGTGAATTTTTCAGACAACTTGTTTTGAGACTTAACTTGCAGTGTGTTACAGGTGAACATCTGCTTGATGGAATTATAAAATTTACCACCTACACCAAGCTAGAAAATAAGCAGACTGTCATCTGCAAAATGAGGTCCCCAGAGGGTGAATTTAGTGATGCTACCCTGCACACCAGGGAAGCATCACTAAATTTACCCTCTGTGAACCTCAATCTGAATCAGGATCTCAAAACTAAACAGAAAGAGGTACCCAGAGGATAAATTGGCCCACTGTATGGGATAGCATTATCAAATTCACCCTCTGGGGACCTCATTCTGCAAATGTCAGACTGCTTAATTTCAGGCCTGACTACACCCTTTTGTAATATTTTGTAATACAGTCCCTCACACCAGACTCTATCAAAGGCCTTGTTGAAATCAACGAAGCATGTGTACAACTTTTGATTTTTACGAAATGCTTTATTAATCAAATTCTTATTACAATAATGTGATCCGACGTTTTATAACCCTTCCGAAATCCAGCTTGAAGTTGATTTGGACAATCATTAGCTGAGAGAAATGACGAGAGTCGACTCGTCAGAATACTGATGTACAGCTGTCCAATGCTGCTCGTAATAGTAATACCACAGTATTGATCAGGGTGGACGGCCTCCGTCGCCTTAGGGATTGATACGATGAATCTCTCCGACCACTTTGCAGGAAATACCCCTTCACTCTCTATCAGATTAAACAGTTTTGTTAAAAGTGGTGTAATCTTTGACCTGACCGATTTAATCATATCATTTCTTATCCCATCCAGACCTTCCGACTTTAGCTTTGAAATAGCAGCGTGTACTTCTTGTTCCGATGTAGCGAAGTCTAAGGACGTTGATAAATCAGGCGATAATTCGAGATCAGCAAGTTGTCTCAAGAGATTAATTCTGAAGGCATCATCAAGCTGGCGTTTTTGTATAGGATTACCTAGTGACTTATAATGTTCCCTCCAGCTATTTATTGAGATGTTACTTGATACCTCGCTTTTATCTTGTACCTCATCTTGTAATTTTGTAACTGTTTTCCAAAATTCTTTTGGATTAGAGCTTTGTAGACGGTCTAATTTTTTTAATTATTTCTTCCTTGTACTGCAATTTACGTTGTTTTAGAACCCTTTCATATTTTCGTTCGCAGGTGTAATACCTGCCATGTACGATAGGATCACTGTGATACTTTTAAAAGAGATGGCACTGATGAACTAGATATTTTTTCATCTCGTAACAGCTGCCGTCATACCAGGGTTTGGGTGGTTTTCTTTTCTTCGACTTTCCCTGGGTGCTGCTTTTCAAAATCAAGCAGCGTTTTGAGAGATTCAAAAGGATTTCATCGAAATCGCACAAGGCGTCACTTGACTTTGAAAAATCTTTCCTGAGAAAGCTCTGTAATTTCAGATTTGTCTCTGGCGAATTAAACATTTTAATATACTTTTCTTTTGAATTTGCGTTCCAAGAAAACAGGGGAGGCAAAGGCTTGACATTAGCTGGCTCCACTCTCTCAACTGTGAAATTCAACTTCAAAATATACCACATTTGACAGTGATCTGAATTAATATTGAGGTCATTAAATTGGCACACAGTCAACAAGAGGCTCGCTTATAATAGCGTAGTTAACTACAGATTTACCATTATATTGATATGAGGTAAATTCACTGAATGTATCCCCTGTCCTCCTCCCGTTTAATATTCTTAGGCCTGACTGAATACAGAGATCTAACAGTTTGCGACCTTGCATATCCAAATGCCTCTCTACTCTGCCATGGCGAACACTAATCCGATTGATACGATGGATAGAGTGGTATAAGATCGGTTCCGTAATCATCAGGAGTGAAATCCAAATCGGTACCAGTACGACTGTTAAGATCCCCTTGAAGAATGACGTAACCTCTTGAGCTGTAGTCCAATATCTCTTTACCTACAATCTTGATAGTATCAAATTTAGAGCCGGATTCAAAGAGAGATGACAAGGCGGGGAGACAGTATGCCTCACAAAGGTAGATGTCGCCATCTGAATTAAAAAAAAATTTATCCAGTTTTAGCCACACCACGTCATCACTTTCTGACTTGAGTTGTGTCACCCCTTTTGTTAAACAGTTTCGGACAAACACAAGCATGCCACCCCTTCGTTTATCAGAGCGATGACTCGAAAAACACGTGAAGCCTTGAATAGAGCGAGAGCTATCCTCTCAAGTCCACGTCTCCACCAAACCAACAATACCAAACATATTAACAAATCTGAGAAAATCTGGATTTTGTAGTTTGTTGCCTCCAATTTTACTATTATATCCCTGTGTATTCCAAGAGCTTACCTTGAGCTCTCGGAACAAAGTTGATGCAGTTGTAATAGTTACTAATATATTCAAATATGGATATTTATTTATTGATGTTTAAGGTCACATATTTATGCACAATGGCTAATCATGACCGTGACAGTTTTACGGGTGGAGGAAGCCGGAGTACCCGGAGAGAACCACCGAGCAACGACGAGCAGCTGCCAGCTCCCCAACATCGTAACTCCGCACTGCAGCACAGGCAGGGTTAGATTGGTTGAAGACATGCGTACCATCGACGTGCAGTACGCCTTAGTACACGGCGTCATCGTGCCCCCATGCGGGCAATGGAGATGAAGTGTCTTGCCCAAGGACACAACGCGGTTGCCGCAGGTGGGATTCGAACCGAGGACCTCTCGGCTATTCAAATATGGATTAGAGAACTGATGCACATGTTAATAATGAATCTCTGAAACATTTCAAGAAAAGGTATTAAGTTTTTCATTACTTCGTGTTCTGGTAGATCACAAATTGAAACATGTCTTCCTGACTCCTCTCTTTCGAGCTGGAGGAGTAACATAGCGAGACCTTGCTTGACGAGGACTGTTGTTATAAGTACCCTGTGGTGAATTTTGGACTCTTCCGAACCTCTCTGCTCTAGGTAGACTAAACATAAACTTCATCCGTGAAGCTAGTCGTCTAATGCCTCTCTCATTGAGGTGAATATTGTCAAAAAGAAATGATTTACAACTTGACCCCATGTTGTCCTTAATTGTATCAGATATATCAAAGTAGCACAGTTTGTCATCAGCATCACACATGTTTTGTATTATCTGATTCACCTCTCTCACTCTGTCATTCTTGGAAGTCAAGTCTGTTCTGGGCAAAACACTACAGAAAGTCACTTTAGCACGTGGAAACTTGATTTTACTCTTGCATGCTAAGACTGTAAATGATTCCACAATATTGCCAATGGGCTTAGAGCTAACTGCCATGCTCGTTCCTGTGAAAATAACAAGAGGCCCCAGGGAGCCTTCGGGTGCTCACATGACATGGTAGTCTAAATATCAAACCAGGGACTTGACTTGAATAAGCTGTATACGCCCCTCCTAAGAAAAGCATATACCAACTAGATGAAGCGATTGTCCCCACACAATACACAGGATTTTCCTTCTATTTTCAGTTCCTGCATTTTTACGTCCCAAAATTGAGATAAATGCATAAAAAACAGATTTTTTTTATTTTTGTTCAGAAATTTTCGAAGTCCCAAACAAAATATTTTCAGACTAGAATTTTTTTTTCTTCTTCTTAAAATTGACCAAAACACATAAAAAACCAAAAAAACTAATTTCCGGATTTTGGTCCAAAATTTTCTGAGTCCCACCCGGACCTCAAATTTTCAGTGTAAAAAAAAACTCCTTTTTGTCTTAAAATTGACCAAAATGCATAAAAACAAAACAAACTCATTTCCGGATTTTGGTCCAAAATTTCTAAGTGCGGACTGGGACCCCAAATTTTCAGCCTAAATATGAACCCAGGGATCTGGCTTGAACAACCTTGAATCTCACCTCCCTAAGCATGCTGCATACCAAATATCAAAAGATTCCTATTGATAGATCTGAAGAAGATTTTTAAAGAATATTCCTCATACTGCACTAATTTAAACATTTGGGCTCCCATAGAGAGCTCAAATATGGACCCAGGGAATTGATTTCAATAAACATGTGAAACAATCTTCCAAAGATGTTATATGTGAAATTTGAAAGCTTTTGGAGCAGTGGTTTGGGAGAAAAGTAGTGTTAAATGTTTTTCCCATTACCCAGTGTTAAAAAATGCTGACTCAGCACTTTTTCAAAGTCCCAAAAAAGTACCCCATGATAAAACCGATAGCAATTTTTTTTACCATTCCATTCTGATGGTCCTAAGGAAGCTTCACACCAAATAAGAATTCTCAGTGCCGTGTAGTTTTGGAGATATGGGCTTTTTAATTTTTTTTATTTTTAGCTCCTGCGGTTCCCATGGGGCGACGGGAAAAAAAAATTGGGCATAAATTAAGTACTTATGACCCAATAAGCCCTCATATAAAATTTGGTTCAAATCTGCCTCATGGTTTGGAAAACAGAAATTTTGGGCTTGGCAAAAATTCTTGCCCCTCCCAGAACAAAGGCAAATATTGCCCGTCAAACTTCTCTTGAACAAACTTGAGTCTACACCTCAAATGAAGCTGCTACCAAATATCAAGTCTCTGCTACGGCTGGTTCATGAGAAGACTCTTAAAAATTTTGTCCATTTTGGCCCCACCCCCCTCCTCAATATGAGCAGAAACCCAATTTGAAGGAAAACCCAAATGCCCCTATATAACCGCTACTCATGTGAATTTTCATTGAACTGCAGCCAGTGGCTTGGGAGAAAATGATCCAAACACCACCTTCACGACGTACAATGGACGACAGACGACGGACGATCAGAAAAGCTCACCCTGACTTTCAGTCAGGTGAGCTAACAAGTGCAGCCCTGGGAATTTACCGCGGCATTCGGCAGTGCCGTCGTAAATGCCAATGAAAACGCCAATGATGACGGCAATTTTTTTGCCGTAGTATCAGTTTGATAAAAAAACACATCTGTCTACGAGCCCTACGACGTTCGCGTTTCGGAGTTCCACTATTCAACAGTATGCGTAATTCAACGTCATATGTCATATGCGACTCCATTTCGTTAGTCAACCCCCCCCCCCCCCCCCTCTAATATTTACACGCCCCCCTTATTTCGAAATCCTGGCGCCGCCACTGATCAGTTGACATAGGACGTTCTGGTTATCACACGACGAAATGGCACACCTCTGATCATTTACTCAGTAACTGATCAGACGTGTGCCATTTCGTCGTTTGAGAACCAGAACGTCCTTTGTCCCATTGGGGACATAGGATGACCCTCTGGATCTCACATGACGATTTGTTTGAATTTATTCATTGACAATTTGTCAGGATTCGAATTTCTTTCAATAACGATTGCGCAACGCAAACTTAAAAGCGAAACGCAAGTTGAATCAGAATGGCTCTGTTAATTAGCTCCCTTGATGTGCAACATTAAAACTGAATGATGATTGGTCATCAAGCACCGACGGTTCAGAGGACACTCTCAAACCACGATGCACCACATTGTCAAGTGAATTATAATATTGTTTGCTTCGTAGTTACGAATGGGCAGACTGGGCGGACGCCCAGGGCCCCCATATTTGACAGGGAATTGTGTCATGTTAACACTAGAAGTGAGGTTAGTAGCTCCATTTTTTTAATTTCTCAAATTTTACCAACAAAAATACGGATTTCTCTGTTGAAATGTTCCACAATTTTGGAGCTCGGTGTGCCGTCAGAGACCACCTGAGAGCCTCCAGAAATAAAAATTTTTCCAGACCCCCACCAACGAG
Organism: Pictodentalium vernedei; assembly: GCA_031216915.1. NCBI lineage: Eukaryota > Metazoa > Mollusca > Scaphopoda > Dentaliida > Dentaliidae > Pictodentalium > Pictodentalium vernedei. The sequence goes on from CM062289.1 coordinate 244,954,178, forward strand.
GGGGGGGGGGGGGACACCCCCTCTCGAGTCGTGCTCTCCCCCCTCGCCGCTTCGCGGCTCGGACGATGCTTCGCATCGTATTTGGACTACCCCCACGATCGACCTGCCGGATTCTCACCGGTGTCCCCAAATTATTCCTGGATATGGCCCTGCTATTACTAACAGTAACTGGCTTCGTTATTTTCAATGAGAAAAAAACCTTCACTTCCTTATTTTACGTTTCCAACCACCTGTGGAAAAAATTGCCGTAGACAATCTTAAAAATGTTAAAATTGCTGTTGAGTTTGATTTGACGATGGCATTTATCTGCCGTAGACAATTTTCCTAATTCCCAGGGCTGAAGTGACTGACATATATTATTGACTGAGCACTTTCGGAGAAATGTAGTCAGCCCGCGAATACCATTTGGCTCATAGTGGACCCATATATTTTTTCGAGGATCAAGGCGATTTCCCAAAAGCCGTGCGGCAATAGTTTGTCAGTATCACATTTTTCTTTCCTAAATTATTGACCTTCGATGTGTTTAAATTTGGTGCGTAATTGCTCGGTTCCCTGCTGTTTGCCTGCCTGCTAGTTACGTGGTATTCACTGCCATATACTTCTGAATTAATGCTGTTGGTTGTAAATCCAGATGAGCTATCACATGGCGTGGTAGCTGTAATGTCATTGACAGATTCTGATAAAATATCCTGCTTCCTAATTCCCTGGGAAGGAATATGAGTTTTTCTGAGATTTGATGTTGTCTCTTGACTGTCTGCCTTAGATGTACATAACTCGTGTACAGTTGTGCGCAATTTCACAGTCTTCCTTTGAAACACACGTTTCGCTATACTTGCACTGTCGAATTTCGTGCTGGATATCTACAGATTTTAAGTTTGTTTGAATATCTTCGAGACAATATCGAAGTTGCGTCACAGAATTTTCCAACTTCTCAAATTTAAATTGTAATATTCCAATATCCGAGATAATTTTTTTCGTCAAGACCGTACTCACTGGTTGTCTGCCTAGCTTTTCTTGGACCTCCAGTACGTCCAGCTGTAGAGTGCACAACATGTTTTCCATCAAGCCCATAGATGATTCAAGTTTTTCCACGTTCCCTTTATTTCGTTCGACTGTTTTTTCAGCCTTTGATAGCAACCTCTTTCACACGTCACCCGTCACACTGGGTGCTTCATTACTTCGTGAATTAGGAGAGGCCCCGGTTATAGGTGATGAAATGGTGGGAAGTCCCCTTGTTTGTTTTACACTGTCTTTTTCTTGATTTCTAGAAAATGCGGGCTGAAAAATGTCATTGCCCGCGCAAGTGTTAACATTGCTCTTGATTGTATTAAAGTAATTGTTTTTCCAGTCAACACATGCATCTATACCTTGCACAAGAATTGTTCCAGTGCTATACAAATTGATTGACACGTATTTTCTATTTTCTGTATAGAGTGCCATATAAACTAACATATTCTCATGTTGTTTGTGTTCTATTCTAAAATGATCGGATCATCGGAACATATTCTCTGAATCTGAAAAGCCCATTTTTTCCAAGAAAGATGTTTCCACAGAAAATTCAATATTACATGACCTCTCCGACCAGCTTCCATTTAGATTCTGAACATTTTGGAAGTGAACTACTGGATTCTCCATTTCTGTTTTTTTCGTCGGCTTTTTGGCTTTGACAATTTCATGCAGGCATCATTGACAATAGTTTCTTCTATTTCCCTGAACGCTTCTTCGTATAGTAATCCTGTGAATTTATTTTTCGTCCATACGTGCACTAGCTGATCGTCGAGTCTGTCTTCCATCAGCCGCCATATTGTTTCGTGTATTTATCAAACAAAGAGGATCACTTTACAGTCTCAATTAAGTTTTTCTTAGCGTATCAGTGACAAATTTTCCTGTTATCCCACGTTTCACATATCTTTAACTATAATCATTAAACTTTTTGTGTGGTCATCAGTTACTCTAAATCCATATTTTTCTAAATTTTAAGAGTACATTTTTCCTTGCTGTTTAAACTTTAGTCACGTGGTATAACAAATGTAACAAGCTATCAATTGGAAATAGAATATGTTTTCATTTTTGGTATTTACTTAAGAAACCAATGAAGGGTTTTAAGCCGAGTTTGAATGCTTTTTGAGAACAGTACTGGCTGGTTTTGGCCATAACATTGGATAAGAGTTGATCTAGATGAAATTTACACTATGGCTGTACAGTACACACAGGGCTACTTAGTCAAGTGTTTTTATAACCAGAAAGCATTACTAACCCTGTGCAACAGAAATCTATATTAAATCGAAGTTCAAAGGGTGTTGTTTTATTATTATTAAAATTGTCAAAATTGGCACAGCTTGAAAAGTTTGAATTATGCACATGTCCATCTGCCAGCCATCATGTTTAAAATGTTTCAAACCATTTAGGTAAAAGGAGTTGCACATAGACAAATTTCATAAAAAGTTCTATGTTCGATCAAGAGAAGATGATGTGGGGAAAATTATTGCAGATTAAAAGTTCTGGAATAAGTGCTTGTTCATGTCTTCTTACTGATCATGTGTGACAAGTTCCATGGAAACCACTTCATGTATGAGGAGATACACAAGAATTTCCTTGCAAGAAGTTCAAGAGGAGGTAATTTGGATTAAATCTTTGCAGATTGAAAATTTGAAAATATGCGCATGTTCATGTGTCAAGATCTGATTTCGATGTTATCATTTGACCCCTAATTCAATTCTGGATTTGTTTCGAGTAAAGAAATTATTATTCCAAGGATAGAAACTAGGATTTACAGAGCACTATCCAGTACAGCCACTGTGGACTGGTCGTAATCCACGAGTGGGCAGTGATGTCCACATATGCAACTACCAGATAAAACAAGAGGCCCCAAGGGGCCTGAGGGCGCTCACCTGACATGGTAGCCTAAATGTCAACCCAGAGAATTGATTTCAACAAGTTGCATCTGCTCCTCCTAAGAAAAGCTTATACCAAATATCCAAAGATTCTAACCAGTGGATCTAAAAAAAAAGATTTTTAAAGAATATTCCTCATATTGAACTCCCACAAGGAGCCCATATATGAACTCAGGGACTTGGCTTTAACAAACTTGAATCTCACCCCAAAGGATGCTGCACACCAAATATCAAAACATTCTGACTGCTGGATCTGAAGAAGAAGATTTTTTAAAGAAAATTCATCATTTTGAACTAAGTTACAATTCGAGCTCCCACAGTGAGTCCAAATATGGACCTAGGGACATGGCTTGAACAAACTTGAATCTCACCCCCTAAGGATGCTGCATACCAAATATCAAAACATTCTGAAGAAGATTTTTTAAAGAAAATTCCTCATTTTGAACTAAGTTATATTTCGGGCTACCACAGTGAGCCCAAATATGAACCCAGGGACTTGGCTTGAACAAACTTGAATCTCACCCCCTAAGCATGGTGCATACCCAATATCAAAAGATTCTGCCTGCTGAATCTTGAGAAGAAGATTTTCAAAAAAATTTGCCTGAAATGCACTAAGTTCAAATTTGGGCTCCTATACTGAGCCCAAATATAAACCCAGGGGTCAAACTTGAACAAACTGGAATCAGAACCACCCCCACAATGCTGCATACCAAATATCAAAAGATTCTTAATGCTGGATCTGGAGAAGAAGATTTTTTAAGAAATTTGCCTGAAATGCACTAAGTTCGAATTCGAGCTTCTATAGTGAACCCAAATATGAATCTAGGAAGCCGATTTGAACAAACTTGAATCAGATCCACCCCACAATGTTGCATACCAAATATCAAAAGATTCTACCTGCTGGATCTGGAGAAGATTTTTTAATGTTTTTCCTATTGCCTACAGTGTTAAAAAGTGCTGACTCAGCACTTTTTCAAAGTCCTGAAAAAAGTACCTTGTGGTCAAACCGATAGAGATTTTTTTTAACCATTCTATTCTACTGGATAAACATAAGCTTTATACAAAATAAGAATTCTCTGTGCCGTGTAGTTTTGGAGATATGGCAGTTTTAAGGTTTTTAGGGATTTTTTTTAACCATTCTATTCTACTGGATAAAAGCAAGATTTATACAAAATAAGAATTCTCTGTGCCGTGTAGTTTTGGAGATATGGCAGTTTTAAGGTTTTTTCTATTTTTAGCTCCCGAGGTTCCCACGGGCAATGAGAAAATTTTTTTTTGCATCAATCAACTACTTATGACCCATTATCATCTCATATCAAATTTGGTTCAAATCGTCCTCACGGTTCACAAAATATAAATTTTAGGCATGGCCCAAATTTTTGCCCCTACCATAATGAAGGCAAATAATGCCCGACAAACTTCTCTTAAACAAACTTGATTCTACACCTCCAAAGGAAGCTGCATACCAAATATCAAGTCTCTGCTACTGCTGGTTCATGAGAAGAAGATTTTCAAAGATTTTGGTGCCCTTGGGGGCATGGCCCCACCCATGAGGCGGGGCAACTTCATTTGAACAAATCTGAATTGACTTTAGGTAATAAACATTTACCCAACATTTGAAAAATATTGGGCCAGTGGTTTCTTCGGAGGAGTTGGTTTTGTAAAGTTTACGCCACCGGGCGACGGACGGAAAGTGATTAGTAAAGCTCCCCTTGAGCTTCACTCAGGTGAGCTAAAAAATATGAGGAACCAACAAGGAAATTTCATGCTGATGGATGACGGTTCACCATACTACATGTGAGGTCCTAAAGTTCCTACTGACAGGGTTCATGTACCTCCTGGACTTTCAAGGACATGCACTGAAGATTCTCAAGCACTTTCCCACTTTTGTCCAAAACTATTTTCGTTATCTACAGTGATTGTGTACAAGCCCGTTAACCATTCTAACCCAGACCATTAACACCTGCACCTGACCCTTGTTAAGCTCTCTGAGAGAGCTTCCCAAGGATCAGTCAGGAGTAGTATGTCTCATATGTTTCATCCCACATTTGCCGGATCTCATGTGACATCAGTCACATGACCCAGTTGCATTATGTTGTTTTGTCATGGTAACCTGTGTGAGTGGCCATATTGTGACGTCATCCCCATAGTGACAGGTGGCGTAAGTGCACATACACAACTCGTGTTGTTAGGGTGATATGTGTTTCCGTAGTCCATTTTGTGTACTGGAGGCAGCCATCTTGGTTTCTATGGTAGCATGTGGTGACTATGTTACCCAAAGACTTCTTATAGGATAGGGGTATGTTTGGAGGATATGTTCCTTTGTAAAAGAATAGTCCCCAATTCATAGAATTACCCAAATAGACCAGACAATCCCTCCAAACCACCAACATCCTTTTTAGGACTGCCATACTGTGGTGGGGCCTGGGGGTAAGTTTGATTGAACCAGAGTAGTTTTTCTGGTTCAGATTTCCGCAGAATTCATATTTACTTCATAGAATTACCACAAAAACCCATACCCATAATTGTTTACTTGGCTCTGATTTCCCAGTAAATTCTCAAATTCAACCTATGTATCTACAAGCTGTTATGACTTCTTTATTCTATTTATTCTGACTTCCCTAGATGTGTTTATCTTCCACTGTACACATTACATGCAGCACAAAAGCACATGCTGGATGTGCCAATATGTGCTTAAGTGAAAAGGCACAATGTGACACATTGTGCACTAGCACATCTATACATGCTGGATGTGCTAATATGTGCTTATGTGAAAAGGCACAATGTGACACATTGTGCACTAGCATTTAGGCACATGCTTGCACTACAGTGGAAGTCCGTATCTCGGAAAAGTTAAAAAATTTATAGTAATTTATATATTTTTTATACTTACCAATGACCCAGACATAGCTGGTGCTAACTCTTAACAAGTACATAGAATGTCGACTTGTCAAGTGTGAGAAGTTGCTAACGTGATCTGTAATTTCGTTGGAGGGGGGGAGGGGGGCGCGGAGCTGGCGTTCTGAAAAATCTGCGAGGGTGAAAAATCCCCCTCGCCAGACTGCTTTACAATAAAGTGACGCTAATATATACCAAGCATACTCACGCCTTGATCCGCCCATATTCCATTTTTAAAAGTTCCCTTTAAATGTCCATGCTAGTCAACAGCCGTTTGAAAACTTTATCAAGAGTTTCTGGCACATACAGAATAATTGCGCACGTGCTCTCCTGATAAGTCATCAACCATTCATTGCATGCCGATTACCTCAAAACAATAACTCTCGCCATAGTATCGCATTTCAGGCACACTGCCCACACATTCCAATGACATCAAACGGAATCATAGAGACAACGTTATCAGGATAAAACACATGCCGACTTCACTGATGTTATAAGTTTTAACAACATCATAGCGAGTACTGCATGCATTTGAAACTGACAATTCGCCGACGAGTGAGTGTGGCAATGTCTACGTAAGTCGGGGAATGTTTTTTACAGTATTAACACTTGAAATGCGGTAGTTCAAAGGTAACGGTTAATCGATCAAGGACTTTTTTGATCGATCATGCTGTTGATCGTCGGTTAATCGATTAACCGGTTAATCGTTTCAGCTCTAAACTTATCTCCTTATAACAGTGTTGGTGTTCCGGTAGAGTGCTGAAGGTCCAAATTTGGCTTCACTTGGGCATTCATATACAGCAACTTACTGGAAAACTATTCTGTTAATGTGCTTCTAATTATGCTAAGAGTGAAATTATACACTCTTATTTAATTTGCTTTGTTGTGATTTATGGGATAGTGCCTATAGGCACTCTCCCATAAATTGCAACAAGGCAAATTAATAACATATCCTGATAGCCCAAAATAATTCAGCACTCTACTAGTACCAGTTAAAACAAACTACTGTCACTACTATTAGATGGCAATAGATGTATACATTGATTGCCCAATATTGCTGTTCAAACTGGCTGACAGTGGCAGAGAGGTGATACTATTTACCTAAAAGCTTGAAATCCTCTGACTAGTTGACTGTACAATTGAGAGTCGACTACTGGCTTGCCCAGAGTCGACATCGACTAGTCGACTAATCGTTTGAGTACTGGTTTCAGCAGACTGCCCGATTATTGTTTTGAGAATTAAAAGCAACAACAGCGGAATGTCGATGGAAATTTACGTCTCGTTGTGTGTATCAAATGAATAAAATCCCCACTCGGTTGAAAATACCACACATAAGTAATTCACTAATTGAAAACAATTGATATAAAACCCATTTTCGCATTCAGACATCGGCTATATCTCCCGGTGATAGCACCGGGGAAAACTGTCACTGATTTCACTGTCCTGAATATGAATGTAGTGGCCAGCCACAATGTTCGGATAGCTGAACTATGGCACTGGACTTATGATCTGTGACTCTTTTTAATTTTTCAATTTTCAAAGAAAGATAAGTTTTAAGGCGCCATCAAACAAAACTCCATATTTCCCCCATAGATTTCTTGATTAAAACTGCCTGTGTTTAAGTTCTTTTCCCGATACTCTCCCTGTGAACTTTTCCAGGGACTACAGCAGAAAAACTTTTAAATTTGTGGCTGATTTCATGGAACAAAGTTGAATTTAAAATTGTGTATTTATCTAAAACAAGTTTTGTTGGATGACGCCTTAATTTTGTCTCGAAGAAGTGCGACGTTTCGGCCTTTTTGTCTCGGGTGTTTCGAGGAGGCCGAAACGTCCCATGTTGAAACGTCTAAAGCCTAGTAAAGCCTAAAGGCCGAAACGTCTCGGAAACGTATGAACGTGGGATGCAAAACGATAAAGCTGTTTTCTGTTGTCTTCAGATTCATTTGTCGTTTTCATCCGTCTGTTGAACAAAACCAAGCATTTTCATCATGTTCCACGCGATTGAAGTTCTGGACGAGAAACAAAGCAAATAAAGTGATCGCAGATCAATTGTTAACATGATGTTACCTTTTTCTCTAAAACACAATAACATATGATACTCGATTTCATAAGAGCTAACGAAGAGGTACACTCGATTGATGATTTAGAACAGGTGTCGCTAAAAAGCGCCTACTGCAAACCACACATATCCGGCTTTATGATTTAGAACAGGTGTCACTAAAAAGCGCATAGTACAAACCACAAATATCCGGCGCACGTCAGGTATTACAACCCATGTTCCAAAAGCACAAAATGAGAATCTGGAAAATTCTGAATAGCGAATTTTTGGTTGAAGCCCTAGGCTTGCTCATGTTAGTTATTTGTCTACAATTTTGAAGCAAAAAACCATACACCAGTCAAACTAAGTCTCTCCATTTGTTTGACCAACTATTCCTCAAGGTGCCCAGGCAATTCTGTCAAACTTGCACGTTGTCTGAATGGTTGACCCAGATTGTCCTTCTGTTGTATTTGCCTATAATTTTGAAACATGAAACCATTTACCATAGTTCAGTTATTCTTTTCTCAATGGTGCTTAGGTTGATCTCCACAAAACTTGCAGAGTGGAATTGCCTTTGGGGGTGTCTGCCCATAATTTTGAAACACAAAACCATTTACCATACTCCATCTCCATTTGCTAACAGGAAATTCTTATTTCTGTACCAACAACTTAACCTCTTCCAATGAGGTAAACCATGGTCACCCTCATTCCGCCCTGTTGACCAAGGTACTTAAACCCAGACCCCTTTATAAATCTCCCCCACTATTTTTGATTTTTTTTTTTTGTACAGCTCTATTCGGCTGGTCATGAAGAAGCTTAGTGCTTAAAAAAATGTTCTGAGCCGTGCAATTTTTGAGATATGGCCATTTTTATTTTTTTTACTTTACTGTTTCTGGAGAAGATTTTTAAAGGTTTTTGCACCGTTCCGCCCCTTCTGGGGTCCCCATTGGGCGCGGTAACTTTAGTCACACAATTTCTAAATGACACATGCTAAGGAAGATACCACCCAAATTTGGTTCAATTTGGACCAGTGATTTAGGAGGAGAAGTTGTTTGAAAAGTGTTCACGACGACGGACAA